>OY856413.1:452472378-453072378 GCA_963693085.1 Alisma plantago-aquatica | reverse complement strand
GTTCTGAATAGGCATGATGATCTTCTCCATGTCTATGGTGAAGTCGAGGGCCTCGGTGAAGTTTGGAGGCTTGCTAACCATCACATGGGGCCCTATCTGGGGTGTTGGCATTTTTCACAACGTTCCACTCGCCACTCTTTGGTTAACATGTAGTCACAACACCCTAGGAGGTGGAACTTTTGAGCGTAGTCCACTACCATCATGTTAACTTGGTACTGAAGCATAATCTACTTTCCTCTCTCCTTTTGGGTGAATCTAGCAGAGAATATGGTACAAAAGTCCATCCAGGACATTGGTTATGTGATCTAGTCTCAGTTAATGATGTAATTCTCCCACCAAAGATTTTTTGTTTCCACAAGTAGGTGAGAAACAAAGAGAACCTTCATGTTGGGTTGCACATCAAGAATGGGGAAAACATCCACTACAGCATGAAGCCAGGCTTCCTCTTTATCAACTACCTCAGAGTTGTCTTCACCACAAAACTTCTCTATATCCAATTGGATGAGGTCGAGGCTAGTGGTTCCAAGATGAGGGCGGACAAGTAGGGGTTCACAATTCTTGTCTCTGGAAGCATCTTTGAGTGTAAGGGCATTGACATCCTCAACTAGTTCCTTATGTTATCCTAGACAAGGAGCATTAGGGGAATGAATAACTACTTGCCTGACTGTAGGTCCAGCATGGTTAGGGTCATCCTTGGTCTCATCTTCCATCATAGGTTTTTATCTAGAGTCAGGACTATCTTCAGGGTTTAGGGTATCAAAGGGGGCAACTCTGGGTTCAAAATCTACCTCAGCGGTGGTCTCCTCTGACCTCCACTGTTTCTTAGAAGTCTTGTCTTCCATCATCCCCCTTGATGACATTCTTTTCTAGTAGGGGGCCTCCCTCATGTTAGTCAAGGATGACATTTGTATTGGTATGGGCGATTCTATTTCACATAGATTAACTTTAGTAAAATAGTTTCATACTTAGGGTATTTAAGCATCATAATAATTATATCAATTACATCTTATTAGCATGCATTTTATTATTTGGAGGAGGATGCCTTAATCCTAATATTCATAACCCTAGTACACAGAAAGGGATAAAGAGAGCAGGTACAAGTACCTAGGGTTTAGTGAGTGATGGGGGTAGAGAAGTGATGAAATTATATGAGAAGAAATCTTAGGGTTTAGCATGCATTTTATTATTTGGAGGAGGATGCCTTAATCCTAATATTCATAACCCTAGTACACAGAAAGGGATAAAGAGAGCAGGTACAAGTACCTAGGGTTTAGTGAGAGAAGGGGGTAGAGAAGTGATGAAATTAGATGTATTTTATTTCAAGTAAAATCCTCTAACTTTCTCTAGGACGGATGCACGGGTCCAGGAGTCCTGATAAGTAGACTAGCAGTGCGGAGGAAAATCTTGCCAGGCCCTAGATCGTGGTCCTTTCTAGACACCATTGTCTTTTGGAAACACTCTAATAATTCCCTTGGTCTCTAAAGAAGTTTTAAAATTTAATATTTAATATTTAAAAAGGGTTAAATGGTAAACTAGGCTCTGATACCAAATATAACGACCTCCTCCCCTTGTTATGCCTTATTCAGGGGGACCAAGAGGGCAAGGGCCATTACCATATATACATGACCGATGGTTTGTCAAATAATTAGAAATAATCAATAAAATTTCACTAAATTGAAAAGAGTTTGGTAAGAAGATAATTGATCCTCAAGGGAGTTTACATGGAATGTAAATATAATGGTTATAATAGAAATAAATTCTATCTAACTATCGAAATCCTCTAGGATTATTTTAAATCTTTTCTTTTGATGTTGTATTCTATGGATGTCAATTGCTCGTCATATTTGTAGAATAATAGTAGATTATCCTAAAACACAATGAAACAAAAACATAGTCACATTAAATCTAAAAATATATTTACAACAATTATTGTTATAGAATCAAAATTAACATTTTCATCATAATTTCTCAAACCATTTTTACCCAACCTTGGGGATACCATTCCTTAGGGACTTGTCCCTATAGTGGACATTAGGACACCATTGTTGACCTAGGTGTTGCACATTGCCCATATTTTGATAATGACTTAACCATTCCATTCATATGTATCTAACAAATCTATTTGAGATCATTGCAGATATTAGATACAAGAAAAGAATCTCTTTTATCTCCATAGCTTCTCTTCCGGCACATGCAAAACATGTGACTTTTAACCGCTTTGTAATATAGCCCTTAGAGGCTTAGAACATTTTATGTAATCACTCATAATCATGTTTTGCATTGTATCTAAGATGGATAAAATGATTGGGACTCAAAAATCCATCGTTTGTACAGTTTATGAAAATTCCAAAATACCCTTAACAGGGATTTTGTCGGCCGAATTACAAACTCGGCCGATCCATGTATTGTGGAATTTTCTGGGCTGTCGGCCGAGTTTCCAACTCAGCCGATCCCTGTTCGGTCGGGTTTCAATGATAGGAAACTCGGCCGATCCACTGGTCAGTCAAGACTGAAGGTCGACTGATCGGTCGAGTTTCCCCATGGAAACTCGGCCGACAGTCTGCCTCTCAGACTTGTCGTCTAGTGTGTCGGCCGAGTTGCCTTTAATGAAACTCGGCCGATCGAACTGTACTGGAATGCAGAAAAAGCAATTCCAACCGTTGGAGAAGTTGGTGGGACTCAAAATAGATCCGTTGCAAGTTGTAAAATGGCTAGTTTGTGCCACTTAACTTACCCAACCTCAAAGGGACACCCTCAACTATAAATAGGACCTCTTGGACTTCATTCCAAGGTTGCTCATTCACATATGCTTGGTCCTTGCCTTAGTTGAGTGGTTTCTAATCCTTTGAGCCCCTTTCTCTCTCTACCTTCAAAGCAAATTCGTGAGTATGAGTGAGTTAGGATCCCATGTATGAGAGCTATCATTTGTAATCTTGTAAAGCTCTCCTTTCCACTTCTCCCATCTCCATTCTCTATGAAGATTGATTGAAATTTCTTCTCCGAGTGAAAGAGAAGAAGGTTGTTGTTCTTCCCCAAGTGAAGGAGAAGAAGGCTAGCTGCTCCAGGCCTCCGAGTGAAGGAGGAAGGTGCTAAAGCTCTCCAAGTGAAGGAGAGGTGCAAGGCAAAGCTCAAGCAAGATGGGTAATTCCTGCAAGGCCGAAGACTAGAGCAAGAGTAGTTTGTGAAGCTCTATTCAACCCCCCCCCCTTCTAGAGCCCATTGATCCAACAAGTGGTATCAGAGCAGGTCTTCTCCAAGCTACTTCAACAAGTAGGAGAAGATGGGCGATTCAGCTCTTGGGTCACTCAATCTTGAAGGAAGCTTCTCCATGAGACCCCCGGTCTTCGACGGCACAAACTTCCTATATTGGAAGAGAAGGATGCAATTCTACATCCAAGGTGTGAGCTACGAGATGTGGAAGATAGTCCATCTCAAGTATGAAGAGCCAAAGGGGGACATCACCACGTGGACGGAAGACGAGATGAAGCGTGCTCAACTCAATGCTAAAGCCATTAGCATCATCTATGCCGCCCTCTCTCCATCGGAGTTCAACCGCATCTCTTCATGGGACACGGCTCATGAGATTTGGCACAAGCTATGTGTCACATATGAAGGGACGGAGCAAGTCAAGGAGGCCAAGATCTATATGCTTGGTGGCCTACTTGAGAATTTCAAGATGGGGAAGAATGAAAGAGTTGCGGACATGTACACAAGGCTAAACGTCATCCTCAACAGTCTTGCAGCCCTTGGGAGTGTCATGGATAGAGGTACCATCAATGCAAAGATCTTGAGATCTCTTCCAAAGAGATGGGAGCCGAAGGTCACTTCAATTGAAGAAGTCTACAAGCTGAGCGAGTTGTCAACCGAGGAGCTGGTTGGTAATCTCCAAGCACATGAACCAAGGCTCGACAAGCAAGAGGAAGAGGAGAAAAGAGAAGAGAAGGAGTCCAAGAAGATGAAGGACACAGCCTTCAAAGCTCAAGTTGAAGAGATGATGAGGCAACAACAACTTGCCATGAAGTCTCCCTGCCCTTCCTCAAGCGAAGATGAAGGTGCAAATGATCATGAAGCCAACTATTCAAAAGGAAGACACTTCAAGGGCAAGCCATCATCCTCCACTCCTAGATGCTACGAGTGTGGTCAAAAGGGCCACTACAAGAATGACTGCCCAAAAGCCAAGAAGGGCTATCATAAGAGCAGCCACAAGAAGGATGACAAATACAAAAGAGAAGCCAAGTACAAGAAGAAGAACAAGAAGGAGAGAAGACCCAAAGATGCAGCTCATGCGGCATGGGAGGAGTCCTCTACTTCAAGTTCCTCAAGCTCCGAGGATGGTGAATGTCACCTTGCACTCATGGCTTCTACTAGTGAAGAAGTAATTGAGGTAAGTGAGGTAAGCAAGGTAAGTGATGAAAGTTTACTTGATTTATCTAAGGAAACCCTCATTGAAATGCTTAATGATTGTCAATCATCTTTTGCTAAATGTAAAGCTAAAAGAAAAAGATTAGGAAAGATAGTTGATGATCTCTATGTCAAGATTGACATTCTAGATCAAAATGAGAAATTACATCTTGATAGCATAGATTCTTTACAAGGGCAATTTCTAGACCTTGAACTTCAAAACAATGGAGTAGAGGTTGAGAATGGTACTTATCTTAAAACTATTGAAAATCTTAAGATAGAGAACCAAAATTGCCTAGATGAGCTAGATGTTCTAAAAACTGAAAATGTTGAACTTAAGCTTATTGATGATGCTAGAAGAAATGAAGTGTATGCTTATCAAAGAGAAATTGTTGTTCTTAAATCTGAAAATGCTAAACTTCTTGCACAAACAAATGATTTATCTTCTAGACCTATCTTGCCTAGAAATGAAGTTGCTAACTTAACTCTTGAAAAAGACTCTCTTCTTACTAAAGCCCTCTGTCTTGAGGCCGACCTGTTGCATGCTAGAGAAGATCTTGCTAGTTTATCTACTACCATTACAAATCTTAGTGATGATAATGCTAAATTAAGATCTACTTTGCAAAGGTTTCTTTCGGGTAAGAAGTCTCTAAATGATGTTCTAGAGCACTCTACCAAACAAGTTGGTACTAGTGGTCTAGGATACAATGCGACTACTCCAAAAGGTAAGAAGAAGAAAAAGGGTAAGAAAAAGAGTGTGGAAACTCCAATTTTCAATGGAGAGTCTTCCGGCTCTAAAAATCCCATGGTATGTATGCATTGCAAATGTGATGATCATTATTCTACCTATTGTCCTTACAAGCCTAAGGGGACCAACCCAAATATGAAATGGGTCCCCAAGCTAACCCCGGACCCCAAAGTTTGAGTTGGGTTCCGACATCCTCTTTTCTTGCAGGTCACAAAGAAATGGATTGTTGATAGTGGCTGCTCTAAGCACATGACTGGAGAAATCAGCCATTTCAACAAATTTGTGAAGAAGAAAGGAGGATCGGTAACCTTTGGGGACAACAAAAAGGGTAAGGTTATAGGTGAGGGTGATGTAGGTAATGATTTGTGCATTAAAAATGTTTTGCTTGTTGATGGCCTACATCACAACTTGATTAGTGTGAGCCAATTATGTGATAATGGTTATCTTGTGCTCTTTACTTCCTTAGAATGCTTGCTTCTAGATTCCCTGTCCTATAATGTCATATATAAGGGAACTAGAAATGGTAATCTATATGTGATTGTTCTTGATGCTTTAAAGCCCATACTAGATAGATGCTTAGTCGTGGATAAAAACGATCTTTCGCTTTGGCATCGACGCTTGGGTCATGTGAACTTGCATCAAATGAAGAAACTAGACAAAAAGGACTTGGTTCGAGGACTTCCCAAATTGGATTTTGAAAAGGATGAGGAATGTCAACCTTGTACCCAAGGGAAACAAACCAAATCCTCTTTCAAGTCCAAAGGGGTCATGAGTACCAAGAGAGTTCTAGAGCTTCTTCATATTGATCTCTTCGGACCTATGAGAACACAAACGCTTCGCGGCTCCAAGTATTGTCTTGTTATCGTCGATGATTTTTCTAGATATACTTGGACTTTCTTTCTTGTTTCCAAAAGCGACACCCTTGACGTTTTCTCGAGCTTTTGCAAACGAGTCAAAAACGAAGCTTCTTGTCATGTTGTTTCCATCCGTAGTGATCATGGGGGAGAGTTTGAAAATGATCTTTTTGAACGTTTTTGTGAAAAATCGGGTTATTCGCACAATTTCTCTTCTCCTCGCACACCCCAACAAAATGGAGTTGTTGAGAGGAAGAATAGATCGCTACAGGAAATGGCTAGGACCATGCTTCTTGAGTATGACACTCCTAAGAAGTTTTGGGCTGAAGCCGTTAGCACCTCATGTTTTGTGCAAAACCGAGTTTTCACTCATCCGACTTTTAAGAAAACCCCCTATGAACTATGGCGTGGTAGGAAGCCGTCGATTGATTTCTTTCATGTGTTTGGATGTCCATGTTTTGTTTTGAACACCAAGGACTCTCTCGACAAGTTTGATCCGAAATCCTACAAGGCCTTCTTCCTAGGCTATAGCACTACTAGCAGGGCTTTTAGAGTGTTTAACATTGAACTATCTAAAATCGAAGAATCTATAAATGTTAAATTTATTGAAACTAACCCTGGTATTGGCAAGCATTTGGGTGATGATGATGTTGCAGATGAAATCATTCCTATCTTAAAAGAGCTCAACATCAAAGACAAAGGCAAGCAGGTTGAAGAAGAAGAAAAAGAAGAAGAAAGGAAGGATCCCACTCCCCGCTTTGCAAAGAATCACCCCAAGGAGTTGATCATTGGCAATCCGTTTGAAAGAGTGAGGACACGGGCTGCACACAACAAAGAACAAGCAGATAGTGCCTTCACCTCTCAACTGGAGCCAAAGAACATCAAGGAGGCCCTTGGTGATGATGAGTGGATCCTTGCCATGCAAGAAGAGCTTGAGCAGTTCGAGAAGAACCGTGTGTGGACCTTAGTGCCAAGACCAAATGATAGAAAGATCATTGGTACCAAATGGGTCTACCGCAACAAGCTTGATGAGCAAGGAAAAGTGGTAAGGAACAAAGCAAGGTTAGTAGCTCAAGGTTATAATCAACAAGAAGGTATTGATTTTGATGAAACCTATGCTCCTGTTGCTAGATTAGAATCTATTCGTATGCTACTTGCCTTTGCTAGTCATAAAAATTTCTTGCTTTATCAAATGGATGTTAAAAGTGTGTTTTTGAATGGTACAATCGAGGAGGAAGTATATGTTGCTCAACCTCCAGGCTTTGAAAATGATAAGTTACCCAATCATGTGTATTTCTTGCAAAAAGCTCTCTACGGACTCAAACAAGCACCTCGAGCTTGGTATGAGAAACTAAAGAACTTTTTGTTAGATAACGGGTATATCATGGGAAAAGTTGATTGTACTTTGTTTCTAAAACACACTTCTACCCATTTTCTCATAATTCAAATATATGTGGATGATATTATATTTGGCGGAACTGACCTTGATCTTTGCAAAGAGTTTGGTTCTCTTATGCAGAGTGAATTCGAGATGAGTATGATGGGTGAGCTGACCTTCTTCCTAGGCTTCCAAATCAAACAGACCAAGGAGGGTAACTTCATCAACCAAGGCAAATATACACTTGAACTTCTTAAACGCTTTGGGATGGAGAACATGAAGCCAATGGATACACCCATGTCAAACACTGCCAAACTTGACAAGGATGAAGAAGGTGAGAAGGTAGATGAGAAGCTCTATAGAGGTATGATCGGAAGTTTACTTTACTTAACTGCCTCTAGACCTGATATAATGTTTAGTGTTGGCTTGTGTGCCCGCTTTCAATCAAGCCCTAGGAAATCACATCTTATTGCTGTCAAGAGGATTTTGAGGTACTTAGCCAAAACTCCAAATTTTGGACTATGGTACCCTAAGTCAAGGGACTTTACTCTTGTAGCATATAGTGATGCTGACTACGCAGGTTGCTTGATTGATAGAAAGTGCACAAGTGGCACTTGCTTCCTCTTGGGACCATGCTTGGTGTCTTGGTTCTCCAAGAAACAGAGCACAGTGGCATTGTCAACTACCGAAGCTGAGTACATTGCAGCCGGAAGTTGTTGTGCCCAGGTCCTATGGATGAAGCAAATGCTCCAAGACTTTAACATTCATTTTGATGCTTCTCCTATTTACTGTGATAATACTAGTGCAATAAATCTTTCTTATAATCCAATATTGCATAGTAGAGCTAAACACATAGAAGTTCGCCATCATTTTCTCCGTGATCACCTTGTCAAAAAGGATATTTATATCACACATGTGGATACGGAAAATCAGTTGGCGGACATTTTCACTAAACCGCTTGCTAGAGAACAATTTAATTTTATTAGATCAAAATTGCTTATAACCTCTCTTGATGATGTTGAATTGCTCTCTAATTAGTTGGTTACATCTTATGTGTGTTGCTCTTGCTTATAAATGCTTTGATTGCTCAAAATGCTTGTTTTTGATAAAATTTTATCTTGTTTCTATCTCTTCTTCGGGCTTTTCTCGCAAATCGGGTTTTAATCGACAAATAGTACCCTATGATGATGGGAATGTGCCTAAATATGCTTAATATACAACCTAGTCCAATCAGAAAAATTGCTTTAGGTCGTTTGAGGCTAGGGCTAGAATCTAGGTTTTTCCCACATCAGGGATTCTGTCGGCCGAGTTGGAAACTCGGCCGATCGGTCGGGACAGGGCACCTGTGTGTTCTGTCGGCCGAGTTTCCTCTCCCTGGAACTCGGCCGATCGACGGCAGACGGGTTTAATATATATAGGAATCGGCCGACTTGCTCCCTCTCAACTAGAGCAAACTCGACCGAACCCTAGCCGCCCAGCTCGACCCTTCCTCCCCTGGTGCTCTCCTCTCTCTCTCCGGCCGTTTTTGCCCCCAAATCGGTTCGTTCGTGTGCCCTTGCTGCTCTTGAGGTGCCGTCTGTTCTCTCTCTCCGCGTGGATCGGCTCCGTTGCCTCGTTCTCCTCTCCCATGAGGTCCCAACGCCGAAAACGTGATGTTCCTCTCCCTTCCCCTGCGGTTCCTCTAGTGCCGAGGTATATCTCGTTTGATAATCTATCTTTTGTCGACAATGCTGCGGTTGCTCGCTACAAAGAGCTCCTTCCTCGCTCTCCCTTTCCTTTTCGAGCTCTTTATCAGCCGCATACCTACCATGCCGACCTTTTCGACGCTTGTAAAATCCTTCGCACACATCATCTTGAAGCCTTTTGTATTGAGGATGCCCGTTTTCATAATCTCAAGTATAGCACCAAAGCCGTCCGTCAATTCTACGCTAACTTGCAGTGGAATTACGACTCTTTGGTTCCCCCTTCGGACACCTCAATCGTTTTGACGTCTATGATCGCTGGCCAACCTTTCCATATCACCGAACGATCTTTCAATCTTTATCTCAACGGAGATGTTGGCTCGGCGTCGTGGATTTCCGATTACCCAAATTATTTTGATCTTCTGCACCCCGAGGACATCTATAAGGCACTCGAGGTTGACTTGACTGACATTCATAAGTTTCTCAAGCTCCCCGATTTTCCCTATAGAAAGAAGGGCACTTTGCCATCGTCCGCCCTGTCCTCCTCTCGCCGTGTTTTGGCGTTCGTTCTCAGCTGTAATGTCCACCCCAAGAAAAACCAAACGGACATCGCTGAGAACACTGCTATGATGTTGTATCTGCTTTTGAACAACCATGGAGTCAAATGGGCCCGGTATATCCTTCACCACATGACCTGTTTTGACTCCGGAAAGAACACAAAGGGCACCCATCTTCCTTATCCTGCCCTAATTTGTGGTCTTTTCCAATCTGCTACTGGTAAATCTCTTTTCACCGACTTTCTCTACCGTCCTGATCAGAAAGGAGTTTATATCAGTGAGACCACTCTTCAGAAGAGTGTCCCTACCTCTGGTGCATCATCATCTTCTGCTCCACCTCCACCATCATCTGATGCTCCACCACCTCCACCCTCCACAGCTGCACCACCTCCTCCTGAGCCATCTTTCCGACCTCCTCCGCAGCCGGCTTATGCTGACTTCCATGTCTCCAATGAGGCCCTCATGGGGTACCTCATGCATCAGCAAGCCTACAACATGCAGGTCCAGCAACATCACCATCAGGATCTGTGCCACATCATGTCGTCCATGTCTTTGTCCTGCCCTCAGCCTTACCCCTCCTACGAGCCCTACCCCGGTGGCGACTACGCTTCTTATGCGTATAGTCAGTTTTATCCTCCTCCACCCCCTTCTGCTTCCGCTGATCACTCTGCAGGTGGATACACTCACTCTTCACCGGTTCTGGCGCTCCCAGGTGGCCGTTTGTCTGAGCTTCTGGCTCAGTACTCTTCTTCTGCTCCCCCCATTGAGGTTGCTTATGAGCTACATGCTCTTGGCATGACTTGGGCTGAGCAGAGTGCGCGGTGGCCTGGACGTGCTTTTGGTCCTCCCGACGAGGATATGGCTGATCAGGATGATGCTGACACTGACGCTGATGAGGCTACTGCGACGGATGCCGAAGACGATGACGATGACGATGCCGATGCTGAAGACGAAGCTACACCAGCTGCTGCTCCTCCTTCCGATGATGGCGATGAGGACTACCAGCCCGACGAGGACATGGAGGCTGCCGTTGATGATGTTGACATAGATTAGTATAGCTTAGAGTAGATGTGTCTAGATTAGTCTCGGATGACCATGATTTATCTTTTTGGACTATGATTGTATTATTTACATTAGGCACATCATCTGAGTTGTACTATTGCTACTCCATTCGTTCGTGTAGTTTTTGTCTTATGCTTTCGTTTGGAAACACTTTGTATGGTTTATCTTATAGTGTGTTCCATATTTTGATGAATGACAGGTTTCTGATTTCATGCTTTATCTTGATAATTTATCTGTTTCTCTATGTTTTGATTGATTGAGTGTTTGGAGAAGACCTTGCTTTTATGCCCTTCTACACCCCCCTGCCTTTTTGAGATGACAAAGGGGGAGAAAGACCTCAATCATATTGTTTTTATTGCTTGTATGGTTCTTTTCTTGTCTATAAACTGAAATGCATCTAGACTTGTTTAGAATCATATAGTATCTATATATGCTATGCTTGTGTGTTAACTAACTATGCAGGAACGAGTAAGCATGAATTGAGGGGGAGCATTACAGATTGATCATATTTGCATCCCCTTGCAATTCCCTAAAGAAAAGGTATAATTTTCACATTCTTTTCAATATGTTGAGGAATGGTTTGTCATTGTCAAAAAGGGGGAGAATGTTGACCTAGGTGTTGCACATTGCCCATATTTTGATAATGACTTAACCATTCCATTCATATGTATCTAACAAATCTATTTGAGATCATTGCAGATATTAGATACAAGAAAAGAATCTCTTTTATCTCCATAGCTTCTCTTCCGGCACATGCAAAACATGTGACTTTTAACCGCTTTGTAATATAGCCCTTAGAGGCTTAGAACATTTTATGTAATCACTCATAATCATGTTTTGCATTGTATCTAAGATGGATAAAATGATTGGGACTCAAAAATCCATCGTTTGTACAGTTTATGAAAATTCCAAAATACCCTTAACAGGGATTTTGTCGGCCGAATTACAAACTCGGCCGATCCATGTATTGTGGAATTTTCTGGGCTGTCGGCCGAGTTTCCAACTCAGCCGATCCCTGTTCGGTCGAGTTTCAATGATAGGAAACTCGGCCGATCCACTGGTCAGTCAAGACTGAAGGTCGACTGATCGGTCGAGTTTCCCCATGGAAACTCGGCCGACAGTCTGCCTCAAGACTAGCACACCTTAATCATAACATACCTTATTCTATTTTCTTAATCCAATCAAAACTGATATATCTAAAAAGCTCAAGATTTCAAAAATTGTATCAATTTTTAGGTGATGCGGGGATGCCCAACACTTTCCTCATGCATAATATGATCAATGATCCCATTCTCAAGGACATATTTCCCATGTCTTATTCACTCTCATGTAAATTTATTTCCTATTTTCTCATGTTTTCCCTTTAATTTAAGCACCCATCTGTAGTTTTGCTTTTTCCTCATAAAATAAGGGGTGAATATGAAACTCCTTAAATTTCATGTCTTTTTTAATATTTCAGCAACCTTTGAGAATAACTTCCATATATTTTTCTCCATGACAAAAATAGAGAGACCATCATGGTATTGGGTTGTAAGTTAATCAAGTAGAAGATCATTTGGATCATATATAGCTGATATGCATGATTCATGGTTTGGCATTTTGATTATGATTTAAGGGTTATGTCTAAAATTGATGAACGGGTAGCCTTACGACATACTTCAAGGACCATGTCCTAAAAGTATCTAATTGACTTGAAAGGTCATTCTAACTAGTGCCATCATAATCGTGGGTGTGGTTTCAAAATTGAGAAACCCTCCAAAGTAATGTTGAATGTTTGAAATTTGAGTTTCAAAAATAATTGAGTGTTTGAAATTTGAGTTTCAAAAATAACATGTTTCTTAAAGAGGTTTTCTTCGATCTGGTGTGTTGTTGTATATGCCCAGAGAGACAAGCATGTGATGATTGATATGGCATAAATGTAAAAGATTTGATTATTAATTAAAGGTAAGCTTCCAATTTATTATGTTTGATCAGTTATGAGATAATGAAATGATAAATATCTATAATATGATGTTATTCAATGATGTATGTCTTCAAGTATGTGACTAGGAATAATGAGATCATATGGATGTTAAGAGTATATATATTCTTATTATGTCCCTAATCAATTTTTATTGTGGAACGTAGATAGACAACAATAACACATAAGATCAAAGTGTGAGTTGGTTGATGACAGAATCTCATTATTCATGATATGGTGATATCAAACCAAGAACATAGATACATGTTAGGGAACAGTGTATCAGACAGACCCATTGTGAGACTGACACATGGAAGCCATCATAATGGAAGTCATAGTCATCTCTCACTGTGATGGTGGTGGTTGTGGTTCTTAGACATGAAATCAGTGCACTCATCACATGTCTTCCAGTATGCTTTGACATTATCAAACATAGTCTTGAAACATGGGTTATTATAAAAGTGATGATTGGATGACTGTGACACATGGGGATTGACTGTGAGTGGTAGATATGGGATTTGTCCCTCCTAAGGGAGTATGATATCCTAGGCCTCTTGATTAGAGAGAATGAGAAAAGCATACATGCACATGTAAGTCAATATGTTGAGCTTACATATATTTCAAACAGTTTGCTTTGGTTCAGCGAACAAGATTGAATAATGATGAGGGTGACTGCTCCATGTCTCTAGTTCTTCTAATTATCAGTGATAAAGGAACTATACAAACATTGTAACACCATGCACAGATTATAGGTTGGAGTTTTTCTCCAACTTTCCATTTACTTAGGTAGCAATGATGTGTCACTAGGCACCACTCATTGCTTGTGATGTCATAAGTTGTTATGAACATTCATTGTCGGCATGATATGGGACCTATAGGGTCACACACATAGGAACTCATCTAGAGGAGGAGTTTGATCTTGAATGATGATTGGATTGATTACTAAAGTGTTTAGGCATTTCAATTCACACAATAGGTCAACTGACTAGACTGCCAAATGATCAGTTCAAGTGTTGAGACTGTTGTTTGGAGTGTCAAGTTGATTGTATTGTAAAATGGTTGGGAAAAGCTCAAAAATTCCACCACCTGAGTATGTTCATCCCAGCCTATATTATATAGTCATCCCTACCATTAAATTATTAGCATTTTGGGGTATAGAATATTGATTTGAGCTTTTAAGTGTAATTTTTTTTTCTTTTATCCCTATCTGACATACATACATCTTTCAAGGATAACCCAAGATAAAATTTTAAAAATCTATTTTAATTGTCGAGGTAATTCTTATGATGGTATGATTAGCAAGGCTCATCTAGAATTCTCAGTTTGGTAGCCTCCACATATGTTTGACATTAATACTAGGATTTATCCAGGTTTTACTTTTTATAACCGTTGTTAATCATGGTCATGCCTATAGCTAGTTTGCTTCCTAATGAAGAAATTGTATGAAACTCCATCCCTTAAAAGGTTTAAACTATAACTTGGTACATAATCTAGAGGGGCGAAAGGGTGGATCCACTAGGTCTGATATATACATATGAAACTAACTATGTCAGTCTTAGGCCTAGGGTATTAGGGTTGAACATACCAATCAAGGGTACTTCACTAAAGAGATCCTCTACTTCACAACTTTCTTGGGATGGTGACTTGGTTCCAAAAACCATTGATAAAATCTGAAAACTTTTCTTTTGTACATATAAATTGATAATGAAAATAAGTTTGATGATGCAAAACTTGCGGTGAAAAATCCAAAATTGGCACCAAAATCATTCAGGTGACCAAGTCAACCACCTATCACAACCTAACACATACACTACTTTCCTATCATCACTTCCTTCTCCAAAAGGGGTCTGGTCCTCCTATCACCAAAAAGGTCATACGACTATTCTCTAAAATGTAAGCGTGAGAGAGAAGGGTTTCTTATTACTCGCGGTCAACCCCAAACAAAACCTATGAAAGCATGACATTCCACCATTCCCCATGTCATTCTTAAGCATACCTGACACAACCTCATCACAAAACCTAAGGGAGTCATAAGGTCATCCAACCATTATAGGAAGAAAATTGAGATTTTACCAATACTAGTTGGTTTACATGTATAGTGCCTTCTAAAGATAATGTAACCCTACACAGCCAAGCTACTCATCTTCAATCATTAAATAAACAAACCACACTATGGGATATGAGAGAGATGATTACTCATGGGTATCTACTAATACTTATAGCTTTCTTAGTAAACTATAATTATGAGGCATGACAAGCTCAATGAAAATGGTATCCAAATCTTACATGGATTTAGGTAGATCTATGTGTGACATACTCCATATTGAAGGCAATACATTCCTAAGTATAATATAGCTAATTAGTTCAATCACCTACTATCCATGTAATCATCAACATGTTTCCACCCATGTCATTGTTATATATATGTCATCGATACATGCTTCCGTACATACCAAGACCTCCTAGTGGGCATATCTGAGACATGCTAGACAAACAAGTAGAATAGGGCCCATAAGGTAATTAGGGTTAAGCCTATATACTAGTGTTCGAGACCACCTACATCTTAACACTAAACTATATTTCCATACGGTGGGAAAAATTAAGTTTAATAACCAGAAGAGTCGACCCCTATTTAGGGAAATTTATTTATCCATATGGGGTGTTGGGTGAACTACGGTTCTAAAAATCAATGTCTCAACCAATTAGTGGTTTGGGGAGTGAAAGTGACCAATTTAATCATGGGTTAAACCCTAATTGGCATTCCACTACTAACAATTAGGTGTATCAACAACCTCTAACAGTCACCTATTTAATTAAGGGTCAACCTAGGATAACTTGAAATAGTCAAGTTACCGACTGCTTGGGCTCTGATACCATTTTGTAAAGAGTGAGACCCAATAGGGGATCCACTCTTCACTGAATTGAAGAAATAGCCCATCCAATCCCAAACGTACCAAAGGGTAATAAGGAAAGGAAGAATTTCATTCATTTCTCAAACGGCACATATTACAGAGCATGATAATGAATAAGCAGTGGAACAAAACTATTACAAAGTTACAATGGGTATCATTATACAATAGCTCATCACCATAAAAGGTGATATTACAAAAACTTGAACTAACTACAAATAAGCCCAGTAGCATAGAGTAACCTAGCCATTCCAAGCTATCCTTAGGTACAATTCTCTTTATATGATCTTCGAGCAACCTTGATCTTTAATGCACCTAAACCTGGGTGGAAGGGAACATCACCCAGAACATAGGAAACAACATAGAGGTCAGCAAAGAGCTGAGTATGTACATATATTAAACACTTTGGGCATTATATAGGGTTATGAGAGCAAAAAGAGATGTTCCCACAAGAAGGGGGCTAATAGAAATTAGGTAAATTCAAAAGAAGTGTAACAAGAGAAATGAGGCATATACAAAAATTCAGATACAAGTATGAGAAATAAAGTGCCTTGCCAAAACAATCACCAACAATCACAATATAAAACAGTAAATGGTTGCATGCGTACAATGTATACTAAATATACCTAAAACAGGGCCATAACACCATAGGATCATGGCCTAAAAAGTGAGGGTGGAAATGCACACCCTGGGCAGAATATGCGCGCCCTATATAAATAACATTGTACATAAGTACCGCTATTCTAGATATTCTAGTCATACAAGCAGCATGCTATAATAGAGTGGCAAGACTTATTATTTTAGTCATTTCCAATAAAGGCAACATGGCAGGAGGGGTCCAATGACCCAAATGAGCACAACAGCATAAATATCACAGAAATAAAAGGAATTCATATCAAGATCAATAAATGTCCAAGTATTTGGATTTTTAAAGGGATTTACATTAGGGAGCTCCCGCTTCTCTCTAGGGTTTTCCCCCGTCGGGGGGAGGGGCGCCGTTCTCAGGCATGCCCTCCCCTTGGTCCTTCTTTCAGAAGTGTGGAGATGGTCAGAGCTTCTCCTAAGATATGGGATCTGGGTCCATGTGGTTTGTCTAGATTCTTGTTGGATCGCAGGGGCCCCTCGGCTTGCCTGGAGTGGAAGGATGCGGGATGTGTCGCTAGTCGAGATCTGGCTATGGGGGCCGGCTTACGATTTGATCGACTTCAGTCCGTTCAAGAGAGACAGTTGGAGAGAAACGTCCCCACCTTGGTTTGCGACTATGTGTGCTGCTCCGTTGTGCAGGTGAGGAACATGTCGTGCTCTTGTCCCTCTCAGGCACCATCTACCCCAACGGCTGAGGGGAGATTGACTGTCTAGGCTGTCGGCGACCCCCGACGAGGTCCTAGACTGGTGGTGTGGTGATGGATGGTGGTGCTCACTCTCTTGTTGTTGCCATACATGACGATAGGGGTCCTCGCTTCCGCCTCTGCTCCTACTCTTCCGGCTGCTGCGCTGAGATCTGGCCTCAGGGCTACGCCGCCCTTCATCTGCTTCGACTGGATGGTTGAGCCATGGAGTTGGGTGGGTTCCGAGCGGTTTTGCCCCTGGTGCTCCTCAGGATGGAGGGTTCTCGTTCCAGTGATGCTGGCTTCCTCTTTAGGTGCCCGGGTTTCCCCTGGCCTGCTCGGAGATGCAGCCTCATCTCTGCGGTGTTGGTTTCCCTGTAGGCACGGTGGGTCACTCTCTTCCTGGTCGATGGATTGCCTCTGAGATCAAGCGCTTCTGGTGGTGGGAGTTCAAGGGAAGTCAGGTTTCCCTCTCTTTCTCTTTGGTTCCCTTTACTGGTGTGTACAGTTGTTTTGATGGGTGAATAGCAACTTAGCCTAGCAGGGTGATATCCCCAGAGATGAGGAAGAATGGTTGTTGCCCTCTCCTTCCCTTTGTTTTCTATTCCTGATCTGATAGGCAACTGATGTTGTGGTTCTGTGTCTGCTGTCTGAGAGCTAGATGTTGCAGCCTGGTTCACTTTTCCACTAATTTTGTGGGTGTGGGTATTGATGTGTGAAGGTCGGGTCAGGTTGCTTGCACCCTGGCATTCGTTGTGCTGATATGGAGTTCAAAGCTCTTTGTGTGTCTGACAGGTTTATAGGTTGTTGCTACCAACGTTTTTTGTGTATGCGGCTATTTCTGCTGTCAGTTATTTCAAGCCTCTTCCTGAACATCTGAATGTCAGCTAGGAATCGTCTGGGTTGATCCAAGTCCACCCGACCTTCCTACTGAGCAGGGAATCCTTCCTTGAGGTAGATTGCGATCTGGTTGTGTCACAATATTTGGTGTCTACTGGTTGATGAAGAGGGCTAGGAACCTGCATGTTCCTCACATTTTATGAGATGGTTCAAATGCCAATGCTGGGATAGGTGGTTGCTTTCTCACCAAGGACATCATCTAATGGACAACTTATGGAATGGTGCATCTTGCTTTGCAGTCTACAACTTGGAAGCATTTCATCTTGTGAAAGAACGCAGATTCTCTCGGCATCTTTTAGATAATGGCTTCTTCTTCTTGACTTGATCAGATTCCAGACTTCCAGGATGAGACAATTTGAAGGTGGGGTTAATGCTAGTGTTGTGTCGGTTGACTTCTGGGGGCTGTTCTGCATCTAGTAGTCTGAGTCTATATCTGTTTAGAGCTTTGGTTTCTTGTTCTCTTTTTTTGGGGTCCTAGGACCCTTCTTAGTTTTCGGATGTTTTATCCCTAATAGTAGTTGGCTACTGTGTAGCTTGTGTTTAGTTTTTTCTCTGGTTGTTTGGATGTCTTCATCCAGGGTTGTAATGGGGGCGCAAACTCTTTTGTACCCAAAGTTTTTGGTAATACAGTAACACGCTTTTTTGACCGACCAAAAAAAGAGATGCCTCATTAAAAGATATATGGATGTTAGTCATTTAGTGCCCAAAATAAAAATAGAGAATGTACATACCTTATGACCAGTCCTAGATATTCATTGACACCTCCTAAGTTCATGGTCAGGGTTGTCTCAACCTAGTCACAATATATGTACATTCAATTAATATAATATGCATTAAATCCTTTACTCAGAAATCGACCCTACTGTAGGTTGGAAATCTGGTTTTGAAACCTATCCCAATAAATCATTCGCATTTTTCTAATTTTGAAAACATATCTATTTGTATTTTTCTACTGAACCAATAATTAGTTATGATTTTTACAAGTTAAAATCATTTGTTTGATAAAAATAAAATGAGTTGTGAAATGACTGAAATGCCCTTGAATGTAACGTGAATGTATGTAACAGAGTGTCACGCGAACTATAAAGAAATAAATGGGAGCAAGGTTTGGGTCAACAGAGTCAAACGAAAGAAAAATTTACCAATTTGCCCTCACGGGCGTGACATTAAAACACTAGCCACCATGGGCGAGACCAGATTTTCGCCCCAGGGGTTCATCTCCCTATGTCTCATGCCATTAGCCTCCTGTTGGAGCTCGGAGATAAGGAGGGTTGGACCTGGCTTCTTCGCCAGTGAGCAATCGGTCCAAAGGCTCTTCCTCGCCACTATGGACTCAAGGAGCCTCGGCTCAGCTCCTGAGATTGCTGGGGGTCGAGGCAAGTCCCGTGGTAGAGACGGCCAGGGATGAACCAACAATGTGCAAGATGGGGGAGGAGAGACACAACCTGCAACGTTGTGATCAACAGACCAAAACCTCACAAAAACAACGAAAAGTACGGCAAGTAGCGACCAGAACATGTGTATAGATCTTGGAATTGTTGGGTGATGATTTGCTACAAAACCATAAACAAACAGGGAAGGAGATGGTGGCTCTGTAAAGGGGAACCCAAGACTTGGAGGGGTGGATTTTTGTGCACCATTCATCGAGGAATACCTCCAGAAGACCCATCAATTACCCATGGTGGGTTCAACCGTGTTTCTGGGATCAGGAGCCTCCATGTCTCCTCACGTCAGTAACAAAACAGGGGAGGGCGATGGCGCTAGTCGACCCGGTGACTCGGTAAGAACGGAGGTTAGATGCAAAAATGAAAAGAGAGTGGAAGGGTTGTAGATGGTTACCGTTTCCATTAATTGAAGTGAGAAGCAGCGATTTGCTAGAACAATGAGGTGTCTGTTGGGGGGAACAACTCAATTCGGCAGGTGAACCTGGAGCTATTAGTACCAATTAATTGCGGTGAAACATGGAGGAGGAAGCGATGATGCGTTCCTTATGGTTTGAGGGTTCTTGGAGATTGACCTGGTAGGGGTGTCGGGGCCACAGGATACAGCGACACTAGAGGAAGAAAAGGGAAATTGGGTGTCCTATTTCCACGGATCGAAAGGGGGTATTTAGGGGTTTCTGGGCTCGAGGAGTCAAAACGGGGCTAAAGGCAAAGGAATCGTGCATAAAGATGAGGTGTGGAGGGAGGACGGTGAGGAGTAACGAGTCGCAGGGGAACTGGTCATGCAGAGCAGTCTCACATACGGGAAGCTCGGGGCTGAGAGACGAAGTCCAATACCCCATCTACCCAACCCAGTAAAGAGTCTGCATGACCCGTGTGACAAAGACATAAACCAATACCTAGGTTAGATTGGAGATTTATACGGTTTAAAAAGACATAAAACAAATTAACTTATATCCTACCTTCTAAACCACCATTAAAGGTGTATTCGATGGTCGATTAAAACCAAAATTGACATGTTGGCTAATTAGAATATGAGGAATACATAATTAGGATTATATTCACAATTCGATATTATTTTTGTTGCATTTGCTCCATTATACACTTAATCATTAAATTAGGGTTTTAAGATCACCCTAATGGTTAACCAAGGTGAACCTTTTTGAGTTATTTCCAAATCTCTCATGTTGTGATCCTAGGTACACAATAGGGTATTATATTGTAATCGAGACTATACTTTATTCTTATTATTCACCGATTTCCATAATAAATTATTAAGGTTGTAACATTCTAAGATTTCATGTACATGGACTAATAATGGGTCAATTAAGGTCAAAGTATTCCGACAAGTTCCATTGTACCCTAAATTAGGTAATTGTTATTATCGATAGGTGTCTTATTGAAAATTGTTTAAAAAATGAAGAAGGAAATTGTATAACAACATAGTCGACTAGGGGTCTAGAAGAATGGAGGATAAACATATATGCCTAGGATTGAGTATGTTACAATGTCATTCTCAAATATGTGGAATCATATTTCTGGCAAAGGAGGAGAATGGAGTGGCTTACTAATGGTGATAGGAATACTAAGATGTACCACACCATTGTCAAACGCAAGGATGTTATTAACTTGATCACTGAGTTGTTTGATTCTCAAGGTAATCTTTTACAAGATGATGATTCTATTGCTAATGACACCACCCATTTCTTTAAATAGCTTTATAATCAACCACACTCATCTTCCAACTCTTGTATTCCTGAATGGGTATCGATTATTACTGATGATGATAATGTGAAACTATGCTCAGTACCTGACCTTAAGGAGGTTTGTGATGCTGTTTGGAGCATAGGTCCTAACAAGAGTCTAGGTCCTGACAGCTTCAATGGCTTCTTCTATAGAGAAAACTAGAATCTCATTTGTGATGACATGTTGAAGGTTGTGCAATGGTTTTTTTGAAGGGGGTCACATGGTTAGGCAAGTTAACCATGTGTTTCTAGCACTCATTCCTAAGAAAGATATTGTCTCATCCCCTGTTAACTTTAGGCCAATATCTTGTTGCTCAATGCTATACAAAATCATCGCCAAAATTATCTCTCAAATGTTAGCCATTCTTTTGCCTACAATCATTTCATGTTACCAGGGTGCTTTTGTTGAAGGCAAGAGCATTGAGGATTTCTCTCTTCTAGATGCTGAGTTTACATTAAAATTCAATCGAAAGATTAGTCCACTTGTTGCTTGTATCAAGTTGGATGTTACCAAAGCTTTTGATTCGGTTTGATGGTCATATATCTGGGATTGTCTCATTGGTTTTGGGTTCTGTGAGAACCTAATATCTATCATGAAGCAATGTGTTGAAACACCTTCATTTTCACTCCTTCTGAATGGCTCTTCTGTTGGTTTCTTTAAAAGCTCCAATGGTCTTCGACAAGGTGATCCACTTTCACCCTTACTCTTCATCTTAGCTATGGAAGGTCTTAGTAGATGCATTGATGATGCTCGTAATAAAAGATTAATTAGAAGCTATCCTATCAATAAGACCAAAGTTGTCAGCCATCTTCTATTTGTTGATGGTGTACTCATTTTCACTGAAGGTCGCTCTCACAGCCTAATTAATCTGAAGCACCTGCTACATGAGTTTGGCGCAGTCTCTGGTATGAAGTGCAATCCAAATAAAACTCATCTTTACTTATCTTCTTCCTGTCGTAACAAAGAGGTTTAACTTAACTGTATGGGTCTACAACATGGTACTTGGCCTACGAAGTATCTTGGGTTTCGTATGGCCGATGGTAACCTCAGAAGATGCCACTTCCATGAATGCCTGGACAAGCTTAGAGATATGATCCAAAGATGTTCGGGCTCCAAAATTTCTATGGTTGGTCATCTTATATTAATCAAACATTGTGCAATGAGCCTGATTGGTTACAGTATGAGAATGGGTGAAATTCCCTTCTCTGTTCTTATACGCATGGAAATCCTATTGTCCGACTTCTTATGGGGTAGCTCCTCATACCCTTCCAGCTGGTCAAGGTTAGCCTTTCCTACCAATGAAGGTGGTCTTGGTCTCAAGAGGTTGGACGAGCTTTCCGACTACTACACCCTACACCGCATCAAGAAACTTCTTCACTCCCAAAACATCTAGAGTACATGGATGACCAAAAGATATGGTGTGACATTGTCCGCCACCCGAGCAATGGCTGCTTCTACCTGCCTCAGAAGAATGACACTTTTATGGCCCTCCTACTCCTATGTGGTCGATAGTACCTTATGGGATAATGTTCGCCAGAAGCTTCCCTGTGACAAAGCTTTTAAGAACCTATGGCTCTCTAAATATTATCCTAGATGGAGCTTTACTACATTCAGGGAACTCAAGAATGTCCTTCCAACCTTTGAAAGGATTCGTACTTGGAATGATTCTCCAGTTCCAATTTGTTTCCTATGTCAGCTGGGAATGGATTCCGTTAGTCATCTCTTTGATAGCTGCAAATTTTGGAGATATATATGGGGCCGAGCTCAACTAAAGCTAAATATTAGATCCTCTTACTCTCTCCCCACATGCCTTTCGGACCTTGGCCTAAGGTCTAAGCACATCAGAACTATTGATCTTTGGGCGATCACGGGCACTGTCCATATGATATGGACTGAACATAATAAGAGACTGCATAATGGAGGCTCATCGGATTTCATTGAAATCTTCAATCAGCTTGCTCGTGAGATTAGGATGCACCATTTCAATTTCAATACTAGTCTTGATGTACCACCTCTTTTATCTAGTAATTGGGATCTCTTGTAACCAATTTCCTAGAGTGATGTAACCACACGTTTGGGTGTGGTTTGTAACTTTGTCCCCTTTGGGGTTTTGGAATATATTTACCCAAATTTTCCACACACAAAAAAAAGAACGTGAGTATAGTTATCAAATCTTGAAGGAAAGGTTGACTACAATTTGAGGATCTTAAAACATGCTTTCTCAACATTCTTGGAACATCCATTTTTGCCATAGATAGACATTTTCTTGGCCTGGTGATGTTGGTGTGTCATCTTGCTATTACTCAAAAAACCTTGTTAAGAAGGTTTTTTAAATATGCCACTTGTGACACTTGAGTTTCCAAGATCCTGACTTGAGTTTCCATGTTTTGCTTCTACCTATTGGATTTCTCAAAATATGCATAGGTTGTATTAATGAACTTCCCAAGAATTTTCTTTAGGTCGTCAGCTTGTTGTGGGCCTTGTAACTACTGAAATTGTCTAGGCCTCTATTGTTGGTTTGCATGATGTTGATGTGCCTATGATGGATCATGTTGAAAGTTATTGGGCACTTTCTATAAAAATTTGGATTTGTCATCCAATAACATTCAATTCTTTTATTAGGTTGTTTCTCATGCATGCAATCCTCTTCCTCTCAAGATAAGAGTGCATTCTTCTTCTAAAATCTTCCTTACGAACTTGGCCACTTGTGTCATGAGTTCCATAACTTCATGTGATTCATTGCCACTTTTAGATGAGGTAGAACGTTCACACTCTTCACCCCAAGATTGATTCCTGGTCATATTCTTCAAAATTTCATGGCACTTGGTTGCTTTATTATTTGTAAAAAAAATCTTGTACCAACATTGTTGAAGGTGGTCCTCTCTCCTATACATAATTCATAATAAAATGTCTTAGCTTGACCATACAAGTTAGTCTGAAGGTGTGGTACCTTTCTTAATGTGCTATGGTACCTCTCCTGATCCTATGAATCATATTCATCCAAACCCATAAATCTTACTTACTAGAGCATTAGTTTTATGAAGAGTGGAATATTTCTCAAAAATGCATTGATCATTGCTTCCATGATCTAATTGATTCAAATAAACTTAAGAAGCATGTTTTACCCATGTCTTTCAATGAATAAAAAAAAACTTTAAATGGATAACAATAGTAGTGATGTGGTCTATTAATAAGTTGCATGGGTTCCACATTATTGTGCTTGTAGAAAGCATGTGACTTTATAAGGGCAACAAGCCAAGGATCTATCTTGTAGCTTCCCATGTTGACCTTTTGTCTCTTTATGGGACCTGACTATGTTGTAGCAGATGATACTTTGATCTCTCTGATATTGTTTTCTCATAATCTAAAATGTCAACATCCTCATTTTTCTCCTTATGGTTAAACATATCTTATGGCTCTATCACATGCTCTTCAAGCTCTTTGGGATCAATCTCTTACTGTTGCTCAATTTCCAAATTGTTCTCATGTGGCGGTTTAGTCTCATCATAATCTATAGCCTATGTGTGAACCATGAACAAGACCTGAATAGGTAAATTGAATGTGAGAATAACACAAAACCAACATGATTTTGTGATAAATTTTTAAC
This sequence comes from Alisma plantago-aquatica, assembly GCA_963693085.1. Taxonomy (NCBI): domain Eukaryota; kingdom Viridiplantae; phylum Streptophyta; class Magnoliopsida; order Alismatales; family Alismataceae; genus Alisma; species Alisma plantago-aquatica. Next base: position 453,047,804 of record OY856413.1, on the reverse strand, counting down.
TGGAAGTAAAATTAATAGAAAAAGAAAATATGACCTAGAGTAGCCCTTTTTTAGCACTTGTAGTGCTAACGCTGCCACCCCGGCAATGGCGTAAAGACATGACTTAAGTGCACATGCTAAATGCAAGTGTACACGTCAGAGTAGTAAGGAGACTCAAATGTCAAACTTGGGAAATTGGGATTGTGAAAGACTATGATTAACTAAAAATATTAACTATACCTAAGCAAGAAGTTGATTGAGTGATTTTATAACTAATAATGAGAATGAAAAGGTGCAAAAAGTAAAGTGGATGGCAGACACACAATTTGGGTGAGGAGTTTGCTTTGAAATGCATGCTTTTTGAACATTCATGGAACATCCATTTTTTTCATAAACAAACATTTTCATAGCATGTGACGCTGGTGTGTGGTCTCATGTTACATGGAAAACCTTGTTAAGAAGGTTTTGAAATTTTTCCACATCTTATGCCAATTGTGAGAAGTGAGTTTCCAAGTTCCTGAGCTGATATTCCATGTTTTTCTTCTCCTTATCAGATTTCTCAAATATGCATCTGGTTTATTGATGAACTTCTAAGAATTTCTCTCAGCTCCTCATCTTGTTGTGGGCCTTGCTCCTATTGAAATTGTCTAGGCATCGAATGTTGGTGTATGTGATGTTGATGTGCATGTAATAGATCATGTTGAAAGTTATTGAGACTTTCCAAGAAAATTTTGGATTTCTCCTCCAATAATAGTCTCTTATTTTGTTAGGTTGTTGCACATGCATGCAATCTTATTCCTATCTAGATGAGAGTGTGTTCTTCCTCTTAAGATTCCTTGCCAACTTGGCCACTTGTGTCTTGAGTTTCATAACTTTGTGGACTTAACGCTTTTGTCTGAGGTGGAACATTCACACTCTTCACCCCAAGATTGATTCTTGGTCATATTCTTCAAGATTCCATGGCACTTGATTCTTTATTGTTTAGAAAATATCTTGCACCAACACTGTCAAACTCTCCTATATGTAAGTCAAAATAAAAAGTAAGGGCTTCACCATACAAGTCAATCCCATGTATGAGACCTTTCTTAACATGTTCTGGTACCTATTTAAATCCTCTAGATAGAATTCATCTACAAGTTTCTTGAACCCATAAATCTTACTTACTAGATCATTGGTTTTTAGAGGGTGGAATGTCTCTCAAGAAGGCATCAATCATTGCTTCCCATGACCTTATTTGTTCAAAGGGTAAACATGTTATAGCCATGTTTGTTAAAGAATAAAAAAATAAATTTAAATATGTAGAAGTGGTAGGGATGCGGTTTATCTTAATTATATAACAACTTTTGACAAAATCATTAATGGGTTGCATGGGTTCCTCATTATTGTGCTTGTGGGAAGCTTGTGACTTGGTAACAACAACAAGTCCAAGATCTATCTTGTAGCTTCCAACATTGACCACTTGTCTCCTTATGGGAACCAACTATGCTGCAACAAATGATGCCTTGAACTTCTCCCATATAGTTTACTCATCATATAAAATTTCCACTTCCTCATTATTCTTCTCGTGGGTTAGACATATCTTCTAGATCTATCACAGACTCTTCAAGCTTTTTGGGATCAATCTCATGCTCTTTCTCAATTTTTGATTTTTTTTTCATAGGTGGTAGTTGTAAGGAGTGGGACCCGAGAGGGATACAGTCCCTACTAAATTAGAAAAAAAGAAACTATCCATATATCAAACATCACTATAAATTTTTCACAAGAAGGATGATAACCAATTTATTCAAAATGTGTGTATCATGATACCAAATGTAGCAGCAAAATACAAAATATCTAACTATTACAAAGCTTGATGTTGTCACTATACTTCACCACACATGATGATACATATAAAAACTAACTATACTAAAGGACCATCTTAGGATCATCTAACTGTATCGAGAAACTATCCCAAAAGGTTGTGCTAAACTCGATGTGGTCATGGTCCAACTCGGTTATCTTCTCCTTGACCTACACCTGGGGTTGGAAGCGTAACCCAGCAAGAGGATAAAAGTAGATACATCAGTAAAATGCTGGTATGTGCATACTAAATCAAGTATTGAGCAATATGAGAAATAAAGATCATCAAATAAACAAGGATTGCCATGGAAAAAGGAAAGGACTACCCAAGTGGGCATCAAAGAATATGAATTCAATTAAATGATAAATAAGAGCAATGCATCCATGTGTTTTACATGTGACAATACTAGAACAACATAAACATGTTGGTAGGAAATAACACATCTACCATAAATATGGGGTGAATAGGAACATATACACAACTACTCTGAGCATGATAAGATACATATGTACTCTAATAATATCATTTGTGGGAATTATCACCTCTGTATTATCAAGTGTGGGAATTTACACATCCACATAAAATAACATATGTCACATTATACTAGTTGTCACCACATGATGCATACAAAAGAGTAACTAAGTCTAAATCAAAATATAAGGGATAGAACATCTGATAAATATAAGTGGGGTTAAAGGATTTATTAAAGAAGATTGAACAATGGAAATGATGTGAGAGAAACAATCAAAATATATCATTCAAGAACAATATCAAAGGAGATGCATGTAACAATCAAATTAGGATTGCATGTCTTCAATTAGATAATAATATGGAAACATAGATGATTACTTAACAGGAATAATATGGAATGCAAACATGCATTTAGAGAGAGGAATTAGAAATTGCTCAATATAGAAATAATGTCAGATGCAACCATACCTCGGGGCGTTAGTCAATCTGTTAAAATCTAAATATTAGATCCATGTCAGGGTTAGAAATTGTTCCAAGGGTTGTAACACCAATGGTTAAGAAAAGATTGCCATTAAATTACCAATCCTTGATGGTTCGTACAAAGGACTTGAATAGGAGGATAAGAGAGAAGGTTAGGGTGGCCTATTGGTCAAGTGATTTCTATGTGTGTGAAGGTCATGGGGAGGGGTCTATGTATAGGATTATTTGGCTTGGGTAGAAAGAATCTTACCTATTTGTGTTTACTAAGGAATATATACAACATACATTGTAAATGGAGAAAAGTCAAGAATTTGTAAACAAATGATGGGTAAGAAAATTAAAAACCATATCAAACGAAATGTATTAAAATAAAAATTTAACAATTAATGTTTCAAATTGTATATTATCTTTACAAATTTGTTTGAGGGTCCAAGCAGAGTTAAAATATAGTAAAGTTTGACACATATGTTAATTAAGACATGAAGAATTTGAATTGTACATTAGTTTTCATTTTTAGAATGTTCAATATGTCATTTACTTTATTTGAATCCTTTTATTTTATAATTTATTTATAAATACTATTATTATCTAACAAAAAAGGAATTTAGCAATTGCACCAATTAATACATGAGAAATAAATTTGACATTACTTTCTTGTTTAAAAATTATATAGTGGATTATTTCATATACATGAAAGTTTTACTTACTATGTTGGTTATTTATGATCCTTTCAAAATTGTCCTCTCATTAAAGAATTCAATAATATCTTATATTTACTTAAATTCCTCAAATTGTCTTCAATTATCCTCAACTATGTTTAGTTCTAATTTCTTTTGAACAATAGTAACTTAGTTCATGTCAATTGTTTCCATAATATTAGTAACATCCTCTAGAGATAATATAATAAGGGAAATATGTATTATCTTACTAATTTTTACTAATGACTTGTTACATCTAAAATATTTAGTACATATGAGTGTGATGCTATTCTTTAGATATTATTAATTAGTGTGTTTCTAAAATAATTTTCGAATTTTATTTATTTTATGAAAATATTTTCATTTGTGTACAACATTTTTTCCCATAATGTTACACCACAATTTTATTTATTACAATTCATACAAGTTGGTTTACATTATTCATTTAATATATTAGTTGTTTTCTTTTTTATATTAAATTCAATATTTTGGTCTTAACTTTCATTTTATTTTCTTAAGGAATTTGAGGAATCTAGAAACTCCTAAAAATATGAATCTTGGCCCTTAAGCAAACTAAAATATGTAAAATATGATTTTACAATTAATATTTCTTTTAGAGTTATTCAACATGTTATTTAATATTTTGGGCTTTAGTGTACAGTCTCACTCCTAAACTACACTAGGATATGTAAGTCTTCCAAATAAGATGAAAATTCACACTTAGTCTAATTTTAGTATGTTGATTTTGAATTTGAGGTTTAACTCCACTTTTGGGGACTTTTAGTAATTTATTTAATTCTTTTGGCTCTTATCATATTTTCTTTTCCAAATAGAATTAGAATAGTTATCATTATGCAAACAATGTGAAACTTGGCATCCAAGGCAATTGGGATCCAAGGAATTTTATCATTATATTTTACTTTTGAAAATTCCTTTTATGAGTTATGGAACCATTAGAATGTTTGGCTTATTACCATTATGTTTATGAACACAAAACATCCACTCAATTAAGTCTTATTGACTTCAATACATTTTTATTATTACGCACAAAATTCCACCCTTTATACATTTAACATATTTAATACATTAATTTCATATTTATTTAAATACTAAAATGTTATTAATATTTATGGACATGGAATTACCAATTGTTACTCCAAAGAATATTATTCATTTTTTAGCCATTATGTTAGTAAAGAAAATATATGTAACATATTTCATGATTTTTATTACATGTCGGCACATAATGAAGTCATTATGAAAATACGTTTTAATATTTAAGCTTGCTTGGTCAAATCTAAGGAACTAGCCTCACTAGCTTTCCAATCATGGAACAGGGTAGATTTCTAAATTCTGGTTTATTACAACATTCCACCCATTCAAACGATTTCGTAAATGAAATCTAATCATCCCAACATAATCAATCACCTATACTCCACCCATTTAAAAGGTTTTACCTAATAAGTCAAACAACACTATAGGTTCAATGAATAGTCTTTCCAAAACTTATGCACTACAATACCTTCACCCCTAAAGGTACTAGATATAAGAAACCTATGAAAAGAGTAAACATCCTACGGAGACAAGATTTGAAATAGTTAGATAACTGATGGCCACTGGCTATGATACCATACTATAAGGAGTGGGACCCAAGAGGGGATCCACTCCCTACTAAATTAAATAAAAAGGAACCATCCCATGTATCAAACACCACTATAAATTTTTCACAAAAAGGATGATAACCAATTTATTCAAAATGTATGTATCATGATTCCAAATGTAGCTGCAGAATACAAAATATCTAACTATTACAAAGCTTGATATTGTTACTATACTTCACCACGCATGGTGATACATATGAAAACTAACTATACTAAAGGATCAGTTGATGATCATCTAACCACCTCGAGAAAGTCTCCCAAAAGGTTGCATTAAACTTGATGTGGTCCTGGTCCAACTTGGTTATCTTCTCCTTGACCTACACCTCGGGTTGGAAGCATGCCCTAATAAGAGGATAAAAGTATATACATCATCAAAATGCTAGTATGTGCATACTAAATTGAGTATTGAGCAATATCAAAAATAAAGGATGTCAAATAAACAAGGCTTCCCATGGAAAAAGGAAAGGACTACCTAAGTGGGCATAAAAGAATACAAATTCAATTAAATGATAAATAAGAGCAAGGTATACATGTGAAAATACAAGAACAATATAAACATGTTGGTAGGAAATAACACATCTGCCATAAATATGGGGTGAGTAGGAACATATACACATCTACTCTGAGCAGGACAAGATAGACATCTAATCTAATAATATCACTTGCAGGAATTATCACTTCTACATTATCAAGTGTGGGAATTTACACATCCACATAAAATAACATATGTCACATTATACTAGTTGTCACCACATGATGCATACAAAAAAGTAAGCAAGTCTAAATCAAAATATGAGGGATAGAGCATCCAATAAATATAAGTGGGGTCAAAGGACCCATTAAAGAAGATTGAACAATGTTGATGTTGTGAGAGAAACAATCAAAAGATATCTTTCAAGAATAATATCAAAGGAGATACATATACCAATCAATTAGCATTTTGCATCTTCAAATAGATCAAAAGATGGAAACATAGGTGATTACTTAACAAGAATAATATGGAATGCAAACATACATTTATAGAGGGGAATTAGAAATTGCTAAATATAGAAATAATGTGGGATGCAAATTATATCTCGCGGTGTTAGTCAACTTGTTAAAATCTAAATCTTAGATCCATGTCAGGGTTAGAAATTGTTCCAAGGTTTGTAATGTTGATGGTTTAGAAAAGATCACCATGAAATTACAAATCTTTGATGGCTCATATAAGGGACTTGAATAGGAGGATAAGAGAGAAGGTTAGGGTGGCCTATTGGTCAAGTAATTTCTATGTGTGTGAAGGTCATGAGGAAGGGTCTATATATAAGACTATTTGGTTTGGGTAGAAAGAAATGTGCCAATTTTTGTTTACTAAGGAAAATATGCAACATATATTGTAAATGGAGAAAAGTCAAGAATGTGCTAACAAATGATAGGTAAGAAAATCAAAAACCATATCAAATGGAATGTATTAAATTAAACAATGAACAATTAATGTTTCCAATCTTATATTCTCTTTCCAAATTTATTTTAGGGTCCAAACAAAGTTAAAATAAAGTAAATTTTGACACATATGTTAATAACGACATGAAGGAGTCGAATTGTACATTGTTTTTCATTTTTAGAATGTTCAATATGTCATTTACTTTATTTGGATCCTTTATTTTATAATTTATTTATGGGTACTAGTATTATCCAACAAAAAAAGAACTTGGCAATTGGACCATTTAACACATGAGAAATAAATTGGCATTACTTTCTTATTTAAAAATTGTATAGTGGATTATTCCATATACATGAACGTTTTACTTACTATGTTGGGTATTTATTATCTTTTCAAAATTTTCCACTCATGACAGAAGTAAAGAATATCTTATATTTATTTAAATTCCTCAATCTCTCTTCAAGTATCCTCAACTATGTTTATTTCTAATTTCTTTTGAACAATAGTAACTTAGTTCATGTTAATTGTTTCCATAATATTAGTAACATCCTCTGGAGAAAATATAAGAGGGGAAACATGTATTCTCTTACTTATTTTTACTACTGACATGTTACATCTGAAATATTTAGTACATATGAGTGTGATGCTATTCTTTACATATGTATTAATTAGTGTGTTTCTAAAATAATTCAGATTTTATTTCTTTTATGATAATATTTTCATCCACGTACAGCATTGTTTCCCATAATGTTATGCCACCATTTTATTTATTACAATTCACACAAGTTGATTTACATTATTCATTTAATATATTATATGTTTTATTTTTAATAATAAACTCAATATGTTTGTCCATATCTTTCATTTTCTTTTCTTAAGGAATTTGAGGCATCCAGAAACTCCTAAAAGATGTGAAACTTGGCATATATGCATACTGAAACATGTAAAATACAAATTTACAATTAATATTTCTTTTTGGAGCTATTTAACAAGTTATTTAATATTTTGGTATTTAGTGTACATTCTCACTTCTAAACTACACTAGTATAGGCAAGTTTATCCAAATAAGATGAACATTCACACATAGACTAACTGTCGTATGTGGAATTTGAATTTGAGGTTTAACTCCACTTTTAGAGACTTTTTGTAATTTATTTAATTCTTTTAACTCTTATCATGTTTTCTTTTCCAAATAGAATTAGAATAGTTATCATTATGCAAACAATGTGAAACTTGGCACCCAAGGCAATTAGGACCCAAGAAAGACTTTTTATCATTATATTTTACTTTTAAAATTCACTTTTATGAGTTATGGCACCATTAAAATGTTTGGCTTGTAGCCATCATGTTTATCAAAACAAAACATCCACTCAATTAAGTCTTATTATCTTCAATAAAATTTTATTATTATGCAACAAATTCCACATTTTATACATTTAACATATTTAATCCATAAATTTCATATTTATTTAAATATTAGAACATTATCAATATTTATGGACATGGAATTACCAATTGTTACTTTGAAGCTACTATTCATTTTTTAGCCATTATGTTAGTAAAGAAAATATATGTAACATATTTTATGATTTTTATTACATGTTGGCATATAATTAAGTCATTATGTAAATATGTTTTAATATTCAACCTTGTTTGGTCAAATATAAGGACTAGCCTTACTGTAGCGACAGTCAAACAAATCATTACTGATTAAGCGGAATTAAACATTAACATCATATTACTGAAAATCACTAAAAATTTAAAACTTTTTGCAAAGAGATCCAACCATAGGAAAACTCTTTCATAAGGAATCAATGTAATACATTTACAACCTAGTTCATAAGTACATAACTTGTACCATCTCTTCTCTAGGATTACAAACATCAACTTCCCTATTAACATTATATACAGACAACATAAGAACCTCAAGGCATCAAGCCAAAAATCTCATATCGATTCATTAAAAGCACTAACTACTAACTCTGAGGACCTAAGAGTACAGAGACGACACATAGGACTACTATTTATATGACTTGACAGACAGTATCTCCAACTGAGATCTCACTACTGTCCCTGCTGATACTGTCCTTTCTCTGTTGTGGGGATTTTGTTTCCTTGTCCGCGTCCACCTAAAAATGTTGAATCCCACGGGGGTGAGACAATTGAAAATTACCCCAGCGAGAGATATAACTCTTCACCAAAACATTATTATTGCAGTTTATTAAAATAAGACTGAGCAGAAGGATTATATATATATATATATATATATATATATATATATATATTTAACAGTAGATAATTCACTATATGAACAGAGTGAAGTAATCTCCTTTCCTAAGGAGAACATTGCATCTACCCATGGTAGAGCCGTAATTCATCCATCTACTTGCAATGAAGGTAAAGAGATATAAATTACATCTATCAACTAGAGATGCATAAAAGAAATGTAACATCAGCCAGTAAATTTCCGTATTCAATTCTTAAGCAAGCATGCTATACGGCTGATTACATTTTACAATCACACTTATGCCCTAAGGAGATGAGGTATACCGCTCATACTCCAACCGACCATTACGAAGTCAAAACCAGTACCATACAAGGTCAATGGAAGAGTCGGCTTCCAAGACCTCCCACATCTCAGTCAGTGTGAGATCACATGCAAGACATCTTGTGTTTCTGCGATATAGCTTTCCAGGGTATACTGGCAACTTCGCTATAGAGTTACAGTGGCAGCTGTACTCTCTTCGCAATCGAGAGATTTCATGTTTACCTCCATCGATCTGGCATTAAGTATTATTGGGAGATGTGTACTGCAAGTCTGCATCTATCCCAATCATCGAGAGATTCGTGATACATCCATCCCGGTACAAACAATGAAGGATTGAGAGGTTTAATGTTTACCTTCCATCAATTCCCTCATTAGGACGTAAGGATATGTTCGCCCATCAACCCCCGCATATTCAAAAATGTGCAAACTCCAAGTTATGTCACGGAGCAACCTATTTCACCATCACCAAAATACTGATGATGATGGATCTATGGTCATGGGTCTACATAATATGATTTCGCCTGATTAATTAAGTACATTAGTATATTATTTTAGCATCAGTCAAGTTCTCAAACAGGAATTATTATGACAATTGCTACAAAGAAACATGTACTATTATCATGAATTACTTCTTAGTCTTTATAAGACATTGGAATCTCAGTCCCTCATTTCATTACTTGAAAGTTCACATTTCTCAACAACATCATTATCATACTTATCAAATCTTGGTATTTATACCCTCAGTTCATCACTAATCATTGTTACCAACTATTAGGTAACTTATTACCTCTAGGTCCTCAGACTGAGGTATACATGATACTTGTTACACAAGCATCTCATATGGCTCACAAGACCATAAGGTGTCTTGTCACCTTTCACTGGGCAACAGCTTGTTCATATGGCTCACAAGGCCAATCAACATCTATATCAAATAATCATCATAGCTCATATTTGGCTATGCTTATCATATCATGTGTTACAATAGTAACACCACCATTCCTTTATTAGGATTAGGTTTTACTATCAAATAGGATTTTCCATTCCATTGCTCAATTTAGGGTTAGGATTTCCCATTTCACATTAGTTAGGGTTTCATGTTCACATTATTAGTCCAACCCTAATATATTGCTCCACACCTCTAGGAGCATTCAATAATATCATAAGTATTTACTCATGATCATTACTTTCATCATATATGATTAATAATTATCAATTCAAGGTATGAGTTCATCTCTCAACCTTACCATGGTATGTTTATATCATACCCATTATCTCTTAACCCCTTTCTCATTGTATGTTATTCAACACTTATCAAAGTGCATTGAGATCATTACATCTTCATTGTAACAATTTACATAACACACACTTCTTGTGTTTCTTATCCAAGTATATTGGATTTGAGGTGCATCAAGGTATATCGACCATGAAATGCTAAATGTGATATCTATCATGTCTTGATGTATCACTTTTCTCCTCATTTTCATCTTACTTAAGTTAATAAACTAACTTTGTATTAAGATATTTACCTCTTAATACTTTAACCACTAACATATCACCTTTATCATGTAGTGCATAGGTCACCTATTTGAATTTGTACAACTATCTTTAATGATACGGACTTATCTCAAGTTAAGGCATTGCTCTTTATAAGGTTACCTATAATCAATCACTTTAGGTACTTCTCTTATCCGTGTAATAATCACTATTCCACTATTAGGATTAGGTCTCCCATACCATCACCCTTTATTAGGGTTTAGGGTTTCACACACTATCATACTTCATTAGGGTTAGGATTGCATATAGCATCACCCTTCATTAGGCTTTCTCATCACATTGCCCATAATTAGGATTTATTATTTATCCCAACTAGGGTTTCTCATGGCATCACCCTCAATTAGGGTTTCTCATGGCATCACCCTCAATTAGGGTTTCTCATGGAATCACCCTCAATTAGGGTTTCTCATATGACTTTACCTGAAACTAGGGTTTCATGAAGTATCTTCTCAAATTAGGGTTTTTCATGATGTTTCCCTGAATTGGGGTTTCCCATATTATCATCCTAGTTTAGAGTTACGCCATTACCCTAGATTAAGGTTTCATCTGATATTGCCCTAAATTAGGGTTAGGGCTCAACAACCTCCTTGATTAGGGTTTCATAATCTCTTTATTAAGGATCATACCCTAATTGCATAATTATTCAAATTGAAGGTGATAAGGCTTGACCTTTACATGATTATTATACATGTATGAATTCCTCTCTATTTCATCCTCTCTAGGATTTCTACTACTCAAACCTTGATTAGATTGAGTCTACTCTTTATTCAAAATCATGCATTTAGGGTTAGCATGATGTATTGAATTATTGCATCATTATACATCAACGATTAATCCCATTAAGGGTACCGATCATTTAGGTACATTAGGTGTCCAAATGGTTTGATCAATTGAACCTTCAATTACATGAGGTATCCAATTGGATTGACTGAGTTGTACCTCAAATGATTTTGATTACTTAGACCCCAAACGGTCTTGGTCTCTCAGAACTCAAACAGTTTGAAACTGTTTGGGCAAATTGCCCATGAAACCATTTAAGCAAGAAGTGTATTGAAACCGAATGGACTTGGGTCTCCAAACGGTTTGAGATTGTTTGGACCCAAATGGTTTTGAGACCGTTTGGACTCAAACGGTCTTAAGACCATTTGGTCCAAACCCTCTCAAAATCGAATGGATCAAAAAGGTCTTTGAACACTTAATCAATTCAAGGTTTCAATCAATGAACTGGCTATCAATTGAATCATTGATTCATTCCTCAATTGAACTATTGAATCATCCTTCAATTAGACCATCAATTAGGGTTTTGAACCAAATTGAACTAGATTTATAATCAAGAAACCTTCAATTAGGGATTTTAAATCGAGGAACCGTCGATGATTAACATTGTGGAACCGATTCAATTGAAATCAATGAACCATCATCAAATTATGATATGACCTGACCTCAAATGGTCTTGAGGTCATTTGGATGAACTCCAAACAGTCTTGAGACCATTTTCCCCATCCCATCATTAAAATTTGTGAAATTTAATTAGGGTTTAGATCATTGGATTGATCACCAATTGAACTATTGATTGCATTTCAATTTGACATCTCTGGATCTTCAATTACTCAACCATACTTAACCCTATACCTCCAAACGGTCTTGGTTGACCTCCAAACGGTCTTAAGACCATTTGGGTGATCTCCAAATGGTCTTGATACCGTTTGGATTGATCAACCCAAAACTTTAAATCAACCAATTGTAATTTCAGCACTTAACCCGGTTAGGGTTTGGTAATTGATTAACCTTCATCTAATGAACCCTTTGGAATCAATCAATTAAATACAATGGGTCATAAACCATCAACATAAGCCTATGAACTCCAAATAGTCAACCATTTCAAATGGTCAACCACTCCAAACGAACATACACGCATATGGAAAATTATGGCTTCAGTTATAAAAATACCCCAAAAATCTGAGTTGGGTGCACATACCTTATAATCAGTTTAAGAAAGTTTAGGGTCACATTCTAGGTCCACATTAAGGGTATCACATTCCTAGTAACATATATATAATAATTAGGGTTAATTTTCTAGTAAGTATCCAAATCCCTAAAATCAACTTTTTATTATTGTTCAATTAGATTACAACACCTTTATCATCTTGTAGAGAAAATTTTAACGCTTCCAAAATGTATTTCATTATAATATTCTAACATATGGATGATTAGTTGTGATTTTATTGTGCCTATTTAAATGAAAACATGGTATTTTTTCCTTTCCAAAACATATATTTATATTTTTTTGATGAATGCATTTTTAGTTATGAGTTAATCAAGTTAATGTATTATATATGGATTGTTAATGAAATCCACAGCAAAGAACAAACATGCCCTCACACTAGGATATGAGACCTTGAGGATTGATAGGGAATCCTAAGTCATTTGATCATCAAAATCATGCATAGCTTAAAATATCAAAACTAGGGTAATATTATGGGATGCTCTTTATAGGTTTGAAAAAGTCAATATAGGTGGTAGGAATATTGAGAATTCCACACCTCCACATCTACCCAGCATGGGCCATCACCCTACTTGCCCATAGTTCTACAATGGCAACAATCATAGTTTGTCTACTATTCCCCCAACATAAATCATGGGACTAGAGGGAATAATATCATCTTCCTTCTACTAGGTGTCCAGTAAAAAGCTTCACGAGTCCAGAAAGACCAAAACCATAAGAGGCTAGGGACTAAAGAAGCACAATGATTACCATACAACAATAGAACATATCCATGGTGACACGACTAAACTGTATGTGTATAACGCAAGCGTACGTCTTGAAGTAATACAGGTCAATGAGGCCCGAATATCAAACACAAGGAAACGTAATTCAAGAAACTACTGCTATCTACTTTTGATCAGCTAGGCCAAAGAAAATTTTGATTTGGTAGTTATTAAACTAATCGTAAGAAAAGAAACTAATTTACTGGTTTGTGATCACAATGAGAAGGAATTCCCTAGGATTGTGGTTTCACAATGATTGACACTATAATTTTACCCTAAGATTAATCTATGTTCCTCCTAATTTTGGGCAAAGAGGTATGTAGTTAGAATTACCCGCTCTCAGGTGTAATCCACCACCTAGCCTAATACCAATCCCACTCTCATATCAATTGTGTTATTAGATAGGTTCTTTAATGAACTACTCTGGGTTATTCCCTCCATGCTCATAGGCTTTCTCTCAAAATGTAGTATAAAATGTGTGTTACTATGGATTTCCAATCCTTAACCCTCCTCTCGAAGCTATAAAGGATCTAATTAATCACCTATGGAGCACAACATAGATAATTTAATATGACTTCATTGCAACATGCCCAAAAATAAGGAGGAAACAAAATACTAATGCAAAAATTCCATATACAGTGTACAATCGGGATACTCCCAGGTCCTGGAGAACATGGGGATTAGCCCCTCATGGTTTTTATGGATAAAAACATGTTAGGAAGAAGGGAAAATGTGGAGAACATAGAAAACCGATGAACCCCCTGGAGAAACTTGATTAGGATGCTCCACTCCGATGAATGGATCTGCAAGCCATGAATTTTGCCCATCGAACGTTCCTGGAACCTCCCCCAGCCTAAAGTTTCCTCCTCGTTCTCCTCTCACGTGCCTTGTTTGTCATGCAATGGAATAGAATGTGATGATTAGGTCTATCTAAAATCCCATTAAGTCATATAAGTGATTTAGGGTATCATTAATTGTGGATCATTGGATTAAACCTGACTTTTGAATCTGCCTATTTCTTCCATGTCGGTACTATCTACTAGGTGTCAGTACTACCAACTCCCTTGATTAATTGTGTGACCACTTGTCAAGTTGTCATACTACTGACATGGATGTCGATAGTACCAAGTTGCATTGATAATTCTTGATCAAAATGATGTGATGTTGTCAATAGTATCGACTTTTTAGTCGGTTCTACCGACTCTTCTTGGTTTCTTTTGCCTCAACCTACGCATGTGTCAGTATCACCGACTCCAAAGTCACTAGTACCGAGCTGTGTAGTTTCTTGAAAAGTTCATGAAATTCATAAAATATGAACATAAGCTCTTAAAATATAATAAATCATTCAAAAACATTCAAATTAGATTTATTTGATGCAAATAAGTATCACAGGCTAATGAGAATAAATTGTGCACAATTAATGTGAAAATGAACAATAAGTGCACAAAAATCAATAATAAATAGCCTATGAAAGCAACAAATATCTAGTGCATCAAACTCCCTAAGATTAAATGGTGCTCCTTCTCACACACAAATTTTGCAACCTAGTAAGTACATGATTAAGTTATTGATAAATCAATATATGATAGGTGTATGGTTACAGTAAGGTTCCATCCAATTTTCATGATATTTGGATTTAAAAAGAAAGCATGTAGATGGTGTCTTTTATGCAAATTGATCAATTTTGATGTTTGAGATCAGTGAAACTGAACTCAAGAATGTCTATATGCTTGTTAAGACACAATAAGATCATGATTGAGGTATAGTAAAGCTTGATTTAATTTGATCATTCAATTTGATGATATATAGTTGGATTATATAATCATGTTTGCCTAAGTTAAGGAAAGTGAATGAGTTGATAAATATAATGGATGTGAATTAGGCTCCCACATGATTGTAGTGGTGAAACTAAGATTAATTTTGTGTTGTTTATGATAGGTATTAGACATTATGCAATGTTGGTAAACATTAGAGTTTTTTTGGTGATTTAATGTGTTAATATAGACCATAAGGATTTTCTATAAGGATATAACATATATTTGAGGTGTTGATCAAATTTTGGGACCACTCAAGATTAAGGAGTAGCCTATGGAAATTTTATAAGAAAACAGAATTAATGCATCATTTTATGGCCTTGTTCAGAAATGAACCATATAAATCAAAGTCAAATCAAGGTTCATGCCCAATTTGGCGGCTCAATTTAGTAATGACCCATTTCAGTAGGCGCTCATAAAAAAAGGGTGAGGGAGGAAAGGAGACTCATGTGCCCCATTTTAATAGAACAAGATTGAAATAGAGTCTGATGGAAAGATGGATTTATCCATAAGATCTAAGAGAAGAAAGGCTATAAAACCCTTCAATCCTTAAAGATTGGTGATGGCCGAATTCAATTCTAGGGTTTGACGGAAGAACGAGTAATATAGAAAATGAGGAAGGGGAAAGGAAGAAGAGGTGGTGGCAGTAGTTAGGACTGTAGGTCAGGTCCTTTCAACCCTAACCTAGCCATGCCCAAAGGCATTGCCACACTAGGTAGGGAAGCCGGTCGGAGTGATGATCATCTTCTTCGTGCACTGCAACACCCTTCGAGATGAGATCGGAGACCCTTCAATCATTGGCAGTGCAAATAGAGAAGAATAAGGAATTGGGTGCTGCTAATGGCCTCCTTGTATTGGGTCGTTTTGACATCAAGGGGTGAATAGAATTGGTGAAGATGATCTTGCTCATCCCATGACCTATAAAGGCCAAGGAGCATGCAAGATGGGCCGGTTTGGTTTCTAACGGTTTGTTGAAACCGTTTGACCAATTCAATGAAACTGATTGGATTCCAACTTTTGAAACCGTTTGCCTAGGATATTTTTTAGGTGTGTGCTTAGGATGATGTCATCATCATCAAACTACGATCCTTCATATTTTTCTATAATTTTCATGATGTTTCTATTTATTTGATCAAGTGAATTTCAAGAAGAACCAATGATCAACAATTGATAAGGAATTGAATGCAATAACAATAGTAAGGGTTCATGTTATAAAACCCGCCTCCAATTGAGCTTCAAAGCTTCAAGATCACGTCAACAATGGTGGATGCAACTCCTTTCACTATCTGAAGGCTCTTCCTCAAGCTTTGAGTGAAAAGGAATGGTTAGAATTGAAGATGGGATCGAGATAAGAAGAAATCATGCATTGATTTTCGATTTCCACCATGGAATTAAGGTGAAAGGAAGTCAAGAAGCTTACCAACAGGTTGGGGTTCGTCCTCCTGATCCTCCAAATCTCCCTTGGTCGTTTTGCAAGCAAAGAGAAGAAGTGGATTCGAAAAATCCTTTGATTTGTGTTGTAAAATGTATTTTTATAAGGAAATCAATGAGAGAGAAAATGCCTTATAAAAATATTTCAATTCCAAAATTGGTGCCACCTCTCCCCCCTCAATTCCTTGAATGCAAAGATATATTCCTCACCTCTGAATTCCTCTTCATTATCCATGATTTAGAGAAAAGCAAATTAAGTACCTTAAATCATATAATACTAATATCCATAAGTTAGTGGATATTTCTTTGTCTTTTCTTAATGTGAGTGGGTTCTCCACTCACGTAGATATTTCTATTGCCTTTGAAAGGCACAAGGACGTCCACACTTGTTGATTTTTAACCAACACAATTTTGGTTGAAGGGAAATCCAATTAATATAACTATTTTTGCATTAAATTGAATTAGGGTTTCGATTATGCTTAAATCTTGATTATTTTAATATCAATATTCTCTCTCCTTCAAAGTGATACAAATGAGATGCCCCTCTCATTTTATTTTCTCTACATGATGCCAAGAAACATTAGGGACTATTTTGAAGTGGTAATTTGCATAATGTACCCTAGGTTTTGGGTAAATTGCATATTATACCCATACTAGGATTTTAATGCACAAACATTGCTTTATCAGCTCTTTCTTGGTACTTAGGCTTTTGAAAGCCATACCCCTGCATCATCTTCATTATCATGATGCTTCAACACTTGAGGAACATATAATCATGTAACATTTGCAAATTAACCCCTCGACTTGGGTAATTTGCACTTTAGTCCAAAATAAGCAAACATTATTCAAACATGACCAAAATTGAAACATAAGTTCCTCATGAGCCTTAATTACTTTTCACAAAATAAAATTAAGGATCTAATTAACTTTCTTAAGCAAAACTTCAAGGTTTAAGGCATAACCCAGGTCAGGGATGTTACACTTACTAGCTTTCTAATCATGGAATAGGGCATATTTCTAAGTTCTAGTTTTTTACAGTGGTGTAGGCTCGTTGTAGTTTGTAGTCTGTGTGTAGACAATGAACAAGTACCTGAAAAGGTATAATAAATGTGAGAATCACATGAAACTAATAAAAAGTATCAAAACAATTATGCTATAAATTTTTAACTCAAAAGGAAAATAATAAAAGAAACTAAAAATGGCCTAGAGTGACTGATTTCAACACTTGAAGTGGTAGCACTGCCAATTCCACAACAATGACACCAAGAACTTGACATAAGTGCACATGCTAAACGAAAATGTACAAGTCAAAGTAGTAAGGGGACTCAAAGAGGCCCGAATATCAAACTTGAGAAAGTGGGAGCGCTTAGAGACAAGTATTAAATGGAAAAAAAGATCAAATGTGTCCATGCAAGAAGTTGATTGAGTAATTGTATGACTAAGTATGAGAATCAGAAGTGCAAAAAGTAAAGTGGGTAGAAGACCAAGTGGATGGATTCTTTATAGTACTAGTTTCACCACCTTGTCAGCCTATGCATGCATTCCACTAGATTAACAACTTATCTTGCTTTCTTGGATTATGACTATGTAGCTTGTACCTCCCATTTTCACAGAGTAGCACACTATTCAGCCCAATTACTAATTCATTTTCTCATCATCACTATAAGAGACTAAACCATAATATCTATATTTATACAAATATAGTGATTAGTCCAATTTCACATGTTATTGATTGTAATTATAATGACTTTTCTAATCATTAAACCCCCTTTATGCAATAGGTAACAATCTAACACATATCACAGTGATTAAGCATAAACAAGACCATAAAACTTTTCTATTACAGAATCCAAAGTAGGAGAAAATTATATGGAATCAAATATAAATATGCATAGAGTCAGAACTAGCTAATCTCAAGTCCTAAAGAATGGGGGTATATCCCCTCATGCGCAACATACAATCATAAAAGGGAAGGAAGAAGAGTGAGACATGGAAAACTCATGTAACACTATGTAAAGAAAGAATATTGTAGCATGACAGTGTTGCAACTGCTGACTACTCCTCTAGATGTGCCTTGATCCATGTCTCTTTGTCTCTTTCTCCTATTTCTCTGGTTCCTTCAAATATGGTTGATGGGAAATCCCCCAAATGAGATAAGATTTGACCCAAATGAGGTATCTTTGATAACTACCCATCTTGGGTTTCTATAGTAAGAGTCAGGACACTACTTGTCCGAGATCTATCAAATGTGCCTTGTTTTAATATTGGTCATAAGATAAATGTCAATTCCAACAAATTCTTCTCTTAATTACATTCTAGGACTTCTGATATTTGTATCACCAACCTTCTTTTGGCAATTTTCTTTCACCTCTTCTCGATTCTTCTTCTTTCTTTGTTGGTTTCCCTTGTTCTCATGTTGGTGCCACTGACACAAGTCGATAGTGTTGACTTTCGATAGTATGTGCTTGGTGAAGTCTACAATTAAGCAACAATATTTTGGGAAAATAATAAAATAAAGAAATTTCCTACCAAAAACATGAAATATAGATAAAATGATCCAAAAGAGCTATTTGGGCAATTTAGGCAAATTGTACATAAAATGCATGAATATGAGATAAATCCTCATGAAAACTTGCCTAAATTAGCCCCAATTTTGGTAGATAAATCATGTGTGTCACACCCATGAACTTAGTTTACATATTGACTATACATATGTGTTAAGTTAGGTTACAATTAAGGTGAATTTAATTTTTCACTATGTGGGGTCAAGATGTATAGAGCCATTAAGTTTAACATCCTAATATGTGTAACTTAGTTTCTAGAGTAGAGTTACCATTACCTTTAAGTGAGATGGGATAAACAAACATCTAGTTCAAACTATTAACACTTTTCTCATATTTTGAGACTAATTAGAAATCTCTCTTACTCATATTCACCATTTTAGTTAAGTGCAAAAGTGATCTTTAAAACTTTACTTTGATCATTAAAACAATCATTCATGATACTCCACTTCAAAAAGTTTACTTGTTGTGTTACTTAGGTAGTGGTGAGATATGTTTGATGTTAATTGGAAAAGTTACTCAAGAGTTAGTTAATACATTCATTGTTAAGTTCATATATCCATATACTTGAATTATAATCCTAGAGACTACATGTTACAAGACTCTATCCATTAAAAGAGTTAATCTAAAACCTAACCAACCATCTAGAGAGCTAAAAGTGGGTAAGTCAACTAAGCTATATAATTCCAAAATTTCTAGTCACCATTGCTCCACATAGATCTAGGGTTTCAAGGTTGATCTAACTAGTCAGTGGGTTTCTTCTCTGTAAGGTTTTTCTGCTGTCTAAAACTTTAGATTGTGGTGTCTTGGTTCATGAAACCATTGATAAAATCTAGAAATTTTGTTTTGGGCATAAAATATAATAATGAAAATAAATAAAGTGATGAAGCTTTTAGTGTAAATCCAAAAATTGGTGACAAAATCAATACAAGAATCAAATCAACAACTTTCCACCATATTCAACATATTTTAACTATTCTAGCAATACTTTACTCCACCAATAGATATAGAACCTCAAACATCTGGTATGGCATGTCAAAAGGCTTATCTATCACATAGCATGCAAGAGGGGAACATTGTTATTATGATGTCATCTTGACTGTGCAATAGGGGATCGCAATCCCTATGTTGCCTGAAGAAGAGGAGATGAATCCCCTAAGCCAAGTGGATGTGGATCACATCAGCGGTTCATGAGTGCAAGCCCTACAGCCTTAGTTTTGTGGAGAAAGCATAGTCATCAGATCAAATTTGGAAGGGCAGAAGTTGTTGAAAAGGTAATTATGTTATAGTCTGAATATTCATAAGTCCAATACCATTGATGCCCCACCCCTTTTATAGTAATGGTTGGATCTACTACTACCTTGTCCATTGAGTATAAGAGAGAAAATGATGGGAGGGCAATGAACATCAGGATGATACTTGGAAATATGGTCTGAATAATCTCTATAGTAGTTCCATGAACAATCTGTTGCGGGATTGGGTTTGTATCAGTCAAGTTACATATCCAAATTTAGAAAACAATGTGTCTATAGAAAGCACTTGATGTCTATTTTCTTATAAAAATGGATTGAAAAGGTGATTTAGATGTTTGATATTTATTATAATTTGATTGCTAAAAGATATGAGATTCCAATCTATTGAACATTAAAAATTGTAAACAACTTTCAAAATTTGTGAATATTTTATCTAAGGTGTATTTTAATATGTTAAATACAATTGCAAAGCTTGATCTTCGCTATTTGAAGTTTTGCTAAGGATTTTGGTGTAAACCCTAATAAGGGCATTATGGGTATTTCACCCACCATTTCACGATGAATTGTTCTGTGATTTTTATCTAAACCTTAACATACATTGTTTTTATTGTTTCTAAAGCTTTTATGGAGTTTCATGTATAATTATATTAGTATTTAATTTTTGGGCCTAAGTGGCCATTGTGTAAGATGATTTATGATTATTTGCGAGATAACATGTATTTTATGTGTCTATTTAGTATGGAAAATGGTTTTAATTATATTTTCATTTAATTTTATAACTGAGTCAGTAAGTTCTGTATATATGATTATGCTTGAGATTTATTCTCATTATGATGTAAGTGCTCATATATTAGTGCATAAGACGGTTTTGGTTTATTTGAGTATGAATATTGTAAGAGCTATATAATGTGAGTTTTCTTATACATTCACCACTAAGATTTTATCGTGGTTTTAGATCATGGTTAAATTCACTCTTAACAAGAACCCTAATTTAGTTAAGGAGATCATGGTGTTGGGTCTTGAGATTTAAGAATTGAAAAGGGAAATCCACGTGGACTTATAGAATGTTGTTGATGTCCAGGTAGATATGTTGTGAACCAAGGAATGTAGACTATGTCAAAGATATCCTCACATAAGGTAAGTAGGACATGTCCACTGCATTTCATTATTCTTAGGATTTAGTCTACCCATATGCAAAGTAACTTAGATATTGAGTTACTTCAGACATTTAGTTATTAATGTTCATCTCATATCCAATAATGTTTCTATTAGTCAGACATTGTTCACATGAAGTTAGGTTGTGAGGATATCAAATTATAGATTTTAAATATTTAAGCTACTTTCATGTACTTAGTATTTGTTATCTAGTTCAATTTATTTCTCAAGTCTTTAGACACATATGTCATATACCCGATATTAGAATTTAACTAAGTGATCTATTAGATAAGAATTTTAGATTAAGACTCACTCACACAATATGAATCCAGATTTGAGATTTTAAAATTTAGATTACTCATTGTGAGTAGTCATAAATTAGATCCACATACCCAATGAGAGTCTCAGATCCAATCTCAATTATCTAGTAATCCAGATACATATTCAAATTTTGATTCAGAATTTAGATTTAGATATAAATATAGAATTTTAGAGAAGAGATTCAGATCAAGAATTTAGTTTACTAAGATTTTATTTTCAAATAGAATAATTTTAATGCATTAGTCAAGTAAGGTGATCTTTATGAAGACTTCAGATTCAGAATTTTGTACATATTTAGCTATCAATATTTAGTTTCATTATAAGATAAGTTCGGATTTAGAATTCATCAAGTTCATATTTAAGATAATTAAGTCAAAACCTTCACATAAGACATTATATGGTAAGTCCTCATGAAGTTAGTCACGGGACAATTCAGAAGCACCTATTGCCGATTTAGAGGAGTGTTTACTGCAATTTAGAGGTACTTTGGTACCAATTCAGGGTGTAGCTATGCCAATTTAGAGACACTTTGGTATCATTCAGAGGCATGTAGTGCCATTTTAGAGGTACTTTAGTATCAATTCAAGGCATAGATACACCAATTCAGGAGGACTTATGTGATTTTCACCTTCTCAAAACCCCATGGAGATGAGAAGATAAAATCTGAAAATGTTAGCAATTATATCAGAGTGTGATGCGGAAGCATAATACGCATACATGAACGTTCAATATAACAAACACCATAACATTTCTCAACAATAACATGTATATTTACAACATGAATTATTACAGCTTGGATAACATTTACATATTGAAAAAAAATAAAAATTACACCGTCTAAACATGTATGCTAACTAGGATCTTAGACAATAGGTACAACATGTACAACTTGCTCACATCCTAATCCATTATCCCATTCTAGCTCTGGACCTAGAAAATACGAGAAATAAAAACATCAACAAAAGTTGGTACGTGGAATTAAAGAGCTGTACTATGCTGGCATATTGAAAATACTTGAAAAAGAAGAAAGAGAGAAAGAAACATTATTTAATGGCAGAAAATCAGGTAAACCCAAGTTATTAATCATATTTCAATGGACATGTATTACTATGGTGGACTTAGCACAAACATATATTATTGGGCCCTATCCCCACGTACCTTGTACCATTAGGGATCTCCCTACGTACCTTGTACCATTAGGGAGGTGCTAGTCAACATTAATACTTTCCATCTCTAATAGGGAGATTAATAAACCATCAATAACTACATTCCATTTTCTTTTCTAATTAGTAATCTTAGTGTTCAAGGCGGAAACAACAATACATATAGATGTACATCCAACAAGATATTCAAATACATGCAAGCAATTACTCATAATTATCATCCAGCAAAAACTAGTCATATACTTATATCTACGTACCTGAGTTCAGATATTCCTCACATAACCCTATAAATAAATGTATAAATCTTAAATTTATTTCCAATCATCATCAATAATATCTCAAGTCATACCTTTTAGGTGGAAATAGTTCGTAATTGAATAACCAAATCCTTAGTTTGATTTCAAAACATCCATGGTCTTAAAGTACTATATTGAGTATTAAAACCCTAAAATTCAAGGTCATCACATTCACCCCATCTTATATGGAATTTTGTCCTCAAAATTCGACTAATCCCAACCATTAGGTGATATCAAGGAGTTCATGATGTGTGTAGGCTGCCACTTCTAGGTGCCAAGCCTATCGTAAATTTGGATTTGCCCTATGTTGTCATCTCAAGATATTCAAGTATCTAGGGTGTACCCACCCCACCTTATATAGGTTGCAACATCATCATTTATCAACCTAGTCATTACATGAAAATCCTTCTAAGTTAACATTTACGTACCTATCTCCCTAAGAAATAGGGTTTATTAACGCGTACAAGTTGAGAAGGTATTATTCAAGTTTTCATATTTTACCCTATTAACCATATGGTGATGTCAAGGTTTCATGCCATGACTTTTTTTAATGAAAATTATCAGACTTAACATCTTACTATCAAGGTTTATGATTAACATCATACTAGAGGATTTCATCATTAGAGGGGATTGATCTTCATATTTACATAGTAGGGTTTTCATTCTATTATGTGAGAGTTATACTCAAACTTAGAAGCATTTATTAAGAAAGGTTTAAGAATTATAATTTGTGATCATTTAATCGTGATCCACAGATATCTTCATTTCAAGATCAAATTTGTATCTTTCATGCATGATATGAAGGGAAAGAGAAGATATTAGATCAAGGTTATCATGATTTCAAAATTGGATATTACATGTATGATGTAGGGAGGAAATATAGACAATATTAGGACACATTTACACGAGTGATTGTTCATAAATAAATCATCTATATAGCTCAAGTGAGGTCTCTAGTATCATATATAAAGAAGGAGAAGTGGAAGGAGAAACATTTATGAGTATCTTATGCACAAGAAATTTTACTCTAAGAACTAGAGTTTCATATACCACCTCACTTGTAACTAATGATGAGATTCACAAACATATGTCACTCAAGCTAGGACCTAACTCAATTAAAGGATTGACTTTTACTTTATGAGTATTCTACCCATCATATTATATTTTACCCAACTCTCACATATAGGATTGAATTATGCAAAAGGACTCAACTCATCTACTCAAGAGTAATCTAATGTAGGACCCATCATTTTAAACATATTTCATATTTCTCATACATTGGAGGCTAGGTCCTATGACCTTCCCCTTGTGGATCTCACTCTCTCTGGAGTTCACCACGTATCTTGTCCAAACACTGGAGGTCCTCCTTTGTAAAAGAGCTTGAGGCACATGCATATTCAACTATATATTAACTTATCTCATCTTAAGTAAGGAAAGGGAATGTAATTTCATCATCAAGCCTTAGTTTAGAATTTTCAAACTTGGATTCAGTTCATACACCACTTAAATCTTTATAAGGAAACTTAACCGTCAAAGATCAACTTAGATAAGACTACACAAGCTTCTTTCATATATAAATTAATCATATACTCTAACTGTCAGATATCTAATAAGGTTCTAGACATCCAATCTAAACTACTCTCTCTTCTAGACTGATGTCACTCCCTTTCACTTAGGTTGCATGAACACTAACTACTCTATAGTGTGAGGGACACATTTTTATATTTACATAAATATATTAAAATATTATATAGTTTTTCTCTGAAAAAGAAGACGTCAGAGAAAACTGTCGAGGCTCGAGCTGATTGGAAAACAAAACCAAATCAGCAAAATCGAGTGTCCCACACACAGTAGATAGTCTAGTGCCATGTCACCTAGTAAAATGGTGAGAACATGGTGTAGATTAGTGTAGCTACCCAATACATATGAGCTCTATATGGAAAGGGTTTCACACACTTATCTAAACCTAGTTCTCGAACATCTAGGTTCTAACTTAGAGGCTAAGTCAAACCTTATTCCCACATAATAACTTACTAAGTTTCTAGGGTTTAAGGTGAAAGGTGAGGATTTTGTTATATATATCATGGTGAGCAATTGTTAGGTGTAGCTATTGTTCATGCTCTGATACCAACTGTGACGTCCCCAGATTTTGGCTTCTCCATACCCTATTGGGAATGAGAGGTCAGAATCCGTAAACATCATCCAATCATATCAGAAAGCGATACGGAAGCATAATACGCATACATGAACATACAACCATAACATTTCTCAACATTCAACATGAATATGTATACAACATGAATTATTACACAATGATTTACAATTACATATTGAATGAAGATTCTACAGTCTATGAGCATGTATGCTAACAAGATCTTATACAATAGGTACAACTTGTACAACTTTCTCACATCCTGTATTTTTTCTAACACGCTATCTCTGAACCTAAAACATACGTGAAACAACAAATCAACACACAAGGTGTTGTGTACATGGGCAGAAAGATACATATATTTATGGCTTTCTTGCTTGCAATCATGATATGTATGTATGCTCTCTTCTATTTGCAAATATTGGATGTAGTAGCACTATATAGTACTCGATGTTTTATCACTTGTAAACATAAACGATAAGTAGATGCTTTGTAGTTATTTAAGGTGTTCATTATCCCCCTTACGAGGGAATGGATTAATGTTGGTTAGTACACCTCCCTAGAGCACACGGTGTACGGGGAGTTTCCCTAGAGTACTTGGTACATGGGGATGGGCCCAATATTTATGTTTTGGTACTAGTCCACCTTGATAATGAAATTCATCTAGGAAAATGACTTAAATTGGCGCATTTTGCTTAATAAAGAAGTGTTTTCTATGATTTTCTTTCCTTCTACAAATATTTTTCAAAATTATGAAAGCCATAAATATATGTATCTTTCTGCCCATGTACACAACACCTTGTGTGTTGATTTGTTGTTTCATGTATGTTTTAGGTTCAAAGATATCATGGGAATAAAGATACATGGTGATTTGTTGTTTCATGTATGTTTTAGGTTCAAAGATAGCATAATACGCATACATGAACGTTCAATATAACAAACACCATAACATTTCTCAACAATAACATGTATATTTACAACATGAATTATTACAGCTTGGATAACATTTACATATTGAAAAAAAAATAAAAAATTACACCGTCTAAACATGTATGCTAACTAGGATCTTAGACAATAGGTACAACATGTACAACTTGCTCACATCCTAATCCATTATCCCATTCTAGCTCTGGACCTAGAAAATACGAGAAACAAAAACATCAACAAAAGTTGGTACGTGGAATTAAAGAGCTATACTATGCTGGCATATTGAAAATACTTGAAAAAGAAGAAAGAGAGAAAGAAACATTATTTAATGGTAGAAAATCAGGTAAACCCAAGTTATTAATCATATTTCAATGGACATGTATTACTATGGTGGACTTAGCACAAACATATATTATTGGGCCCTATCCCCGCGTACCTTGTACCATTAGGGATCTCCCTACGTACCTTGTACCATTAGGGAGGTGCTAGTCAACATTAATACTTTCCATCTCTAATAGGGAGATTAATAAACCATCAATAACTACATTCCATTTTCTTTTCTAATTAGTGATCTTAGTGTTCAAGGCGGAAACAATAATACATATAGATGTACATCCAACAAGATATTCAAATACATGCAAGAAATTACTCATAATTATCATCCAGCAAAAACTAGTCATATACTTATATCTACGTACCTGAGTTCAGATATTCCTCACATAACCCTATAAATAAATGTATAAATCTTAAATTTATTTCCAATCATCATCAATAATATCTCAAGTCATACCTTTTAGGTGGAAATAGTTCGTAATTGAATAACCAAATCCTTTGTTTGATTTCAAAACATCCATGGTCGTAAAGTACTATATTGAGTATTAAAACCCTAAAATTCAAGGTCATCACATTCACCCCATCTTATATGGAATTTTGTCCTCAAAATTCGACTAATCCCAACCATTAGGTGATATCAAGGAGTTCATGATGTGTGTAGGCTGCCACTTCTAGGTGCCAAGCCTATCGTAAATTTGGATTTGCCCTATGTTGTCATCTCAAGATATTCAAGTATCTAGGGTGTACCCACCCCACCTTATATAGGTTGCAACATCATCATTTATCAACCTTGTCATTACATGAAAATCCTTCTAAGTTAACATTTACGTACCTATCTCCCTAAGAAATAGGGTTTATTAACGCGTACAAGTTGAGAAGGTGTTATTCAATTTTTCATATTTTACCCTATTAACCATATGGTGATGTCAAGGTTTCATGCCATGACTTTTTTTAATGAAAATTATCAGACTTAACATCTTACTATCAAGGTTTATGATTAACATCATACTAGAGGATTTCATCATTAGAGGGGATTGATCTTCATATTTACATAGTAGGGTTTTCATTCTATTATGTGAGAGTTATACTCAAACTTAGAAGCATTAATTAAGAAAGGTTTAAGAATTATAATTTGTGATCATTTAATCATGATCCACAGATATCTTCATTTCAAGATCAAATTTGTATCTTTCATGCATGATATGAAGGGAAAGAGAATATATTAGATCAAGGTTATCATGATTTCAAAATTGGATATTACATGTATGATGTAGGGAGGAAATATAGACAATATTAGGACACATTTACACGAGTGATTGTTCATAAATAAATCATCTATATAGCTCAAGTGAGGTCTCTAGTATCAATATAAAGAAGGAGAAGTGGAAGGAGAAACATTTATGAGTATCTTATGCACAAGAAATTTTACTCTAAGAACTAGAGTTTCATATACCACCTCACTTGTAACTAATGATGAGATTCACAAACATATGTCACTCAAGCTAGGACCTAACTCAATCAAAGGATTGACTTTTACTTTATGAGTATTCTACCCATCATATTATATTTTACCCAACTCTCACATATAGGATTGAATTATGCAAAAGGACTCAACTCATCTACTCAAGAGTAATCTAGTGTAGGACCCATCATTTTAAACATATTTCATATTTCTCATACATTGGAGGCTAGGTCCTATGACCTTCCCCTTGTGGATCTCACTCTCTCTGGAGTTCACCACGTATCTTGTCCAAACACTGGAGGTCCTCCTTTGTAAAAGAGCTTGAGGCACATGCATATTCAACTATATCTTAACTTATCTCATCTTAAGTAAGGAAAGAGAATGTAATTTCATCATCAAGCCTTAGTTTAGAATTTTCAAACTTGGATTCAGCTCATACACCACTTAAATCTTTATAAGGAAACTTAACCGTCAAAGATCAACTTAGATAAGACTACACAAGCTTCTTTCATATATAAATCAATCATATACTCTAATTGTCAGATATCTAATAAGGCTCTAGACATCCAATCTAAACTACTCTCTCTTCTAGACTGATGTCACTCCCTTTCACTTAGGTTTCATGAACACTAACTACTCTACAGTGTGAGGGACACATTTTTATATTTACATAAATATATTAAAATATTATATAGTTTTTCTCCGAAAAAGAAGACGTCAGAGAAAACTGTCGAGGCTCGAGCTGATTGGAAAACAAAACCAAATCAGCAAAATCGAGTGTCCCACACACAATAGATAGTCTAGTGCCATGTCACCTAGTAAAATGGTGAGAACAGGGTGTAGATTAGTGTAGCTACCCAATACATATGAGCTCTATATGGAAAGGGTTTCACACACTTATCTAAACCTAGTTCTCGAACATCTAGGTTCTAACTTAGAGGCTAAGTCAAACCTTATTTCCACATAACAACTTACTAAGTTTCTAGGGTTTAAGGTGAAAGGTGAGGATTTTGTTATATATATCATGGTGAGCAATTGTTAGGTGTAGCTATTGTTCATGCTCTGATACCAACTGTGACGTCCCCAGATTTTGGCTTCTCCATACCCTATTGGGAATTAGAGGTCAGAATCCGTAAACATCATCCAATCATATCAGAAAGCGATACGGAAGCATAATACGCATACATGAACATACAACCATAACATTTCTCAACATTCAACATGAATATTTATACAACATGAATTATTACACAATGATTTAAAATTACATATTGAATGAAGATTCTACAGTCTATGAACATGTATGCTAACAAGATCTTATACAATAGGTACAACTTGTACAACTTTCTCACATCCTGTATTTTTTCTCCCACGCTATCTCTGAACCTAAAACATACGTGAAACAACAAATCAACACACAAGGTGTTGTGTACATGGGCAGAAAGATACATATATTTATGGCTTTCTTGCTTGCAATCATGATATGTATGTATGCTCTCTTCTATTTGCAAATATTGGATGTAGTAGCACTATATAGTACTCGATGTTTTATCACTTGTAAACATAAACGATAAGTAGATGCTTTGTAGTTATTTAAGGTGTTCATTATCCCCCTTACGAGGGAATGGATTAATGTTGGTTAGTACACCTCCCTAGAGCACACGGTGTACGGGGAGTTTCCCTAGAGTACTTGGTACACGGGGATGGGCCCAATATTTATGTTTTGGTACTAGTCCACCTTGATAATGAAATTCATCTAGGAAAATGACTTAAATTGGCGTATTTTGCTTAATAAAGAAGTGTTTTCTATGATTTTCTTTCCTTCTGTAAATCTTTTTCAAAATTATGAAAGCCATAAATATATGTATCTTTCTGCCCATGTACACAACACCTTGTGTGTTGATTTGTTGTTTCATGTATGTTTTAGGTTCAAAGATAGCATGGGAGAAAAAGTACAGGATGTGAGCAAGTTGTACGGGTTGTACCTATTGTCGAAGATCATGTTAGCATACATGTTCATAGACTGTAGAATCTTCATTCAATATGTAATTGTAAATCATTGTGTAATAATTCATGTTGTATAAATATTCATGTTGAATGTTGAGAATTGTTATGGTTGTATGTTTATGTATGTGTATTATGCTTCCGCATCGCTTTCTGATATGATTGGATGATGTTTTCAGATTCTGACCTCTCATTCCCAATAGGGTATGGAAAAGCCAAAATATGGGGACGTCACAACTTATCATATAATGGTGGCCCCAAAATAGATAAAAGACATAAATAAAAGACACATCAATTCAGTACAAGTTCACGACTTCCTGATATTAGTTCAATTTTCAGATTTAGTATATTTATGTTTATGCTATTAGAAATTCAATGCCTGATGAATCCAAATTCATCACAATTTTCACTCACCATTTTGGGCCCAATTCAACTAAATACATTCGATTTCATCTCCTTAAATCTTACAATGTGCAATTTTTCTTGGTTGATCAGATTATCAAGTTATTAACTAGTTTTATATGAATTTCATGCAGATCATGCAGGTCAAGGTGAGGCTCAACCATCATCTGAATCAAACCCTAACAATTGGGGGCCACCTTTCTCAACCCTAGATCTACCATCACCCAAGATCCTCTCATCCTCGATCTTGACCAAATGGTCTTGACCAAACGGTCTTGGCAAATCGATCTTGATCCATTCAGTTTCACCTCATTCGATCTTAGGCTTTCCCCTCACCACACAATCCCGGAACAACACCCCTCATTCACCTCCCCACTCGGTACCCCTCTTATCATTCTGCCGTTATGGTTTTCCCCTTTCATATGGTCTCAAGACCATGTGAAGCCTCACGGTCTCAAGACCGTGTAGCAGACCTTTCTCAAGACTGTATGGTAGTTGTTGAACCAGGACCGGTTGCCATCGCCACCAATGCACCAGAGCCTTACTTCCTCTGCCTCTGTCTTCTTCTTCCTTCCGCCACCTCTGCAAACCCTAGACATCCATCCAATCTGTTTCCCATGCCTCCATACTCCACCAGATCGTGAGCATGCTGCCGCTACCTACTCAACTGCAACATCGATCACCTCCACACTGCCTTCCTCCACTGCACCCAGCGCCCTCGTCTCCTACCTGCCTGCACCCAATGCCTCCTCATCATCCATGGATGACGCACCACCCGCACCTGCTACCTACCCAAATGGTCCTCAAGATCGATTGGAACTCATCAATCTACGGGACCGGTTGGATAGCAGGACCGATTGGCGAGAGACCACGAGGCAAGATCGATTAGTGAAGAACGGTTCACGCGCAAGGACCACATGAACGCAAGACCGATAGGGGCCTTTCAGTTTCCCAAAATCGCGAAGCAGTAGAAGCGACCAGCCAAAGATGCGACACAGTTAGGGAATCAAGACCGTATGGACAGAACACCCAAGACCGTTTGGATGTAGCAAATCGACAGAAGTCAGAACCGTTTGGAGGAAAATTAATACATGACCGTGAGGAAAATTAATCGGTCCCCAAAACCGTTTGGACAAGAGTCCTAGACCGATAAGAAGACTAAACGGTCTCCAAAACCGTTAGTGCAAAACTGTAAAAATTGCAACTGGCCCAAATCATGAAGACCCCAACCAGTGGCTATAAATAGGACCAACAGGGTCCTCATTTCAGGCATCGGACCCAGGACGTCGATAGGTTGCCTGAACACAGGTTCGGTCCACGTACATCCACGCCAATTCCACTTCACCTGTTGTTCCTGCTATGAGCAAGGAGGTCAAGACGAGAAAGAAGGTGGAAAAGAAGATCTGCCTGGTTTGCCTTGGTGGTTCTTCCTCCTCTTCCAGATCTACTCCGACACGGCGTAGAAGACCGCATCATCTTCACCGAGCTGCGATCACCTTTTGCATCATGCTCATGGCAGAATCTTCCCTCTCTCTTATTCTTCTTGTTTCTCGCTTCATGAGCGGGTAGTTCCTTTTCGCTGGGGTGCGGGGTCTAGCCCCACTGCCCATGCAAGCATGTCCTCTTATTAAACTTTCCATGGCAATGTATATAACTTTTCATTTTGTTGTTAATCGTTAACGTTTGTAGATTGATTACCTGCTTACTTTTATCTTATTCTTTCCTATGTTGCAAGAACTTCAATATGTAGGATAGAATGTCGATTAACCAGGTTGACTCCTGAACTAGAAATAGAATGGGATTCCTTTAGGTTGTAAGTGTATGATCTGTGAGGGGGCGAGCCATCTAGCCTATGGTGATGATTCTGTGGCCTAAACATCCCTCGAGGAGGGCCACAGCTTCAGTTGGATATTTGTATCTTCGTTGTTAATTGTCGATGTTTTCTTGTAGATCAATCACCTTCTTGCTTGTCGATTAGCACGGTTGACTCCCTGACTAGAAATAGAAAGGGATTCCTTGAGGTCGTAAGTGTATGACCCATGAGGGGACGAGCCGTCTAGCCCACGATGACACTTTTGTGTGCTTAACACCTGTATAGGGGGGGCACAGCTTCAGTTGGAAATATGTATCTTCGGAACTGTAAGTGCATGATCTGGATGGCGACGAGACATCTGATGCCTAAGGTGATGCTTACGCAAACCTAAACATCCCTCAGGGAGGGTTTGCAGCAGTTCTATTTGGATAGTTATATCTTGCATGGATGTTTGATGTTTGATGTTTGGATGTGTTTGCATGTGTAGTGGTGGTGAAACTCGGGACCATCCTAGCGATTCCACATCATTAATCTAGATCAACTTTAATTCTGCTCTTTACTTTCCTGTACTTGGTTTAATTAACCTCAAATCAACCTTTGTTCTAAATATTAGCCTTACTTGAACTGGACTAGACTAGCTACGATTCCTAAAAATGTTGTCCCTTAAGATTCGATCCTTAATTATACTGCAATAAGACCCGTCCACTTGCGGGTGGTATTATTGCACAAGATTTTGGTAAAAGCTTAGGGATTTCACCCTTGAGTGAATTTGTTAGTGTTATAATTAGCCACGTCAAATTCTGGCACCGTTGCCGGGGACAACGAATCCGTTAGTCAAATCTAGTTCTTTTAAGGCTAATATAGGTTTTTGCTTTTTCTTTTGATATAATTGATCATTCACTTGAATTTGGTTCTACTCCATCAATCTCACTTCTAAAAAATATTTTCATCCCAGGTACCAACAAAGACTAGTGCATGCACCGCTCAAACAGTCTCGGTCTCACTACTAGCTTTGATCCTGAGATAGATAGAACTTTTCATCGTCAGAATAGAGAGAACCAAGCAAGGATGGCTCAAGAGGAGGAAATAGCCTGAAGGGTTGCTCAAGCCCTTGTTGCACAAAGAGATAGGCTTATGCAAGAAGCCATAGCTATAGTTGAAATAGAGATCCAAGAAGCTCAAGCAGCATCACAAGCAGTAGAACTGCAAAAAGACCTTAGGGAGTTCTCAATCCCTAAAGTTGTTGACGTTCATCACCCAGTACAACCTCCTCCCATCAACGCTCTGAATTTTGAGATCTGGGCACATTGGATCACCTTACTCCAAAACAACCCATTCTATGGTAAGCAAGGAGAAGATTGTCAGGAACATCTTCTAAGGTTTATTGATCTATGTGCTATGATAAAGAAAAATGGAGTATCTGACGATGCCATCCGACTCTGTCTCTTCAAGTATTCTCTTGCAGATAGAGCTATAAGTTGGTACAATTCCTTGCAATGTGAACCCATCACCACATGGGAACAAATTCAAAATGTCTTTTTGGAAAAGTTCTACCCTCTTTCTCTCACCTATGAAATTAGGGGTCGAATAACAATGTTCACTCAGGTCCCTAGAGAATCCCTAGTTGAAGCCTGGGAAAGATACAAAGAGCTTCTACGCAAGTGTCCACACCATGGTATTCCTAAGAATCAGCTCATTGAGATCTTCTATAGGGATGTGGATGACGACATCAAGAGGTTCTTAGACTCCTCATATGGAGGAAACTTCATGCGACAGAGTTATGATAGCGCATTGAAAGTTGTCACCCTTGGAGCTAAAAGTCAAGCTAATTGGGGTAGATCCGATAGGAAAAGGAGTATTGAAGGTGGCTATGGCAAAAGCCATTCCTTAGTAGAAGTCTATCACTGAAACCCTCAAGCTGTTAGTTGCCAAGAAAGACCATATTGAATCATCTCTTGCTACATATGAAAGAAGACACTCACTCCCACGACAACAAGAACAGATCAAGTCAGCTTCACTATTCTGTGAAGCATGTAAAGGCACTGATCATTCAACACTAGCCTACAATGTTCTCTATGATGTTGTTTTGAGCAACATTTATGGCCAAGGAGATAATGGTTAAATGGAAAATCTTAATGCCGTCAACACCATCCCTGGTCAAGGATACTACAATCTGAATCAGAATAGGAACCATCCTAGTTTTCAATATGGAAATCCTTCAGGAGTGGAAAATTCATGACAACTTGGTTCAAATAATCAGCAATGAGGCCCACCATGATTTTAGTATAATCAACAACAAAATTCTAGAAATCAAGGAAATTTTAGGGGTAACTTTCAGAACAGGAACTATAACAATTATCAAAACAATTCTTAGTTCCAGAATCCAAACCAAGTCCCTTATCAACAACAAAGACAGCAAGCCAGTTCCATCTCTTCTGATGATAAGCTGTTAGCCATTGAGAAGATGTTACAGTCACAACAAACCATGATAGCTAACCAGCAAGCCCATCAAAAGGCTATTGAATCTCAACTAGCTCAACTTGCAGCTAGCATGAAGCCACCTACTGGAACCTTTGCTGGCCAACCAGAGAACAATCCTAAGCACCCAGAACAACTGAAGGATGTCAACACCAGGTTCGAAAAAGATTATTCTAATCCTCCCGTCAAGACACCTGTGGTTATTACTGACGAGGGTGACTCTGTGGTTGTCCAAGACTCTACAACACCTGAGTCCCAACCAAAAAGGGTAGTAACTATTGATAAAACGGACAAGGCAAGTTATGAAGAACCTACCGTTATAGAAGCTAAAGAAACACCTGAGTCGGACGTGCCAGTGTACAAGCCTCGTATACCTTTCCCATCTCGTTTGAGGCAGACAAAGCTTGACACTCGATTCAACAAGTTCAAAGAAGCCATGAAGAAACTCCATGTTGATGTACCCTTTCTTGATGCGCTGGCTGAAATACCAGCATGGACAAAGTACTTAAAGTCTCTCCTTACAAGGAAGTATATAACTGAAGAATATGAGACAGTCAAGTTAGAAACGACCACTTCCGACATTATTCAGAGCAAGATGCCAAAGAAGCAGAAAGATCCAGGATCTTTTGGGATTTCTTGCC
Organism: Alisma plantago-aquatica; assembly: GCA_963693085.1. Classification (NCBI taxonomy): domain Eukaryota; kingdom Viridiplantae; phylum Streptophyta; class Magnoliopsida; order Alismatales; family Alismataceae; genus Alisma; species Alisma plantago-aquatica. The sequence continues at coordinate 453,012,175 of OY856413.1, read as the reverse complement.
ATATTGGTGATTCTTCCTGTAAGAAAGGATTGGCCGATCTTGGTGCTAGCATTTCCATCATGCCACTTAGCTTTGCAAGAGGCTAGGGTTTGTTGAACTTCTCCCAACTGGCATGACCATACATCTTGCAGATAACACTGTGACTCTACCCTTAGGAATCATTGAGGATGTCCCTGTCAAGGTAGGTAAAGACTCTTATGTTCCTTGTGACTTTGTCATCATGGACATAAAGGAAGACACTAGATACCCTCTCAGCTTTGGACGTCCATTCCTCTCCACTGCAAGATCTCTAATTGATGTTGAAGCAGGAACCCTACTGCTCAGACTTGGTACAGAAACTCTAGAATTCAAAGTTTTTGAAAGTATGCAAAGACCAAGCATGCAAGAAGAAGTATACTTGATTGAGTGCATAGAGCAAATGTCACTCCTCATTCAAGAGGATTATGAACAACAAGATCCTTTAGGAATGGCCCTTACTAATCCGAATGTAGAAAGTTCAGTTGACGAACAAGTGAAAAGTTGTGTTCCCCACCTCGATACTGCTGAAGAAGATCCTGAAGCCAAAAGTGAGGAACTCAAAGTTGTGGATGTTACTAAAGAAACATGTGAGAAACCACAAGCTCCTAAAATAAAACCCCTACCTGAGGGATTGAAGTATGTGTTTCTAGATGACATTAAGGTTTGCCCCGTTATCATAAATTCAAATCTAACGACAGAACTAGGGGACAAACTCTTGACAAAATTAAGGGAAAGAAGAAAAGCAATAGGTTACAAGATGAGTGATCTCACCGGGTCAGTCAAGCACTGTGCATGCACAAAATCCCCATGATGGAAGACTACAAGCCAACTTTCAAACATCAAAGGAAGCTTAATCCAAATATGAAAGAAGTAGTCTGCTGTAAAGTTATCAAATTGCTTACTACAGGGATCATCTGTCATATATCTGACTCGCCATGGGTAAGTCATGTGCATGTTGTCCCTAAGAAGGGTGGAACTACTGTGATATGAAATGAAGATAATGAACTCATCCCCACTCGAACAATCACCGGGTGGAGGATGTGTATCGATTACAGGAAGTTGAACAAGGCAACACGTAAGGATCATTTCCTGATGCCTTTTCTTGATCAAGTCTTAGAGCGGTTGGCTCACCAAGAATATTTCTGTTATCTCGATGGTTACTTTGGATTCTATCAAATACCTATACATCCAGATGACCAAGAGAAAACAACTTTTACTTGCCCGTTTGGAACATATGCCTTTAGAAGGATGTCGTTCGGCCTCTGCAATGCGCCTACAACTTTCCAATGTTGCATGGTAGTTATATTCATGGGTCTCCCTGAAACTATAATGGAAGTTTTTATGGATGATTTTTCCATATATGGAGATTCATACGACTCGGGTCTGAAGCACCTCTCCCTTGTCCTTAAATGGTGTGAAGAAGCACATCTTGTGTTAAATTGGGAGAAATGTCACTTCATGGTAAAGGAAGGCATTGTCCTTGGCCATAGAGTCAGCAGTAGAAGGATCGAAGTAGACAGAGTGAAAATTGAAGTGATTTCCAAACTCTCTATCCCGATAAATGTAAGAGAATTTTGTGCTTTCCTTGGTCATGTAGGCTTTTACATACGGTTTATAAAGGATTTTCGTGACGAATTTGTTGCTAAAGGACGTTGATTCCATTTTGACGAAGAATGTGTCAAGAGTTTCAATAACCTGAAGCATGCCCTTACAACAACACCCATCATCAGAGCTCTCGATTGGGATCACCCATTTGAAATTATATGTGATGCCAGTGATTACGTTGTGGATGCTGTTTTAGGCCAATATATAGAGAAGAAACATTATGTAATCTACTATGCATCTAAGACCCTCGATGAAGCTTAGAGGAACTACGCGGCTACTGAAAAGGAGCTCCTTGCAGTAGTGTATGCCTTCGAAAAATTCAGATCTTATCTCATTGGTTCTAAAGTCATTGTTTACACAGATCATGCCGCTATATGTTACCTCCTAGCAAAGAAAGATGCTAAGCCCAGGTTGATTAGATGGATTCTCCTCTTGCAAGAATTTGATATGGAAATAAGAGATAAGAAGGGTACAGAGAATGCTGTGGCAGACCATTTCAGTCGTATTCACACTTTGGAAACCGAGAAGATCCCAATTAACAATTCTCTTCTAGACGACCAACTAATGAAGGTTTCAGTAGCTACCCCTTGGTACTCAAATTATGTGAACTACCTTGCCACCGGTATCATCCACCCTGAATGCATTGGTAATGCACTGAAGAAATTCATGCATGATGTAAAGCAGTATCACTAGGATGATCTGTATCTCTTTAATCTTTGTGTCGATGGTCTCTACAGACATTGTATCGCTGAGGAGGAAGCCCAACTCATTTTAGAGAAATATCACTCAGGCCCAGTTGGAGGCCATATGAGTTCTAAGAAAACTGCTTTGAAATTTTTACAATGTGGTTTCTTTTGGCCAACCATATCCAAAGATTCATACAACTTTTTTCTATCACGTGAAAAATGCCAGAGAACGGGTAACATAACAAAAAGAGATGATATGCCACTCAAGTTGTGGTAAGAAATTGAGATTTTTGATGTTTGGGGTGTGGACTACATGGGTCCATTTCCATCTTCACATGGATTTTCCTACATCCTAGTCGTGGTTGATTATGTCTCAAAATGGATAGAAGCCATACAGACCATCACTAGTGATTCCAAACATGTCATAAAAATGTTCAAAGATATTATTTTTCCCCGTTTCGGAGTCCCACGCACTGTGATATCCGACGGAGGTTCTCATTTTCTGGAAAGAAGCTTTGAAGCATTATTAAGAAAATATGGTGTGACACATAAGGTAGCCTCTCCCTACCACCCACAAACAAGTGGGTAGGTAGAGGTTTCTAACTGTCAACTCACAGCTATCTTCGAAAAGACAGTAGGCCGCAATTGAAAAGATTGGTTAGTGAAAATCAATGACGCGGGGCCTACCGCACCACTTTTAAGTCTCCTCTCGGAACTACACCATTTTGTTTAATCTATGGAAAGTCATGCCACCTACCTGTAGAACTTGAACACAAATCATGGTGGGCAATCAAACAACTAAATTTTGACATGAAGAAAGCAGGCGAACCCAGGATTCTACAACTTCAAGAGCTGGAAGAACTTCTGATGACAGCTTATGAGAATGCACGAATCTACAAAGAACGCACCAAACTTTGGCACGATGGTCATCTAAAAAGAAAGGACATTCAGGTGGAGACCAAGTTCTACTATTCAACTCAAGATTGAGGCTATTCTCAGGGAAACTCTGTTTATGTTGGTCTGGACCTTACATTGTCAAGAGCATCTACCTGCATGGTGTTTTCATTTTATGGAGCGAACAGTCAGGAGAATTTGTGGCTAACGGCCAATGCTTGAAGAGATATTTCACCTCAGCTGACATAGGCACTGAAGCAATGATGGATCTTACCAATCCTACATATCCTCCAGAAAATTGAAGGACTCACGTCGAGCCATCGACGTAAAACAAAGGCACTTGTCGAGAGGCAACCTGACCAGTAACTTCATTTTTACTTTTAGTTTTGAATTAGAAAATTTCCTTAATTTTGTTTTTACTTTTTAGAAATTATTACACTAAATAAAAATCGCATTGCAAGATGCTATCTTAAGTTTTGACTAGTCTTTGTTTTTTAGAGTTTTAGATGGAGGATACACACTGATTGGAACGCAACCACATCTGGTGGTCCAACCGGCATGGATTTTCCCCTCCATCTCGGATTTAGAGTTTGCTTGGGACGAGCAAATTTCTATGTTCGGGGTGGAGGGTGGGTGGTACGTATTTCACTTTCCACCTACACCCATCCATTTCAGACTTAAGATTTCATCATTGCAATTTTGATCAAATTTTTCAAAATTTTTATGTTTTCAAAGAAATTGAATAGAAACTTGATGAGGTTTTGATGCTTTTCATTTCAATAATAGTCATTACCTAGATAGCTAGTTTTTCTCTCCATGCTTTTCTTTGCATCATTATACCCCCTTATTTGAAGTAGATCCTCAAAAGGGCCATTTTCTAAAAACTAGCATATTGATTGAAATCATCTTGTGAAGCTTATGAATCCTAACATCATGATCCTTCGGCAAAAATGCAAGTGTATGTCGAACTGATAGATCAAACACGTCATGCTTCCTAACTGATAAGTGGAACAATAACATGGAATCTCCACTGGATCCTCATCAAGTCATTATTTGAGTAGAGTATGATAAAGAGAACCACTCGATGCACTGAATTGTATATCAAGTTGCATTCTGATCTGAACTCTCTTCTACACTTCTTCTATCATCTTCCTACCCCCCCCCCATCCATCAAAAAGAAACAAAAATAGCCAAAATAGTGTCAGACCCTAAGTTCGGGGTGGCACACCACCTCCCTCTATATCCACTTCTTCCATACCCCTCACTAATAAAAAGGGGCATACCACCAAGAAAATATGCCAATGTGCACACAAAAAGAAAATGCACTCTCGAGTCAAATGGAGGAGAGATTCGCACACAAAAAATGCAATCAATGAAATTGCAATCATAAAATAAAAATCTCGAGTCGAATAGAGAAGAGATTTATTTCTTCCTTCCATACCACCATTCACTCCCTTTTCTACCTAAAGGCACAATGAATGCCTCCACTATCCTAAAATACACCAGTGTCAGATCAGGTGTACACTTGTTGTTCTACAGGTATCTCTGGACTCTTACAAAACTCTTAGAAATGCTTGTTGTTGGAAAAGGTGAGGAAGAAGTGATGTTGGAAAACAAACTCGGGATTGAATATGTGGTAAGATGTGTTCAGTGATCACAGGAAGTTCAGTTGCTTAGTTATATTGAGCAGAAAGGAAACAATCGTGATGTGAAGAGGAAGCAATCACATGATCTGAAAATATTCATTTGGTGACTGTTTCAGATTTTGTGTTACTCGAGGATGAGCAACATTTAAGTTTGGGGTATTCTGATGAATCAAAATTCATCACGGTTTTCAGTCGCCATTTTGGGCCCAATTTGACTAAATACATTCGATTTCATCTCCTTAAATCTTACAATGTGCAATTTTGCTTGGTTGATCAGATTATCAAGTTATTAACTAGTTTTATATGAATTTCATGCAGATCATGCAGGTCAAGGAGAGGTTCAACCATCATCTGAAACAAACCCTAACAAGTGGGGGCCACCTTTCTCAACCCTAGATTTACCTTCACCCAAGATCCTCTCATCCTTGGTCTTGACCAAATGGTCTTGACCAAACGGTCTTGACCAAATGGTCTTGGCAAATCGATCTTGATCCATTCAGTTTCACCTCATTCGATCTTCATCTTTCCCCTCACCACACGATCCCGGATCAACGACCCTCATTCACCTCCCCACTCAGTCCCCCTCTTATCGTTCTGCCCTTACGATTTTCCCCTTTCATACGATCTCAAGACCGTGTGAGGCCACACGGTCTCAAGACTGTGTGAGGCCAAACGGTCTCAAGACCGTGTGAAGCCTCACGATCTCAAGATTGTGTAGCAGACCTTTCTCAATACCGTATGGTAGTCGTCAAACCAGGACCGGTTGCCATCGCCACCAACGCACCGGAGCCCTGCTTCCTCTGCCTCTGTCTTCTTCTTCCTTCCGCCACCTCTGCAAACCCTATATGTCCATCCAATATGCTTCCCATGCCTCCATACTCCACCAGATTGTGAGCATGCCGCCACTACCTACTCAACTGCAGCAGCGATCACATCTGCACTGCCTTCCTCCACTGTGCCCAGCACCCTCGTCTCCTACCTACCTGCACCCAATGCCTCCTTGTCATCCATGGCCGACGCACCACCCGCACCTACTACCTACCCAAACGGTCCTCAAGACCTATTGGAACTCATCAATCTGTAGGACTGGTTGGATAGCAGGACCGATTGGCGAGAGACCATGAGGCAACATCGATCAGTGAAGACCAGTTGGTGCATAAGGACCGCATGAACTCAAGACTGATGGGGGCCTTTCGGTTTCCCAAAACCGTGAAGCGGTAGAAGCGACCAGCCAAAGATGCGAGACCGTTAGGGCATCAAGACCGTATGGACAGAACACCCAAGATCATTTGGATGTAGCAAACTAACAAAAGTCAGAACTGTTTGGAGGAAAATTAATAAAGGACCGTGAGGAAAATTAATCGGTCTCCAAAACCATTTGGACAAGAGTCCTAGACCGATAAGAAGACTAAAAGGTCTCCAAAACCATTAATGCAAAACTATAAAAATTGCAACTGGGCCCAAATCATGAAGACCCCAACCAGTGGCTATAAATAGGACCAGCAGGGTCCTCATTTCAGACATCAGACCCAGGACACTAACAGGCTACCTAAACACAGGTTTGGTCCACATACATCCACGCCATTGCCACTTCACCTACTATTCCTGCTACGAGCAAGGAGGTCAAGATGAGAAAGAAGGTGGAAAAGAAGATCTGCCTGGCATGCCTTGGTGATTCTTCCTCCTCGTCCAGATATGCTCCGACACTGCGTAGAAGACCGCATCATCTTCACTGAGCTGTGATCACCTTCTACATCATGCTCATGGCAGAATCTTCCCTCTCTCTTATTCTTCTTGTTTCTCGCATCATGAGTGAGTAGTTCCTTTTCGCTGGGGTGCGGGGACTAGCCCCACTGCCCATGCAAGCATGTCCTCTTGTTAAACTTTCCATGGCAATATATATAACTTTTTATTTTGTTGTTAATCATTAACGTTAGTATATTGATTACCTACTTGTTTTTATCTTGTTCTTTCCTATGTTGCAAGAACTTCAATATGTAGGATAGAATGTCGATTAACGAGGTTGACTCCCAAACTAGAAATAGAATGGGATTCCTTGAGGTCGTAAGTGTATGATCCATGAGGGGACGAGCCATCTAGCCTATGGTGACGCTTATGTGGCCTAAACATCCCTCATGGAGGGCCACAACTTCAGTTGGATATCTATATCTTCATTATTAATCATCGATGTTTGCTTGTAGATTAATCACCTGCTTGGTTGTCGATTAGCACAGTTGACTCCCTGACTAGAAATAGAAAGGGATTCCTTGAGGTCATAAGTGTATGACACGTGAGGGGACGAGCCATCTAGCCCACGGTGACACTTCTGTGTGCCTAACACTTGTATAGGGGGGCCACAACTTTAGTTGTAAATATGTATCTTTGGAACCGTAAGTGCATGATTCGGATGGCGACAAGACATCGGATGCCTAAGGTGATGCTTACGCAAACCTAAACATCCCTCAGGGAGGGTTCGCAGTAGTTCTATTTGGATAGTTATATCTTGCTTGGATGTTTTATGTTTGGATGTGTTTGCATTGTAGTGGTGGTGAAACCCGAGACCATCCCAGTGATTCCATACCACTAATCTAGATCAACTTTAATTCTGATCTTTACTTTCTTGCACTTGGTTTAATTAACCTCAAATAAACCTTTGTTCTAAATATTAGCCTTACTTGAACCAGACTAGGCTAGCTACAATTCTTAAAAACGTTGTCCCTTGGGATTCGATCCTTAATTATACTGCAATAAGATCTGTCTGCTTGCAGTTGGTATTATTGCACAAGGTTTTGGTAAAATCTCAAGGATTTCACCCCTGAGTGAATTTGTTAGTGTGATAATTAGCCATGTCAATGCCACTTACTTTAACTTAGGTTTCCCTTTGTGCATGGATGGGGACGAGATGTCTGTAGGTATAGAACTTTAAGAAATAGTCATGACAAGAGGATGTAACTATAACTTTAGGAGGTTTTCTTGGTGGGGCGCCATCTACGCGATCTGAGACACTAAGACAGAGTACATGTTTTAACATCATGTATATAGTCTTTTATAAAGTTTGATGTATCTAAGTTTATTTACTTGAGAATTATGGGAATCTATTTCATACACGATCTGTAATGGTCATTGTCTATTATTATTGTTTTATATATCATGTTAGTAACACTCCCTAATAATAATTAAAAAATTAGCTTCCGCTCATATGATATGAAAATCGGGGTGTTACAATGTGGTATCTGAGCAATAATTTAGATGGCCATCAGGAAAATTCTCATATTCTTAGTTTAGATTGCCCCATTAGAAGCCAAGTGAGACTAGATAGATTTAGAAATGTCATTTGTAATCCTAGTTATAAAAGAGGTGAGTTAAAGATAGTGTAATTAAGGTTAAACATTTAACTAGACAATAGTATTTGAGGTATGAATTAGGGTTAGTGTCTAGATGCTTTAGATTTTTATGTGAACTTTAGATTTATTCATATCATACCCTCTCTTTTTCCAACATTTTTGTGGTATGGGACACAAGCTTGTGGGGTTTTGTAGAGGGGATGTTATACATAAATCTAACCTAATTATGCATGTCTCATTCTTTTTAGTGCATATGGTATGGGACATGCGTACTATCAGATGAGATAAATATGATAATACATGACACTTTCAAATGTATGACCAGCTGACATGCATCGGGAGGTGAACAAAAAAAAAGTTGACACAAAAAGTTTGAGGTATATGGTCACTTAAACCTAATTGCATATCTATTAGAACCCTAGAATACATACTACAGGTAAATATTGTAATATAGATGTGTGACTTTTCTTTAAAGTGGATTTTGATTGGAGGGAGATGATGTGTTTTTTTTACTATACTTGAGGAGAATTAGAGAACTCTTGATGTTCTTAGAACCTTCATCCCAAGTAGGAATTTCAATCACAAGTCAAATCATGATGGTTATTAAGGAAAATGTTTGGGGATAATAGAATTAATGCTATTACTAAGTTTAAGATTAAGGTATGATGATTAATAGAAGTGTCAAAAAGTCTTTAAGGTTATACATGAGGATGCTCTGACTTTATGGTGATACATGATATATGATAGTGTGGATCAATGAGTTAGGATCACTATAATATTGGGTTTAGATGATTTTTACATGAGATAGAGCCCAACGAATTTGCTCAACTAAGGTTTGATTCAGTATTCTTGAAGATAGAAACAATTTCATGAGATGGTAGTGAATCTTAGTACCTAGGGTTCACACTGCCTAGAGAACCATGATAAGATGAAGAAAGGCATTAAGAATAATAATAAGATAAAACATGGAAGTAAGATTCTTGTACTTTCATGTTTATATCCTTATCGTGCCTTAGAGGCATGTTAATAAGGATTCTTGCAATGATTAGTATCTATAAAAAAGTGCATGATAAGTTTTGAATGCATTAATTTATGATTATGTTTCCAAGAAAAGATATGTGCATTAAGATTTAAAATAAGACCATGTGGTATAAATGCACTAATATTTATATAAGATCATATTTAATAAAATGTCATTGGATTATAGAGTTGGACCTAGGCCATAGTGCAGGTCAACTCAAGAAACGTGGCCTAGGTACCTTAATGTAGCTCATGAGACTCGGGTACCATAGTACATGTCTTCATAAAAAGAAACATAAAAAGAAAGAATTTAGAGTAAAGAAAGAATATTCGTTATGCTTAATTTTTTTCTACATATTTCCATGTTGGTTGTACATGCTAGTTTGATAAGGTTGTTAGACATGGTTAGTTATCCATGAGAAAGTCATACTTTGAGGGTTCATGTGAGACTTTATGACAATCATCAAGATTCAGTTTAAATAAGGTAGGTGAAACCCTAAGTGGGTAGCCATCTATAGTTCAGCTGAATTTCAAGGATGAAATTCCCAAAAAAGGTGGGTAGTATTGTCACACCCTAATTTTGGAACCTACTAAGTACATGATTAAGTTATTGATAAATTCAATATATGATAGGTTTATGGTTACAGTAAGGTTCCATCCAATTTTCATGATATTTGGATTTAAAGAAGAAAGAATGTAGATAGTGTCTTTTGTGCAAATTGATCAATTTTGATGGTTGAGATCAGTGACACTGAACTCAAGAATGTTTGTATGCTTGTTAAGACACAATAAGATCATGATTCAGGTACAGTAAAGCTTGATTTTAATTTGGTCATTCAATTTGATGATATATAGTTGGATTATGTAATCATGTTTGCCTAAGTTAAGGAAATTGAATGAGTTTATAAATATAATGGATGTGAATTGGCTCCCACATGCATGTAGTGGTGAAATTAAGAGTGATGTTGTGTTCATTATGATAGGTATTAGAAATAGTGCAATTTTGGTAAACTTTAGAGTTAATTTGGTGACTCATTGTGTTAATATAGACCATAAGGATTTTCTACAAGGAGATAACATATATATAAGGTGTTGGTCAAATTTTGGGACCATTCGAGATTAAGGAGTAGCCTATGGAAATTTTATAAGAAATAAGAATGAATGCATCATTTTATGGCTTTATTGAGAAATGAACCATATAAATCAAAGTCAAACCAAGGTGCATGCCCAATTTGGCAGCTCAATTGAGTAATGACCCATTTTAGTGGGTGCTCATAAAAAAGGGTGGGGGAGGAAAGGAGACTCGCGAGCCCCATTTCAGAAGAACATGGCTCAAATAGAGTATGATGGAAAGATGGTTCTGTCCATAGGATCTCGATTAAGAAAGGCTATAAAACCCCTCAATCCTTAAAGATTGGTGACAACTAAACTCAATTCCAGGGTTTGACAGAATAACGAGTAAAATAGAAAATTAGGAAGGGGAAAGGAAGAAGAGGTGGTGGCAGTAGCTAGGGATGTAGGTTAGGTCCCTTCAACCCTAACCTAGCCACGCCCAGAGGTGTTGCCGCACTAGGCAGGGAAGGTGGTCGGAGTGATGATCAGCTTCTTTGTGCACTACAACATCCTCCAAGATGAGATCAGAGCCCCTTCAATCGTTGGTGATGCAAACAGAGGAGAATAGGGAATCGGGTTCTACTGATGGCCTCCTTGTATCGAGTTGGTTGATGTCAAGGGGTGAGTAGCATCAGCGAAGATGATCTTTCTCATCAGATGACCTACAATGGCCAAGGAGCAAGCAAGGCAGGCTGGAGAGCACCTCCATGGCTGACGCCCATGTTTTCATGACGCAATAGGGGATCACAATCCCTTCATTACACTAAGAAGAGGAGATGGGTCCCCTAGGTTAAGAGGATGTGGATCACATCAGGGGCCCGTGAGAGAAAGCCCTACAGCCTCAGGTCTGTGGAGAAACCATAGTCATCAGATCAAATTTGGAAGGACAGAATCTATTAAAAAGGTAGTTAAGTTCAAAATTTTGTATCGATCAAGTTACACATCCAAATTTAGAAAACAAGGTGTCTATAGAAATCTTTGATATCTACTTTCTTATAAAAATATATTGAAAAGGTGATTTAGATGTCTGATATTTATTATACTTTTATTACTAAAAGATATGAGATTTCAATCTTTTGAACATTAAAAATAGCAAATGACTTTCAAAATTTGCAAATATTTTACCTAAGGTGTATTTTTGTATGTTAAATATGATTGCAAAGCATGATCTTTGTTATTTGAAGTTTTACCAAGGATTTTGATATAAACCCTAATAAGGGCATTATGGGTATTTCACCCACTATTTCACAATGAATTGATCTGTGATTTTTATCTAAACCATAATATACATTGTTCTTATTATTTCTAAAGTTTTTATGGAGTTTCATGTATAACTATATTAGTATTTAGTTTTTGGGCCTAGGTGGCCATTGTGTAAGATGATTTATGATTATTTGTGAAATAACTATTGGATCCTAGATGGGTGATTGGATTCTCTAGAAAGGGGGTGAATAGAGTTGAATGCACTTAATCAAAATTCATTAGACCTTCAAGATATATCACAAGATAAAGTTGCTAAATAGGAAATTTGTGTGCAACTAAAGCATGCATAGAAAGGGAGCGAGATTAAACATACACTAATTGACAAGCTCTTTAGAGTGGTTCCACACTTTAAACTAGAAGTGAGTCAGTCCACTACCTAGAGAGGTCAACCTATAGGATTTCTTAACCTTGCACCTTCATTATATTCATTATACGAGATACAATACATGACCACCAAAGGACTTACCTATCCAATACAAAGAGTCTTCAACCTTACCAAGGACTTACCCACTTTGTAAGGAGTCTTCCGCCTTCTTCCAATGACTTACCTACTCTTGCACAAGTCTTCAGCCTTGCAGGGATTACCCACTCTTCTTGGATCATCTGCCTTTGACTTCACCTTCACTCAGAGAAGCTTCCACAAAGGACTTACCCACTTGAGCAAGGAATCTTCTGCCTTCACCAAGGGCTTACCCACTCTTACTCCAAGTCTTCAAACTTGATCTTCACCAAGGGGCGCCTTCCCTTGTTCTTCTTCACCTCTCTTAGCCAAGAGAGAGAACCTTCATCTTCATGATTGAAATGAGAGATAGGGAGGTGGTGGAAGTGAGAGCCTCACAAGATATACATATAGGACTACCTCTCTTATAGATTTCCTACTCACTCTAACGAATGTAGCAAGTGATTAATATTACAGAGAGAGAGGAGGCTATAGGAAGCACTCAACTATAGAATAGGAACCTCACATAGAGTTTTGCATTGAATGCTCAACCTTGGAATGAAGCCCAAGGGGTCCTATTTATAGTTGGGGATGCCTCTTAGCCTTTGGGAACACTTGAGAATGAAAACTAGCCGTTTTGTGGCTTGCAACGGATATATTTTCACTTGTTTCAACTCCACAACGGCTAGAAGCACTTTTCTGCACTTTTCTGTACAGTGCAATCGGTCGAGTTTCTATAAGGGTAACTCGACCGATAGAGTAAAAGACAAAGCTGATATTCAGACCATCTGTCGAGTTTGTCCTAGGGAAAACTCGACCGACCAATGAAAATCAAATTGGTCAGATACTCCATCGGTTGAGTTATGTGAAGTGTAAACTCGACTGATCAAAAGTCATTTTCAAGATCCAATCAGGATCGCTCGAGTTTGCAACTCACAGAACTCGACCGATGAACAGCCTGATGCGAATTTTGGAAAATGGCTTTTGAGTGCTTAAACATTCGATCTAAGTGCTCCTGATTTTTTCTAAGCTGAATTACAAGTCATACAATCATTACAAGTGATTTACAACATGATTCTAATGGATTTACATGATATTACAAAAATGTGCACTTGTATTGACTTTGACTTGTCTTTTCTCCAATTTGATATGCGCAAGTTAGGGCATTTGGAGTGTGTCTATACCTAATTTGAAATCACTCAAGTAGAGACATTAGACACCAATATGTGGAATGGTTAGTTATCATCAAAACATGGGTTTAGTCAATTTAGACATGAGTCAACATTGACCTAATTGACCTTGAGTCAACATTCTCCCCCTTTTTGAAGATGACAAACCATTCCATAAATGTATTGAAAGCTTTTAAGTAAAATCATACCTTCGGAGAAACCTAGGGGTTTCAATAGGATTGAGCTCATATGTTCCCCCTCAATTGATGTGCATGGAGTTCTCATACTCCCCCTCAATTGATGCTATTTCTCCTGCATGGTTAGCTTTCATAACATTTATATAAACTATGTCTTCTACTCATATATGTTCTACACATATATGTCTTCTCCCCTTTACCTTATCCCTTTATATGAACATACTTCTCTTCTTCATGTAAGACATGTCCTCTCCCTATTTTGTCAAAAGAAGACATACCTTTCTCCCCCTTTGTCATTTCAAAAAGTGGGGGTCTGAAGAAATAAGAAACACCGCTTGTTACAGGAAAGGAGATAACAAAACGTTATATAAGGAGAGTAGAAGAGCACAGATAGGGGCTTGTCCAAGCGTAGAATAAAAGCAAGTTAAAGCATATACTTGAACAACCCAAAAAGCAAGATAAAGTGCTGTAGAAAAATAATAAAATGCAATTTTGACCCTCAAGATGACAAAATTTGCCCAAAAAGTATCAGGGCTCATGGCAAAGCGATGAGCCTTGCTCAGAGGGTCGTTTCTGCATAAAAAATACTAGTCTTGCACTTAAAACTGAAACTGGAGCAAAAGCTGCATAAAACCCAAAAATACTCCAATTTCTACATATAATGTAGATCTATGTACCCTGCATCACAGTGTTATGCTAGCAACTCAAGATAGTAGATATGCAATTCAAGGAACAAGCTTGAGCATGTATGATACAAGATACAAGCATAGAATATAGATGAGCAAAGATGCCAAGTATAAACAAGGTTAGAACTACATGTATATGAACTACTAGTAGATGTTATCACAAGTTAGGACTACTAGTAGGATCTAGATCATAGCAAGAGAGACCAAAAGATACACAAGATAGATCAAGCTATGAGTAGATGTAGAGATATATCAAAACAAAGAGATAAGCAATTTTAGAAGCATGAAAGGATATAACTCACTAACAAGTATGCATCATTACCAAAAGATGATTACCACTAAGAACCTCAAGGTAGTATCAAAACAAGATATACACCTAGATAGATGTAGCAAGTTAGAGTACAATGGAAGCAATTTTAGACACAACCAAGAGATTCAAAGAGATCATCATCAAAACCTGCAAAACAACTCAAAGCAAGTAATTGCATGATATAAGTATACCAATTTAGAGAAATTAGAGACAGATTTGTAAGCAAGATAGGCAATTTAGAACATGGAAATATGCATATATAAAGGTACCAAATGAGAGTGCCAAATAATAAGGCTATTGGTTGAGAAAATCTAGTTGAGAGGGAAATTCTCATTCAATAAGCCAACTGTGTATTTTGTGCACAGTGTTATCGGTCAAGTTCTGTGTATTGATAACTCGACCGATGACAGCTACTGGCAACACCCATTGGTGCCTATTGGTCGAGTTTCAAATAGGGCAAACTCGACCGACAGAGCTGCTGTCAAAAGGCACATATATTTCATAAAAACATATTTAGAGGCAAGCTAAAAATACAAACCATATCCAAACATGTCTAAGCAAGTTAGTAATGCACTATAGAAGCATTATAAATAGTTTTTGAGCAAGAGTGTGAAGAGAATCACAAAATACCACTTTTGACTCAAAAACCACATGCATAGTGCACACTAACTTGACAAAAACAAGTTAGAAAAGGTTATAAGAAAGAAAAATTTTACTTTGTGCTTACCATTCCTTTTTCCATTTGTTGGCACCCTCTACACATCTCACCTTTCTTCTTTCATGTGGATTGACAAGTCAATTTGCAATTCAATAGCTCAAGTCAACCCATTTGCAGGTACCTACAAGAAGAAAGATGAAATGGTCCCCAATCATATTTTTGGGTCCGGAGGGGTTAGTTTAGCAACCCAAGTCCTATTGCTCTTGGGTGCTTTCCTAAAAGGACAACAAGTAGAATGATGACCAATTTCATTGCAATAGTTGCATGTGCCTATAGTCTTGGAACTAGAGGATTCTCCATGGAATATTGGAGGTCCTTTACCTTTGTTGTTCCTTTGACTATCATCATACCCCAAACCATGTCTACCAATTTGTTTGGTAGTATGGTGTAGGATATCATTAAGGCTCTTCTTACCAACTAAGAATCTTTGCAAAGAGCATCTCAAATTATCATTATCATGCATAAGAGAAGTAATAGTAGAAGACAAATGATTGATATTATCTCTAGCATGCAAAAGATCATTTTCTAAGCAAAGAGCTTTAGTTAAATCAGAATCTCTATCAATATGAAGAGCAGGTACATCATTCTCTCTACTAGTAGAACTAGAACAAGATTCATGCACATTGATTTTAGCAAGCAAGGAGGCATTTTCTATTTCAAGCAAAGCAATCTTAGAAAGATAAACATCATTTTCATATTCTAATTCTTGCAAAACAAAATCTTTGTCCTTGTTTTCAGATTTAAGAACATCAATATCATGCATGAGAGAATCAACAATTAAAGTATGTTCTTCATTAGAACTAGGTATGAGAGGTTGAGCTTATAGAAATCTAATCTTATCAAGAAAACTAGCATTTTCAAGTTTAAGAGAGTCTACTTGGCTAAGACAAGCATTTTTGTCATCAAGCAAGCAAGAATTAGCATGTTCAAGATCATCTAGTTCTACATGCAAATTATCAACAATTCTAGCAAGCTTTTTCCTTTTATAAGACTTAAGAGAGGCACAAGTATGATGAATAATAGCAATCAAGGATTCTTTATCTAAAGAGTTTAGATTTACCTCACTTGAGTCCTTACTTGTTGATGCTATAAGAGCAAAATGGCATTCTCCTTCATCACTAGAGCTTGAGCTTGATCCTCCACTTGAATCTTCACTTGAGCTTGAATTGGAGGAGTCACTTGAGCTTGAGTTGGAGAAGTCACTTGAGGTTGAGTGTCGTTTCTCCTTCTTCTTGTACTTCTCTTCCCTTCTCTTATGAAGATGGGTCTTTTTGCCTTGTGGGCAATCTTCCTTGTAGTGGCCCTTCTTTCCACATGTAAAGTACCAGATGGAGGAGGACTTGCCTTTATAGAGTTTGCCCTTGGAGTACATGGCATTTTCTTCAACTTGAGAGGATGGAGAAGCTTGTCCCATGATAGCTTCAATTTGAGACTTCATTTCAGCCTTCTTCATTCTCTTTAGCTCTTTCTTCTCTTGTCTTTCTACTTCATCCCTCTTGTCAAGTGTGGCTTCATGTGCTTGTAGATTTCCAATGAGCTCTTCAATAGGAATATCCTTAAGAGACCTTGCTTCTTCAATGGAAGTCACCTTGGGTTCCCACCTCTTGGGAAGAGTTCTAAGGATCTTTGAATTGATCTCTCCACTAGACATAGGATGTCCTAGAACAGCAAGACCATTCACAATGGTATTGAGCCTTGAGTACATGTTGGCTATGCTCTCCCCTTTCCCATCTTGAAGTTCTCAAGTAGCCCTTTGAGCATGTAAACTTTGCTTTCCTTCACTTGATCTGTCCTCTCATAAGTGATGCATAGCTTTCTCCATACCTCATAGGCCATCTCATAAGAAGAAATCTGGTTGAACTCAGTGGGGGTCATGGAGGCATAGAGGATGTGCATGGCTCTAGCATTCAAGGTTGCTTTCTTCAAGGTAGCTTCATCCCATTCATCAATCTTTGTCTTTGGTAGCATGTATGGGTTGTTCACCATTTGCCACATCTCAAGACTTGATCCTTGGATGTAGAATTGAAGCCTTCTTCTCCAATAGTGGAAATTGCTCCCATCAAAGATTGGAAGGCTGATCAAATATCTCCCTCTTTGTTAGTCACCCATCTTCTCCTACTTGTTGAAGTATGTTTGGAGAAGCCCGCTCTGATACCAATTGTTGGATCCTAGATGGGTTATTCGATGCTCTAGAGGGAGGGTGAATAGAGTTGAATGCACTTAAACAAAATTCATTAGACCTTCAAGATATATCATAAGATAAGGTTGATAAATAGGAAATTTGTGTGCAACTAAAACATGCATAGAAAGGGTGAGAGAGATTGAACATACACCAATTGACAAGCTATTTAGAGTGGTTTCACACTTCAAACTAGAAGTGAGTCAGTCCACTACCTAGAGAGGCCAACCTCTAGGATTTCTTAACCTTGCACCTTCATTATATTCATTATAAGAGATACAATGCATGACCACCAAAGGACTTACCTATACAATACAAAGAGTCTTCAACCTTACCAAGGACTTACCCACTTTGCAAGGATTCTTCCGCCTTCTTCCAAGGACTTACCTACTCTTGCACAAGTCTTCAGCCTTGCAGGGATTACCCACTCTACTTGGATCATCCGCCTTTGACTTCACCTTCACTCGGAGAAGCTTCCACTGAGGACTTACCCACTTGAGCAAGGAGTCTTCTTCCTTCACCAAGGGCTTACCCACTCTTGCTCCAAGTCTTTAGCCTTGATCTTCACCAAGGGACGCCTTCCCTTGTTCTTCTTCACCTCTCTTAGCCAAGAGAGAGAACCTTCATTTTCATGATTGAAATGAGAGATAGGGAGGTGGTGGAAGTGAGAGCCTCACAAAATATACATATAGGACTAGCTCTCTTACAGATTTCCTACTCACTCTAACAAATGTAGCAAGTGATTAAGCTTACAGAGAGAGGAGGTTGTAGGAAGCACTCAACTATAGAATAGGAACCTCACATAGAGTTTTGCATTGAATGCTCAACCTTGGAATGAAGCCCAAGGGGTCCTATTTATAGCTGGGGATGCCTCTTAGCCTTTGGGAACACTTGAGAATGAAAACTAGCCATTTTTTGGCTTGCAACAGATATATTTTCACTTGTTGCAACTCCACAACGGCTAGAAGCACTTTTCTGCACTTTTCCGTATAGTGCAATCGGTCGAGTTTCTATAAGGGTAACTCGACCGATAGAGTAAAAGACAAAACCGATATTCAGACCATCGGTCGAGTTTGTCCTGGGGAAAACTCGACCGACCAATGAAAATCGAATTGTTCAGGTACTCCATCAGTCAAGTTCTGTGAAGTGTAAACTCGACCAATCAAAAGTCATTTTCAAGATCCAATCAGGATCGGTCGAGTTTACAACTCACAGAACTCGACCGATGAACAACCTGATGTGAATTTTGAAAAATGGCTTTTGAGTGCTTAAACATTCGATCTAAGTGCTCCTGATTTTTTCTAAGCTTAATTACAAGTCATACAATCATTACAAGTGATTTACAACATGATTCTAATGGATTTACATGATATTACAAAAATGAGCACTTGTATTGACTTTGACTTGTCTTTTCTCCAATTTCATATGCGCAAGTTAGGGCATTTAGAGTGTGTTTATACCTAATCTGAAATCACTCAAGTAGAGACATTAGACACCAATATGTGTAATGGTTAGTCATCATCAAAACACGGGTTTAGTCAATTTAGACGTGAGTCAACATTGACCTAATTGACCTTGAGTCAACAATAACATGTATTTTATGTGCATGTTTAGTATGGAAAATGGTTTTAATTATATTTTCATTTGATTTTATAACTGAGTCAGTAAGTTTAGTATATATGATTATGCTTGATATTTATTCTCATTATGACGTAAGTGCTCATATATTATTGCATAAGACGGTTTTGGTTTATTTGAGTATAAAGTGTAATATCTATATGATGTGAGTTTGAATATACATTCACCACTAAAATTTTATCTTGGTTTTAGATCATAGTTAGATTCACTATAAACAAGAACCCTAATTTAGTTCAGAAGATCAGGGTGATGGGTCTTGACATTTATGAATTAAAAAGGGAAATACACGTCGACTTACAGAATGTTGTTGATGTCCAGGTAGATATGTTGTGAACCAAGGAATGATGACTATGTTAAAGATATCCTTAAACAAGGTAAGTGGATGATGTCCGTTGAATTTCATTATTTTTAGGATTTAGTTTACCCATATGCAAAGTAACTTAGATATTGAGTTACTTCAGACATTTAGTTATTAATGTTCATATCGTATCGAATAATGTTTCTATTAGTCAAACATTGTTAATGTTGTGAGGATATCAGATTATAGATTTTAAATATTTTAGCTACTTTCAGGTACTTAGTATTTGTTATCTAGTTCAATTTATTTCTCAAGTGTTTAGACACATGTCATATACTCGATATCAGAGTAACTAAGTGATCTATTAAATAAGAATTTTAGGTTAAGACTCACTCACACAATACAAATCTAGATTTTAGATTTTAAAATTTAGATTACTCATTGTGAGTAGTCATAAATTAGATCCACATACCCAATGAGAGTCTCAAATCCAATCTCAATTATATAATAATCTAGATCCATATTCAGATTTAGATTCAAAGTTCAAATTTAGATTTAAATTCAGAATTTTAGAGAAGAGATTCAGATCAAGAATTTAGTTGACTAAGATTTCAATTTCAAATAGAATAATTTTAATGCATCAGTTAAGTAAGGCGATCTTTCGGAAAACTTCAGATTCAAAATCTAGTAATATTCAGCTATCAATATTCAGTTTCAATATAAGATAAGTTTAGATTCAGAATTCATTAAGTTCAAATTTAAGATAATTAAGTCAAAACCTTCACATAAGAGATTATATGGTAAGTCCTCATTCAGTTAGTCTCAGGACACTTCAGAGGCATCTGTTGCCAATTCAGAGGAGTGTTTCCTCCAATTTAGAGGTACTTTGGTACCAATTCAGGGTGTAGTTACGCCAATTCAGAGACACCTCGGTGTCATTCAGAGGCATGTAGTGCCATTTCAGAGGTACTTTAGTTCCAATTCAGGGCATAGATAAGCTAATTCAAGAGGACTTACCATAGAATGGTGGCCCCAAAATAGATAAAAGACATAAATAAAAGACACATCGATTCACTATAAGTTTACAACTTTCATATATTAGTTCAGTTTTTAGATTTAGTATATTTATGTTTATGTTATTAGAAATTCAGTGCCACTTACTCTAACCTAGGTTTCCCATTGTGCATGGTTGGGGACGAGATGTCTGCAGGTCAATGACTTCAGGAATTAGTCATGATAAGAGGAGAAACTATAACTCTAGGAGGTTTTCTTGGTGGGGCGCCATCTACACGATCTGAGACACTAAGACATAGTACAGGTTTTAACATCGTGTATATAGTCTTTTGTAAAGTTTGGTGTATCTAAGTTTCTTTTCCTGAGAATTATGAGAATCTATTTCATACATAGTATGTAATGGTTATTGTCTATTATTATTGTTATGTATATCGTGTTAGTAACACTCCCCAATAATAATACAAATTAGCTTCCACTTACGTGATATGAAAATCAAGGTGTTACACCCATCCTCGAGCAACACACTCTCGGATCTGTTTGGGACAAGTCAGCAAAAGGACATAAACTATGAATGTCATTTCTCAACTATATCCACTTGGCGATCCCAAATCGGCCTTCATTAATCAGTGAACAATTAACTGCTCTTAAGCGACAAAAAACATTCGTATAAGATGTCCACCCTTTGATCAATGAATACTATCAAGAGAGCAGTTAACATCATAGTCAATCAAGCATTTGCTTGATGCATTATGTGATTCCCTATTATACATTGCTCTTTTCCTAACTACCAACTACTTGGAAGTTGTTCTCCGTATAAAAAAAATTAATGAGGAGAAAAATCATTTAAGTGGCCTACCAATAAGAGCAATAAATGGTATGAAATGGGTGGAAAATGAAGAATCACGAGTACATCTGAATTATTTATGCAAAAATAAAACATGATGAACCTATATGGTGAAGAGAATGAAAAATGCATGAATCGTAATGCCTACTATAATTTGGTGAAATGATGCATGAATCAAAAGATTTCGTCGATATTGACGAACATGAATTAAAAAGAAAAGAATGTGCCATGTGAATGTTTCCATCTTTTCATGAAGAGTTTAGGGCATCCTTTATCCCTCTTAACTTTAAAACATTAACAAACTTTTTTTTCTTTTTTTCATTGGCCCATGATTTTAGCATGATCGAACATTATGCTTGGGATTTACTAACATATCATTATTTTTTTTCTTCCTTTCTATTTTTCTGAGGGTATGGATGTATATCCCTACACTCAAAGTTTGAAGGAAATGATATCCTTGTGATATGGAAATGAATGATATGGAATGCATGTTATCTACATGTGATTGTTTATGCAACTAAAATGATATACACAAAAATTGTTTGTGCATGAATGTATATTTTTTTCATTTTGTAACGAATGCAATAAAAACAAACTAACTATTATGTTACCTAATGTGCCATGAAATGCAAATAAGAGGAAATAATTCAAACTACTTGATCATCTTAAGGTGGTGGGTCAAAATGAATAGAAAATGGATGGAATCACATAACTAAGAGATTATGCCTTTAATGAGATTATGATATGTCCCTCTCTAATGACCTATGAACAAGGTAACCTTAGGGTTTCTTTCTTAAATTTTCATTTAAGATCTCATTAATCGTTTGATCAATTTAGGCTCAAACCCCATCTTCATCCACATTTCAAATTATTAAGATGTCCATTCGTATTAAATGTCCTTAAGTTGACTAGCCCATATACTTCCTCTAAGTGGTGCAACTCAAGAATTTTGCAACTAAGCCAAAATTTTTGTTCATTTTAATTTCCATGGCAAGAGCACGAAGACACATGAAAATGATAGAAATCATGCATTAAACTCCATTGTTACACTATATAGATGTGGATCCTAAAAAAACTACAAACAAACTAAGAAATAAAATAAAGATAAGGCCATTCCAACACCCCCAAGCTTGAACTTGACTATGTCCTCTTAGTCAAAATCCAAACCTAGAGGTGGAATGGGGGTACCAGTTGCTATGTAGGGTGGCGGCGGTGGATGATTGGTGGCTCTTTGGATCAAGTTATGCAAGCATATATCCCTCTTATTGGTTCCACAAATTTGTGTCTTTTTGGCATCAAGATATGACATTATTTCTCCTTCTTTGAGCTTTGAAAATCAGTGCCCACTGACATGTGTATCGTTGGTAGTAACAACGTTTTCGTGTATCTCTTATCATTTTTGCCAAAAAAAGTTGGTATTACTGACTTTAGACTCAGTAGTACCGTCTTTGGTCTAGGAGTTTGTGATTTTTCCTGAGAAAATTTGGTAGTACCGACTTTGATGTTGGTAGTACCGACTTTCTATAGAATTTTAACTGATAAGGAGTCGACAGTACCAACAAGGGCGTTGGTAGTACTGACTTTGACTCTGCCTACACACTAAATAAGAGCATCAAGGTACATGTTTACATAAACTGAAATCTAACATGAAAAATATGAAATGTAACTAACAAAAACACCTAAACAAATAGTCAATGAAAAAATAAAATTGGTTTGGATCCCATGAGCGCCCTTGTTTAATGTCCTAGGCTCAACAAGGTGATTTTCTTCGGCATGGGTTGTCACGGGATGGTGGTGAAGAATCATCTGGCAGTCTGAACTCAACTCTATCATCATCTATCCCGAGTGTCAAATAGCCTTTCCCAATGGTAGTGATCACATCGGCCATAGCTTGAAACGACCTTCCTAACAGTATCTCGGATCCTTTCATTTCCTTCATATCCATCACTACAAAGTCAACTGGAGAGATGAACTTGTCGACTTAAACCAACACATCCTCACATATCCCATATGGCCTCACAATAGAACCATCCTCCAACTTGATTGCCATGACTATTCTTGTTGGTTTCTTCAGTACTACCTTTCAGAAGGTGGAAAGAGGCATAAGATCAATGCTTGATCCCAAATAACATAGTGCATGCTTGAAATGTTTGCCACCTATAGAACATGGGATGTAGAAACATCTCGGATCCTTCCTCTTCTTTGGCAGCTTCCCCTTGATCAGTGCACTCATCACCTCATCAACTTGTACAATATCTATGTCTTTAATCCACCGCTTATTGTTGATGATGTCTTTCAAAACTCTTCCATAAGCAGGAATTTTCTCTATCGCCTCCACTAATGGCAAATTGATCTGGAGCTTCCGGAATATGTTTAAGAACTTTTTGAACTGTGTTTTTTTCCTCAGCTTTAGACTATTTGGGGATGGCACATTAGACTTCTCTTCTCACTTATGTGAGGGAACATATGGCCCTTTATGAACTTCCTCCCCTAAGCTTGCTTCACACCACCGCTTGGAGTAGACATTGGCTTAACTACTACGGGTGGAATGATCGGTGACTTCTCTTTCTGGGGTGTAGGTGCTTCTTTATTAACTGTGACTGTCTCACTATGGAGTAGAACCTTCACCTGCTCTTGTTGCGTGGGCACCTTTTCTCCAATGGGGTCTGCTGAGGTGCATGCATGAGCGCAATGCACTGGAAATCTACACCCCCTTACTGTGACAACCCGTCAGAAAAAGCGAGATTACTCAAAACTTAAACATGGTCAAATGCTAATAAAACACATCACTAAAAAGAGGATTAATTAAAATCGATTAAATTTGCACAAATTTACAAGACAACATCTCATATTATTTTATAAATCATACGAAAATCTCTTACAAAGGTTTTGTGTCCTCAACCACAACATATACACAAGAGATAGCATGCACGTGTACAACATCATAATACTAAGAAAGCTCAAGTCGATAAAACACTATATTCAAAACATTCCCACCCAAACCTGAGAGTATAGGGACGACTCTAGGGTGTACTAGACATCTAAACAACTATCCATCTATGATCCATCACACTTTTGCACCTTCTTGCTGCCACAGGTCTACTACTATGACTTATGATCACCTAAAAATATTGTGGTGACCCACAGGTGAGACCCATGTCCCAGCAAGAAATATAACTCGCAACAATACTTATTTATTATAATAGGTTATGTTATTAAACATGTTATGTAGATTAAGGAAATAAACATTTAGATAGATAAATCAACATAATAAAACTATTAATCATAATGACTTGTTAAGAGTACTTCTACTCAGAATCTTAGAAGCTAGCATTATGCTTGATCACCATATGTAGCTATTACTATAAGCATGTCGATAATAGTATGAGCATAGTTGAATAATAGGAGCAGGTCTAACAATAATAGAATGACTACAGTCATAAGCGTATCTAATAGCATAGGCATATCCAATAGGATAATCAAAGCTAACAAAAAAGCATGTCTAATAGCGTAAGGCATGTCTAATAGCATAGCACCGTTGACATCATAAGCATTTGTAACAGTATAAGCATCTCTAACAATATAAGGATCTCTAACAATATAAGAATTTCTAATAATATAAGCATTTCTAATCAATATGACATGTAAGCATACTACTTCATAAGTAGATCTAACAACATAAGCATAACTATTGGCATGCACATGATTAGTTGTATGGGCATAGCTAACTACATAGGCATGACTAACATCATAAGCAATTCTAATAGCATAAGCATAGACAACAGTATAAGCATGTTTACAACATAAGCATGTTTACATCATAAGCATATCTATCTTTCTTAATGCACTACACATCATCTATATGTGATAATAGAAACAAGGGTTATCATTCAATGTGAAGCATTGTATATAATCGTAATCAAATATGCTACATGGTTGATTACATATTTTATTATTGCCCTAAGGATTTGAGTTGTACCACCCAAATCCAACCGGCCACTACTAAGTCAAAATCAGTGCCATACAAGGTCTATGGAAGAGTCGGAGTCCATGACCTCACCAAACCTTGTGGTTAGTACATGAGTACACTGTAGAGACATACCAGTCAACTACAACCAGTGACATATAGTCATCTGTGAAAGTCCTATCCCACCTTAGTACAGTTCACGACACCAATGAAACTAAGTTATGGCCCACAGCCGCACTCCTGCCAGGGTATGGCCCACAACCAATCCTATGAAATCTCATAAGCATCAAGTCATTGAGCTATGACACGCAGCCACACTCCTGCCAGGGTATGTCCCACAACCAATCCTATGAATGCATATACTCTATAGTATATGACTCTGAGCTTCCACTAAGGAAAACTCGTTTCACCATCCAGCAAGTGCTGACACTGAAGATGGATCTATGGCACAGGGAAAACTACATGATTAAGGATTTACTTTGATTAGTTAAGTGGATTGAGTGAAGTAAGGCTGAATCAAACAAGTAGACATACAAATCCTAAATTATTTCTAGCAAGCATAACTGTATAGCAACTCTAGAAGATATAAAATGTATAAAGTATGAACCTGTCACATCATCACATGATACTTGTATCACTGCCATTCACAAGGCCACCACCAATATCACATCACTATGAGATATCAATCTCTCAATCACATATCTAGAGGATTTCACCTCAAACTATGCACAAAGCACTTGTCGAGTCATTAGATCCAATCACATAATATCTAGCAAGAACACCGTTACCTTTCCATGCCTCATCAAGGCTCAACTACCATCACATACATATAATATATAATGTTTGGCTTAACGTTGCACATAACAACAAAATAGAGTTACAACATTGTAGAGAGATAAAGTACTCCTTCATTACATTAAATGCACAAGGAAAGTAAGCAACATCTTTGTGTTCTTGAAATAGTATTAAGGTTCAACAACCCAACCAATTTAGGGTTTGGAAAATAGCAAATGTATGTAATCCCTAATTCTTATTATCTCCAATAAATCTAAAAAATAAGGGCATTCCTTTATTATAACAATATGCAAGGGAAATAGGTATAGTTATCCACCATCATTTAGTTGTACCAAGATGAGAGTTAACAACGTCAGTTGGATTAACATTGTGAATCAATACTATATAACAATCTTAGGTTTATGTTTATTTGAGGACAAAGGTAAGACTACCAACTCATGGGCTCAAAACCATTAATCCTAACTCATCAAATCCCCAACATCATGTGCAATAAACGCAACCTATAAAATCATAGACCACGCATCATACCATCATATTCAAGACAATTAAAATCATTGCATCATGTATATGAATCATCACAATTGAACCACGTTTTCATAAAACATAACCATCAGATTTAGAGTATCAAACCCAAATCTTTCAAGTATAAATCATCACCCAAAACCTTTGCATTTTAGATAGGTAAAACCATCAGATGCAAAACATATAAAACCTTGACACATTCATCTTGGAAAATCATCGAGTTATGACTCAAAAAAACCATGTATCACCATAAGGTGTAAGTCCTAAACTCACCATTGGTCTCATGAGCAAGGAAACCCCTCAAATTAGATATTAGTGAAACCATTGTTTATCTTACCCAAGAAAATCATTGATTGAGCAACTAAGTGAAACCATTAATCCAATACTGAAGAGAAAAAAAAATCCATGACCTCTTAGGATGACAAAGAGTTGTGAACCTCAAGAGTATCATCAATCTAACACTTGGATGAATCAACAATTAGAAAAGCCATCGATTATGAATCTAGTGAGAGCATCAAATAGCCATTGTGAGAGCATCAAAACCATAGGTTGTGAGAGGAAACAAAGTCATTATTTTTAAGAATAAAAGAATATACAAATATAAACTAAGTAACCTTCATCAGTTGGCACAAGAATCCCAACCATCAAGTTATGGAAACAATAGAAAATCAGCTCAAAGCATTTAGAGAAAAACCATCGTTTGAGAAAGAAACAAGATCATTGACTTAAACCACTTGGGGTAGCATCATGAGATTGTTTCTCAAACATAAGAGAGTCCAAAATATAATATAAATCCAAACCATTAATTGGAACAAAATGGTAGAACCATACAACATCAAAACCAACAATTGATTTGAAATACGAGGAGGCAAAATCTGCTCAAAACTCTAGGAAAACCAACGTTCATGGGGCTTAAGATAACCACTGATTATTCAGTGATGAAGACCATATAACCATCATTTATTGAGTTCACTAAAGTCATCAGAATATTAAATAAAGTACCAAAATCGTTCCATCCTATAGGCCAACCCATCAGATACCCAACAAGTAGAAAGACATTTTCAAGGCACCGAATAAATCATAGCTAGTTTCGACCATTCAAACACCATAGATTATTATGATTAAAGAAGCCATCAACCAACAAGAGATAAGAATATTATTACCATGGGTTATTAGGCATATAATAAGGTCATCAAAATAGTAGCAACTCACCACCATAGTTCTACACAAAAGACTAGTCATCGGATCATGAAGCAAGGTAGAAATCAGCTCAATTAGGTCAAGGACAACCATCAATTTCCACCACAACAACTCCATAAATTCGTGGATAAGCAAGGTATGAAGCTCATCTCCCAACATAGAGAACGTGCACAAGATTAAGGAGAGAAACCAAAGAGTTATCGACTCGAAAAATTATCACATATATACACAACTTAGATAAGGATTTGAAATTGCTACTCATTACTAGATTTTAGAGCAAGATTAAGCATGACAAGTTAAATGGTAAGAAATAAACATGGAGAAATTTATATAACTTGCCTCTAGAATGAATTTGTAGATCCAAACAGTAAGAAACTCAAAGAAGGAAGAAAATCCTAGATTTTAGCTTCTTCATTTGTCCAAACTAGTTCCTCTCCAAGAACGAGAAGCCCTAGATCAAAGGAGCAAGAGGAAGCGTGTCTTTCATGTTTCTAGCACAAACCCAACCATGGGAACCAGAGATATGGCCAAGAAGAAGAGAAAGGAGGGTAGGATCAGCAAGGAAATGAAGCTAAGAGAGAACAACCTACTTGCTTGAGTCAACAACAAAGGAAGCTTTGAAATCTTGAAAGAATACTAAATCTGAATCATGATCATATGCAAGTAGATTGCCCCAAGCTCCTCCTATATTGAGCTTCTTTTCCTTCCTCAAGAGAAAGGGACGAGATCCAGAAGAAGGGGAAGAAGAGAAGACATGCTAGGAGTGTAAGAAATCGTTTTTCAAGCAAGGAGGGAAGTATAAAAGCTAAAAGGGAGAGAGAAGAAAGAGGCAAGGTGTCTAGCAAAACATGCCAAGTGTTCAAGGTCAAGGGTATGCATTTCATGCAACCCAGAAGCTCCATGGTAGTGGAGGGTCAGGTATAACACCGACACTTAGCTCCCAAAACAGCTATTGAGCCCCACTTCACAAGATAACCCTTGTTTATGCACTCAAAGTAGCCCATCTATGAGAGGGAAAATCCTAAGTAGATGGCATACACAAAACCAATGTGCAACTAGGTACCCCATTTCACAACTAACTCTAGAATGACATAAAAACATGTGAGGCATGGAAAACATGTGACAAATTGCAAGAAAAATAGAAGGTGTGGGTAAATTGCATAGAAGTCCAAAATGTGTAAAAAATTGCATAACTTGCTCAAACAGTGTCCAAACTAGACCAAACTTGAAACATGGCTTAATTAACTGATATTATAGCATAATGCAAAGTTTAGTTAAGCATATTAAGTATCCAATTAGGTAAATTAAGCATCATTAGGGTTTAGGCTAGATCAGGGGCCTTACACTTGTCGTCCATATAAATTGTTGGGACATGGAACTTTAGGCACATATGCCTGTTTAGGCTCTAGAATATGCTGCTTTGCTAACTCAATAAAAGCACGTTCTACCTTTTTTATAATAGAGACGTATTTTAGTTCATGATGTGATGTCTCTGTATTTGTTGGGACCCCATGTTGACTAGGCTTCTTCATGGAAGCCACCTCTACCGCCAGTTGAGGAATTTGATATTCAATATTGTGGATTTGTGCTCCTTGGTTTTGCAGCTCCCTCTTAGTCTAGACAATAATGGTTTCATTTTGAGTGACCAGCTTGTCTAGCATGTCTTCTATGTAGTTTATCTTGTTAGGGCCCCTGTCCTGCTACTGTTGTTGCTGCACGAACATGCAATCGTCATCTTCATCTCTAGATGATGTATGTGATTTCTTCTGACATAATTTCATGGCTATGAGGTCAAGATTCTCATCCAATGATGTGATGACTTTAGATTCCCCAACACTTTTAATGGTTGGTGGGCACTCACTTTCTTCGCCCCATGACTGATTCTTAGCCAAGTTCTTCAGGATCTCATGACACTTGGATGGCTTATTATTGAGGAAGAAGCATGTCCTTGCACTACCCAGAGTGGTCCTTTCCCCCTGATGCAACCCATAAGAGAAGATCTTTGCCTGCCCATAGAGATCAATCCCATGATGAGGGACCTTCCTCAGTAAAATTTGGAACCTCTCCCAAGCTTCAGAATATGATTCCTATAGTTGTTGCTTGAATTTTATCATCTTTTTTGTCAACACGTTCATCTTCTGAGGAGGGAAATAGTGCTCAAAGAAAGCATCAATCATTTGTTCCCAGGTTTCTATTGACTTAGGCTTGAGTTAAGGAATCAAGATTTAGTACCATTTTCTAGTGATGATGGAAATACCTTTAAGTAGATCACATTCGTCAGCACTATCTATCTTCACCGTGTCGCAACTTTCAACAAAAATGTTGATGTGTGTCATTGGGTCTTCAGTATTATGGCCATAGAAAGCTTGTTGCTTGAATAACACCACCAGTCCAGGATCTATCTTGTAGATACCCACATTTATGGCTTGCTGCTTGATTGGGCCCAACTGTGCTATTAAGGATGATGCCTTGATTTTCTCCCAAAGATGTGTTCTTCCATTGCGTCACCCATACCTTCCGGATGTGGATTTGCTGCGGGACCATAATCAGTGGTTCACGTTTGAACCAAGCACTAGTACCTAAAATTTGTGAATTCAATGTGAGAATGAGATACTGGTGATTGAATCAAAAGATATTTGCAATTCGGCTTTGGAAAGAATAAAAAGAAAAATAAAGAGGGTGGCCTAGAGTGGCCAATTACAACATTTGTAGTGCTTGAATATAATGTTTCCCTGGCAATAGCGTCAAAAACTCAACATGACTAAACTGTACGTGTAAAAATGCTAGCATATGTGTCAAAGTACTACAAGCCAATGAGGCACGATTATCAAACACGAGGAAACATAATTTAAGAAACTACTACTAATTGCTTTCGATCAGCTAGACCGAAGAAAACTTTGATTTGAGAGTTATTAAACTAATTGCAAGAAAGAAACTAATTTACTAGTTTGTGATCACAATGAGAAGGAATTCCCTAGGACTGTGATTTCACCATGATTGACACTACAATTTTACCCTAAGATTAATATATGTTCCTCCTATATCTGGACAAAGAGATTGATAGCTAGAAGTACCTGCTCTCACGGCGTAATCCACTACCTATCATAATACCAATCCCACTCTCATATCAATTGTATTATTATATAGGTGCTTTAATGAATTACTCTGGGTTATTCCCTCCAAGCTCGTAAGCTTTCTCTCGAAATGCAATATAAAATGTGTGTTACTATAGATTTCCAATCCTCAGCCCTCCTCTAGAAGCTATCAAGGATCTAATTAATAACCTATGGTGTGCATCATAGATAGTTTAATACGACTTCATAGAAACATGCCCAAAAATAAGGAGGATACAAAATACTAATGCAAAAGATCCATATATAGTGTACAACTGGGCTACTCTCGGGTCCTATAGAACATGAGGATTAGCCCCTCATGATTTCCATGGACAAAAACATACTAAGAAGAAGGAAAAACGTGGAGACATAGAAAACTGATGAACCCCCTGGAGAAACATGACTAAGATGCTCCACGTCGACGAACGGAACCACAAACCATGAATTCTACCCACCGAACGTGTCAAAACCTCGTGAACGTGCAATTCTCCTCCTCGTTCTCATCTCCCATGCCTTGGCCGTCATGTAATGGAATAGAATGTGATAATTAGGTCTGACTAAAATCCCCTTAAGTCATAGAAGTGACTTAGGGCATCATTAATTATGGACCGTTGGATTAAACTCGACTTTCAAGTCTATCTATTTCCTCTGTGTTGTCAGTACTACCAACTCCCTCGATTAATTGTGAGGCCACCTATCAAGTTGTTAGTACTATCGACATGGCCATCGATAGTACCGTGTTTCTTTGATAATTCTTGATCAAAACGTTGTGTAGTTGTCAATAGTATTGACTTTTGAGTTGGTACTATTGTGTCTTCATGATTTCTTTTGTCCCAACTTGAACATGTTCCAATACCACCGACTCTAAAGTCAGTAGTACCGAGCTGTGTGGTTTCTTGAAAAGTTCCTAAAATTCATAAAATATGAACATAAACTCTTAAAATATAATTAATCATTCAGAAACATTAAACTTACATTTGTTTGATGCAAATAAGTATGACATGCTAATGAGAATAAATCATGCACAATTAATGTGATAATGAACAATAAGCACACAAGAATCAATAATAAATAGCCTATGAAAACTTCAAATATCCAGTGCATCACATGGCCATGGAGGCAAGAAGATAGAAAGGAAAGCGGATGTAGAAGGCTTAACACTTCATAACCCTACTTATCTGATTTACAACAAGCTAATGAAGGTCGAAACCAATAGATAACTCAACCACACAACAAGTAAAGGTCAGACTTTGGTAGGTTTGTAACATTAGACAAAAAGGAAGGTTGGAATAAAGGATTATAAGAATTACTTCTTTTTTATACTTGCTTGTAATCAAGGAGGAGCTTTGGGATCCTCCCAACACGGGTTGGATCAAAATCAGATATTGAATGTGTCTATACATGTTGATGAGCTCCCATAAGTAAGCAACGAGGATTTAGGTTTGTGGGACCACTAGGGTGAAACATTTGTGCTAGGGGTAGTAGGTATGGGGTGTCGATGATGTATTGAAGCTTCCCACTAATTTAATTGGGTTGCAGCAATGTATTTTGACAATTTCTACCCAACATTTGATGGGAAACTATGGATCTAGATGCAGTGGGAAAGGAGATTAATGGCACAATCAAAAGGAGGAAAGGGATCTTAACTCCTTGCACCAACTTTTTAGAGCATTGGGATCTTCTAGGATATGAGAAGTCAAGCTCTACATTATTGTTGTGAAGGCCACAAAAGAACATCTTGGATCACAAATAAGGAAGGTACAAGTATATATAGGGATCTATAGATGTATAATCTTACAAGAAAACTAGGGGACAAGAAATAATGGAATCTTGTTAAGAGACGATGGAGGAAGTGTAAAGGAAATGAAAACTCTGAAACCATGCAGAAATCGGACACCTACCAAAGGTAAGAGACAACCCTCACACCATCAGATTGTCATCCAATGGCGGGGAAAAGGATGCACGTATAAAAAAACTCCAAAGAGTGGGGACATTAGTGTCACAATCTGACAAACAAAATAAATCTGGGAACTTTAGCAAATTGACTCAATCAACTTAAATATTAAAAAAAATGTGGTAGTTTTATATCTTTTCTTTCCTATTTGATTTAGGTTAGTTATCAATCACCAATTAAGATGAAAATCCATACATAAGCTACTGAAAGTATGTAGAGTCTGATTTTCATATCAACTTTCACTTTTAGGAATATTCTGTAATGAACTAGGGTCCTTTAGCATTATCTTATCTTTTTTATAATACAACCAAGGCCACTAACATCATCAAATTGAAGTTTGATATGTAGCCCAATTTTGATTCTTATAATACAAATTAACATCTATCTCCTATTTGGAGACTATATATAATGCCATATAACTAAGTAAGGATTTTTTAAATATTATTTGGTTAAACATTATTATTTACTTTTATGAGTTACCATGTTTGGAAATTATCATTATTTTTGGATTATCAATCCATTAGATATTTTCCTTCCATTCTATGCATCAAATCCTTATCTATCAAAGATTCTGCTATTTGTAGATAAACATGTAACCACATTTTATCATTATTGAATCTTTCATACTTATATGTAATTTTAAATATTCAAACTAATCTTTTACTATATTTATATTTTTTTTGTAGTTATTTAATCCCCAGTTTTCATTTTTTATTATTCTTTTCTCTTATCTAGTCATAAGAAAAACCTAGAAAACTATCCTAAAATCAAAATATGTTATGGTGGTAAAATTATATAACTTTAAATTATCCTGATTACATATATTTAAGCCTCAAATAAGATGATCATTAGTTATAATACTATGTTTCTAGATTTTTAAACATTCTAGTATATTGTAAGTTAGGGAAAATGATGTTAAGGCCAACATTATTAAAAAGGCATAACATGATGGAAGATTATTTTGGATACCTAGAGTTGGGTATGTTATACCAACACCCTCTCTATCCATAATCTAGTGCCTTACACATTTATTTGGTTTACCTTTTCCATGGTCTACCTATTTTTTGAAGCTTTTTCACCATTTCCTCATAAAAAGGGTGTGCCTATTTATTTTCTGGGCTGACCCTCAACATCCATTTAGTTTAGGAAATCAGATAAAACTACACTAATAGTCAACCATATGTATCATTGATAATGTGTGCTACATCTCAAAATGAGCTAAGTGCATGATTAACGTGTATGGTAGTGCAATACATGAATGTGAACTGGACTAGTTCTGACCAAACTAATGATTTATAGTTAAAATCTTGTCAATTTTGAAATTGAATGTTGATGTCTAAATTAAAATAGGTTGTTTTTAGATTGATTCTCATTTCTTGACCAGTTCTGAGTTGAAAATATGTCCAATGCAAATTCTAACATACAATGAGTGCAAATCAATATTATTTGCATGCATATCATAGTGAATGCAAATCAATATGATTTTCATGTGTTTTGAAGACTATAAAATCCAATCTTATTATGGGTTAGA
Organism: Alisma plantago-aquatica; assembly: GCA_963693085.1. Lineage (NCBI taxonomy): Eukaryota > Viridiplantae > Streptophyta > Magnoliopsida > Alismatales > Alismataceae > Alisma > Alisma plantago-aquatica. Next base: position 452,978,012 of record OY856413.1, on the reverse strand, counting down.
CACTAAAAAACTGTCTCTGGTCCAATTTTATCGCTCCACAAAATAGGGTTAGTTGCAAGTTGGAAGCTAATAATCATTTTTGAAGAACTTATGTGTACACTTTTATCAATGTCACATGTCATGGGTGATAAGGAAGTATTTTCTTGCAACACATATTCATTATTTTATTGAGTAGGATATTGATGTATGCATTAAAGTTGGGAGGGTTTCAGATTTAATTTTAGAAACCTAGGTTTATGCGGGTCAAAAAGTGTAGACAACCCAGACTCTAACATTCTATGTAAATGAAATATTATTTTCATATGTGTCAAATACTATGACATTCATGTACTATTATGGGATAGACATTGTAAAAACCACTCCAACTTCGGGTTTATCACCATAAAAAAGTTATTTTTAATCCCATGATGGAGTCTGATAACTATTTCACGACAATTATGTATGTACTTATATCCATACCTACATACAGTGGGTGCATGCCTTCCTTTTTTAGCACACGATTGGCTTATTTTTCTAAGTACAAACTATGAGTCTATTTGTATGATTTTCTTTCTATCATAGCATAATGCTTAAGTCTATTTTAGGAACCATACCAACATTTAGACTATCCAATCTCCAACATTTTATGTAAATTATTTTAATATTTGATAAATACTATTTTATTCAAAGAGATATACTACCTTCAAGCACAGGGCAGCAGTACACACATTTCAAGTGCCTATAAAACTGCATTGTGCGGTCTGCCAACCTATCATGGGCCCCCTCTTCTCTCCTCCATGCACTCTCTTTCTTATCCACTGATTATTTTAGTTTTTTGTGCTTATTTTTTATTTTGATTATAGCTTTTAATCTGTAATGAGTTTTTTGATGAAATAAAAACCATTAGGAACCTTGCAAAAAGTAAATTATAACAAGACTAATATTGGCATTTTTCTGGAAAATAAAAGATGAAGAAATAATACACCCACATTTAATGGAATGTGCCCACATATCAATGGAATGCGCCCACATGAATGCGCTGACATTAATGCACCCTTATTTTTACTATTAATGCACCCACTATTGTCCTCAACATGCACAATATTGATTCATGTGTCCACTATTATCCTCAATGTGTCTACTTTTGATTAAATGAGCCCATAATTGCCCTCAATGCGCCACTTTCGATTGAATGCACTCAATATTATACTTAATACGGCCACTTTTGATTGAATGTGCCCACTATTGTCCTCAATGCGCCCACTTTTGATTAAATTAACCCACTATTGCCCTCAATGTGCCCACTTTGATTGAATGCACTCACTATTGTCCTCAATGTGACCAGTGTTGATTGAATGTGCTCACTATTACCCTCAATGCATCCACTTTTGACTAAAGGTGCCTATTATTGCCTCAATGCGTCCACTTTTGATTGAGTGCAAAATGAACACACTTTTGATTGAATGCTCAATCTGCCCACTTTTGATTGAAGCAATACGCCACTATTGAATGTGCAATGTGCCCATTAATGCACTGTGCACCCATTACTTCCCTTGATCCGTCCAGTTTGGATTTGAATGTGCCCAGTTCGAACATGATTGCGCCTAATTAGCATTGTAATGTGCATGTAAATTTTATATAACATATTATATTTATTAAAATATGTCAACATTAGTCTTGTTGGATTGTATATTTTGTAACAAGTCTAACAGTTTTTATTTCGTCAAAAGGTTCCTTATGAAGCAAAAGTTATAAACAAAACAAAATTGTCTCACCCTTTGTCACTCATTCTCTTTCCACGAACTAGTCAAATCAGCCCACATGTCGCCCACTACATATCCTACCGTGTCAACCCTTCAAACCACCCTTCCAACCCCCAAACAACCATAGAATTGGTCCTGCACAATGGGAAATTGCCCCTGGATGCACTTGAAATGCGCTTATGCCAGAGGGGCACCATATTCAAACCATGTTTTGTGTTAGACACCGTAGAAACCATGTCAACTTTGGGTTTCACCATGTAAAAAGATCAATTTCATCCCATGATGAAAGTTGATGATTATTTCACGACAATTATTTATGTACTTCTATTTGTATCATTTTTTTGGTGAAGCGAGGAGTTTCTTCTATTCATCCCACACTCCTCATGTGGGCCATAAAAAAAGGTTACATCTGAAGCAAAAATAGACCTGGTCCCACGAGGACCACCCATGTGGACCACACCCTCCTATACATCAAAGCTATCAGGAAACCATCAAAAAATAAAGGCACGAACCCATTCACCTATAACCCCCCCACCTTGCGGTCACGCTCCATCTTAATGGGTTGTGCAAAAAAAATCAAGGAAGTATAAGACCCATCAACTGGACCCAGTTGTACACTACTATGTGTCTATTCAAGTGGTGTGAATGTATGGGACACATTTCCTATCTAGGACCAGCAACCCCCTTGTTGCATGGACAGAACCTGGGGTATGGTTGTAAAACCGCCATCCTCTTGAAAGGTTCTCTCCCTACCCACAGATCGGGCTATCGCATTGACTGATTTGTGCATACAACTACCACATATACTTTGTTCCTATATCCTGTCTCTAATCTCTTTCAAGTGAGCATGTAGGTGCCATGGGTATGGATGTCACCCCCATACCAACTGATAGCATTCCTTGCCATCCACCTCAATGACACTACAAGGGTGATTTTACTCCTCTAAAATCTATAGCGTGATGATGAGTGCCTGGATCATTGCATCTAGATGATTCTTCACTGTCAACCATTATCGATAAGCTAGGAGGAGATGTCTCTGCCTATTTTTGAGGACTCATGTGGTCCATCCTCTTCTAGAACCCACCACATCCAGATCAACCCCACATGTTATGTTAAGCTTCAGGTTGTGTAGGTCCGGAAGACACCACCGCAACATCTTAATCTTTCTAATCTTGACACACGGAATTGTAAGTTGTGAGCTTCCATGGATATGTAGAAGGATGGGTTGTCCATTCATTTGAATCAAATCTTCGACAACTTTGTGTTCATGATGTCGGTAATGTCCCATCATTGCCTAAGGAGGGGCATCTTGTTACCATCGAATCTAGATCTGCATTGGTACTTCCATATGTACCAACAAGATAATGCAAGGGGCATTTGCCAAGATCCAACCCTTTACATCTCTCCAGCTTGAATGCCTTTTACAAGTTTCAATAAAGGAGTGTAAGTTCTCTCCTTGCCATCCTTCGTCAAAGAGAGTAAGAGTAGCTAAACATCCCCATAGGAAAAGTGTCACCTCACTTTGTAGGAAGAGATGCTCCATCAATTCCTCTGTGGATCCGCACAACAACAATAGCTAGAGGGGCCCTAAGTTCTACAGGTTCTGATGTTGTCATCGATGGGGAGTGCACACATCATCATCTTCCACATCACAGTGTTTGCCTTAGGGAGCAAGTCATTTTCCCAAATCCAAGATCCATCTCTATGCAAACTAGAGTTTGTGATCACCCGCTTGGCCGATTCCAGAGAGAAATGACCATACCTGGTATACGACCAAATGAGGGAGTCCTCATCTTTAGAGACCACCTGAAGGGACCTCCTTATCTGGTCAAGCCCTTCTTCGTTTAGGATAATCGTCAGTGTGTGTCGATCCCACCCCTGATCCTCCAACCAAACATCCTTGACCCTAAAGTCAAGATTGACATAATCATGTTGGAGAGCAAAGGGCGCAAGCCTCATATCACACCATAAATCACCCCAAAAGGATATATTCCCTTTCCTAATGATCCATATGTCGGGAAATACGACATCAGGTAGGCAGTGAAAATAAAAATTTTACTGACATATTTCCCATTAACCAGCAGATCGTGTCAATAACTATGTAATGGGAAGGATGGTTTCATGAAGATATACCTGGTACTGGAGCAAGTCCAACGACAATCCTTGTCGATGTATATGTACACTCTATCTTGGATGGTGGTTGTGCAGCTCCTGGTTGCACTCAGACTCGTCTGACTACTCCTCCTTAGATGGAGGACTCAGACAACTACTGTAGCGGCTCCTTAGATCTCGCCACAGACTGTGAGTTGATGTTTCTTTCCTAGCAGCAAACAAAAGACTCCTGCCTCTAGAGTAGTCCACATGGACCAATTAGAACTCTCGTCATCCTATAGGAATGGACAGGAAGGAGTTGTCCCTCCTGTTGGTGTACTAGTCACCAACATGCTCTCCCACAACAATGATCCTCAGTTGTTTCTCTCCCATGGCTATCCCTCCCTAGTCGGGTAGGATTTGCCTAGGCTCTTGTGGTTACCACAACCAGAGAGGACAACAATTTTCAGAGCAACTGATTCTCAATTGCATGTGTGTTAGTTGTACTTTGGGAAGGCCCCAGTACCCCTCTATATATAGGAGGGTTTAGGGTCAGGGTTCCCAATCCCCGCCAATGTGGGACTAAAGCGAGAGTGGAAAGGACAAAAAGATCTTGAATTTTGTAACTTTTTTGGAAGTTTTAAAACTTGTATGTGATGAAATGGTCATCTCTCCAAGTGAGATGGTCGTCTGGGATGTGAGATTGTCATTTTACACTTTCCCACTCAAATATGAATTGGCAAATCGTTTCCTAATTAATGCCATACATTAATTTACTTGAACCCCAAGTATGTGCAATTGAAACGAGTTCATGATAACTCTAGAACCTTTGTTCATCCCAACCGGGCCATATCACACAAGTGAGATGCCCATCTCACTCACCCAGACAGCCGTCTAGTGAGTTCGAGTTGAGCTGATCGGTTCAACAGCTTGAACCGATCAATTCATATGGCAGAAGTAAGCCAATTTGATTTCTGATCTACCTGACAACCCAAATGGCTATCTCAACACTTGGGATGCTCGTCTGGCTGCGCAAATGGTTGTCTCACCCAGTGAGATGGTCGTTTGGCAGTTTAGTCAGCCAATTTGTTGATCTGTTGCATGAATTGAGTATTTAAACACTTTAGTACTTAATTCAATTATCATTCAAGATCTAAACTCCTCTTATAGGTGAGTTTATATGTATGTGACCCTATAGGTCCCATATCACATTGGCAGTGAACGTCCATAACAACTTATGACATCACAAGCAAAGAGTGGTGCCTAGTCGCACATCATTGCTACCGTGAATGGAAAGTTGGGGGCAACTTCAACCTATAATCTGTGTATGGTGTTACAATGTTTGTATAGTTCCTTTATCACTGATATCTAGATTGAACTAGAGGCATGGGATAGTGATCTTCATTATTATTCAATCTTGTTCCTTGAACCAGAGCATACTGCATGAGATATATGTAAGCTCAATATCACATATTCATTCACATGTGTATGGCCATACTTTTCTTAGTCTCGCTAATCAAGAGGCCTTGGCTATCGTACTCATGTTGGAGGGACCAATTCCATATCTATCACTCACAGTCAATCCCCATGTATTAAAGTCACCCAATCATCACTATTATAACAACCCATGTTTCAGTATTGCGTTTGATGATGTCAAAGTGTACCCAATGATATGTGATGATTGTAGTGATTTCAGGTCTAAGAACCACAACCACCACCATCACTATGAGAGCTGACTATGATTTCCATGAAGATGGCTTCCATGTGTCAGTCTCACGATGGGTCTGTCTGATACACTATTCTCTAGCATGTATCTATGTGATTGATTTGATATAGCCATATCATGACTCACAAGATTTCATCATCAACCAAGCCACACTCTGATCTTATGTGTTATTGTTGTCTATCAACCTTACACAATAACAACCAATCAGGGACGTAATGAGAATATGTATATGTACTCTTAACATCGTATGATCTTGTTTTGACAAGGCTAATACTTGAAGACATACATCATTGAGTAATATTATTCTCTAGACATTTATAGTGTTATATCATATCTCATAACTGAACAAAACATAATAAATTAGAAGCTCGCCTTTTGTTATTAATTATCAAATCATGTATCTAATGCCTCATCCCAATCATTATATGATTTCCTCTCTGGGCATACATACCAACACACTCCCACTTACACTTAGAACCAATCACCCACGAATCTCATCTCGAGTGACCTAACATGGGCTTCATGCTTCTGCTGCATAAGTGCTTTTATAGCGAGTTTAGCAACGTTTGCTTTAAGTCAGTATCTAGCAATTTTCACATCTCTTCATTGTACAACTACTCATATGAGATGGAAGTTCCATAGTATGTTATCTGAGATTCCCAGGCTAATAAGTAGCTCCATTATTGTTATCAATATTTTTGTTGTGTAATCAATGGTTGGAACCTCACACAAGTTCACCCATATGAACTTCTTGATCCATACAGTATCCTATGTTGTTCTTATAACACAGAGATACTCAGCTTCATTTGTAGATAACTGTTGGCTAAATGGACATCTATAAAATCCCTTTGTTTTGATTATGACAAACATTTCATTCTTATTTATCTAACGAGCTACTTGAGTGTGCAGGATGACACAACTATAAGGGAAATCCAACATGAAGTATTTATATTTTCATGCAAATGTAATCATTGTAAAAACTTGTACAGAATTATAATGTACAAGTACTTAGAATCGCATGTAAATCAAGCATTGGATTTTCCCTAGCTAAACATTGTAGTCATCCATTCAATAGGACCACCTATGCACACATATGTATAACTAGTGCCTAACTTGAAATCTTAAAACAGGATCTCTCTCGGTCGACCAACTCCTCGATCGAGACACCTTCGGTCGACCATATTCTCGACCGAGAAAGATCCAAGTAACCGTTAGACATATCTGCATATAACTTGAGAAAAGAGAAGCCTGTCGGTCGACAAGTCCTCGACCGAGAGGTGTCTCGGTCGACCTTCACTCGACCGAGACGATCTCTGCAATTAGCCGTTAGACTAAACTGACAAGTTAGTTGGCAGTTGGAAATAGACGTTGCATTCAGAGAGCCTGTCGGTCGACGACACTTCGACCGAGTGGGTGTCTCGGTCGACCGTTCTTCGACCGAGACGATCTCTGACAGAATCTGCAGAGTAAAAGCAATTAGCCGTTGCTAATGCACCTAACTTATTCCTAACGGCTAGTTAAGCACTAGGAACCCCCTAGAAGTTGTCTAGAATGTCCTTAAGCATACTTAGACCATTCCTATAAATAGGACAAGCCATAGGACACTAGGACTTACTTCTTACACTTGCTATACTTGAGAAAATACTTGAGCCCTCTTGTGCAATCTGTGTGAACTGAGCTTTGTGATCAATTGGCCATTTTTCTCCTTAGCTCAAGCTCGTCCTATAGGCTAGATTTTCCTAACCCTAGCAATCACAAGTCCATCATATTGGCTAGGAAAATCCAAACGCTTGATCTAGGGAAATCAAGCCTTGAGCTACAAGGATAAGTTGTATTTTCTTTTATTCCCTTCTTGTTCCTTTGTATTACTTGTACTCTCCTTGCTACTCCAGGTAGGAGGCTGCGGATTGGAGAGGTTGAAGCTCTTCGTGTGAAGAGGAGGACTTTGGACTACTTCGGAAGGCTGTCTTGACGGGAAGCTACTTCAGGAGGAAGGCTACTTCAAGGGGGAGCTTGAAGTTACTTCAAGGAAGGCTGCTTCGAGGTTGGCAAGACTACTTCAGAGTGAAGGCTGTCCAAAGGGTGTTTAGAAAGTATTGTAAATTTTATGTAACATCCTTGAGAGGTAATAAAATTTAGTACTTTCAAATCCCGGTTGGGTAAGCAACCGGGTAGTGGACTGACTCCTTAGTATTTGCTAAGGTGGAACCACTCTAAACACCTGTGTTCCTCTTCTCAATCTTTACTTTGGTTGTTTGAGTTTAAATTACTTTAAAATCTCTATAAAACTCTATTCACCCCCCCTCTAGAGGTTTTCAGTTGGTATCAGAGCAGGCTTCAAGGAGCCCTAACAAAGTCTTGAAGAAAAGATGGGGGATGGAGTGCTCAACAACCTCAACATTGAAGGAACGCTCGTTGCTCGACCTCCAGCATTTGACGGGACAAACTATCAATACTGGAAGAGAAGAATGCAATTTTACTTCCAAGGAATCAATTGGGATCTTTGGAGAATGGTATCTACACCATACACACTTCCACAAGACGAGTTCGAAGTATGGGACGCTAATACGGTAAAAATGGCACAAATGAATGCAAAGGCAGTAAGCATTTTATATTGTTCCATTTCAGTAGGTGAATTTAATAGAGTATCAAACTGTGATACCGCATATGACATTTGGCATAGATTATCTATAACATATGAGGGTACGGTTCAAGTTAAAAACTCTAAAGTTAGTTTGCTTAAAACCAAATTTGAACATTTTCGTATGGATCCAAACGAAACTATTAGTGAAATGTATTCAAAATTTTCTACTATTGTCAATGGTTTGAGTGCTTTAGGGAAACCTGTTCTTGAGGAAGATCAGGTATCAAAAATACTTCGATCTCTTCCTCCAAAGTACAAACCAAAGGTGACAGCTATTGCAGAAGCAAACGACCTCACTCGCCTCAAAATGGAACAGCTCATCGGAAACTTAGAAGCTCATGAGGCAGACCTAGAAGAGGAAGAGAGAAGAGAACATGAACATCAACGTGGGCCAAAGAAAGACGTGGCTCTCAAAGCATCAAAAGCTCTCTCACAAGAAAGTGAGGAATCTAGTGAAGAAGAAGGAGAAGAAGCATTGATAGTCAATGGTAAGAAATATAGAAGGTTTAAATCTAATAAAATTTCTAGTTCTTCTTCCACTCCCAGGTGCTTCGAATGTGGAAAGAAAGGACATTTCAAAAATGAATGTCCCAAAGCTAAGAAGGGAAAGAAAAGCTCACATAAGAAGAAAGAAAAAGCTTATAAAGCAGCATGGGATGAAACGAGTGAAAGTGAAAGCGGAGAAGACAAGATAGAATGTCTAATGGCAAGAGAAGATGAAGAATCTCAAGAGGTAAGCCTAGTTGATCTTCCTAAAGAAGAGTTAGTAGCTAGCTTACAAGAAACTCATGATAAATATGTTGATGCCAAGAAGAAACTAAAAAGGACTATAAAATCAAACAATGAGCTCATTGCCAAAATAGATGAACTTTCTTCCGAAAAGAATAACATTGATCTTGAAAATGTATCTTTAAAAACATCTTTAGATGATTGCACTAGAAAGCTACTTACTTTGGAAACTAATGTTGATCTTCTATCAAAAGAAAAGACTGATTTGTTAGCTAAACTACAAGCTTTTCAAACTCAACCTATCTTGTGCAATCATTCGGACTATGACATTATTGTAAAAGAAAAGGATTCATTGCTTTCTGATTTAGACCAGGCAAGAAAAGATATACATAAGAAAATGAATAACATTGCTCAGTTGCAACAAGAACTTCATGAGTTAAGAAGAAAAGATATTCTTGATAACATATTAAGAAGTGGTACTACCTTCAATGGAAGAAAAGGTTTGGGATATGTTCCAAAGAGAAACCAAACAAAAAAGACCCAAACTATGTTTGTACCTAAAAACACAATGGCTAGAAAAAGAAACGAAGTTGATTCTATTACTTGTCATTTCTGTTTACGTCTTGGACATTACTTTTTTTCATGCCCCTACAAGACTAAGAAGTCCAACTTAGTTTGGACCCCAAGACCTCAAACTTAGAAGAATGGAATGTAGTTGAGATATGACAAAATACTTAATTTGTGCAATTTATATTGTCCTATCTCAACAAACGATGCTATGCTTATTGGTATTATTTTTCTGCATTGCTGTACTAAAACAGAAACTTCGTCGGTCGAAGTACTGTCGACCGAGCTCTGGGTCGGTCGAAGTAGTGTCGACCGACTGGATGTCTTTAACAAATCGAAAATCTTCCAGTACTCATTTCGGTCGAACACTGGTCAACCGAAAAATTTTCTGTTCTTTTTGATTGTGATACAGTAACCTGCTCGATCGATAAATTGTCGACCGAGAATTATATCAGTCGAACAATCGTCGACCGACTGGTTTCCTGTATCAGAACTTTCATACACATCAGCAAATTAAAAAGTTTCTAACCTTATCGGACCATCACATGGGTACCAAAATCTATATTCTAATGCAGGAATGGGTCGTTGACAGTGGTTGCTCCAAACATATGACCGGAAACAAGGATGCATTTTCAACTTTTGAAGAAAAGAAAAGTGGGACGGTCACCTTTGGAGACAATGGTAAGGGCAAAATCGTTGGAATAGGTAATGTTGGAACAAATCTTGAAATCAAAAATGTTCTACTAGTTGATGGATTGCATCATAACTTAATAAGTGTAAGTCAACTATGTGATAGCGGTTATGATGTGTTATTTAACAAAACCTGCTGCAAGTTATTAATAGAAAATACTACAACTGTTGTTTATGAAGGAAATAGAGTTGGAAATCTTTATATCCTTAAACCAAACTCTATGAAATCAGTAGTAGGTAAATGCTTACTTGCAAATGAAAACACCTTACAACTATGGCATAAAAAGCTTGGTCATGCTAGTTCACATGCTATTAAAAAATTAGTAAAATATGATCTTGTTCGTGGATTACCTGTTTTGTCTTTTGATCAAGTTGCAAATTGTGAACCTTGTACAATGGGAAAGCAAACCAAAACATCTTTTAAATCAAAACATGTACTTAGCACCAGTAGATCCCTAGAATTAATTCATATGGATTTATTTGGACCAATGAGAACACAATCTATTGGTGGTAAATGATACTGTTTTGTTATTGTTGATGATTATAGTAGATTTACATGGGTACATTTTATTGCAACAAAAGATGACACTATTCATGTCTTTATGCAATTTTGTTCTAAGATTGAAAATCTTTTACAACATAAAATATGTACCATTAGAAGTGATCACGGTGGCGAATTTGAAAATCATACTTTTGAAACTTTTTGTACATCTCAGGGATATACTCACAATTTCTCTGCTCCACGTACCCCACAACAAAATGGTATTGTAGAACGGAAAAATCGATCTCTACAAGAAATGGCTAGGACCATGATGCTTGAACACAACACACCTAAAACCTTTTGGGCTGAAGCTGTAAACACAGCTTGTTATGTGCTAAATAGAGTCACGGTTCACTCTCACTTGAAGAAAACTCCATATGAAATAATACACTCTAAGAAACCTAGAGTTGACTACTTTCATACTTTTGGCTCTACATGTTATATTTTAAACACCAAGGATGATAGAGACAAGTTTGATTCTAAATCACAAAAAGCATTCTTCTTGGGATATTCTACTTCTAGCAAAGCATTTAGGGTATATAACACTATCTCTAGAAAAGTTGAGGAATCCATTCATGTCTCTTTTCATGAGGAATCAAAATCTACAAATTTAGATATCATTGATCTCACAAATCAATTTGAAACTATAACCATTCCCAATGATAATGAGAAAACTCCCACATCCGATCCTCCGGTCGAACCACAACCTACACCTAGGCTGATCAAGGATCATCCCCAAGAGCTAATTATTGGAGATCCAAATGATAAAGTCAAAACTAGGTCCTCTTTCCAAGATGTTGCAAACATGGCTTTTGTCTCTATCATTGAACCTAAGAAAATTTCCGAAGCTCTTAAGGATGATTACTGGATAATAGCCATGCAAGAGGAATTAAATCAATTCACTAAAAATGATGTATGGGATTTAGTTCCTAAACCACATGATAAAACTATCATAGGAACTAAGTGGGTCTTTAGGAACAAGCTTAATGAGGCAGGAGAAGTCATACGGAATAAAGCACGGTTAGTTGCACAAGGATATAATCAACAAGAAGGAATTGACTTTGATGAAACATATGCACCCGTAGCTCGACTTGAAGCCATTAGGATGTTACTAGCTATTGCTGCCCATAAAAACATTCAGTTATATCAAATGGATGTCAAAAGTGCATTTCTAAATGGCATCATACAAGAAGAAGTTTATGTTGCTCAACCACCTGGCTTCGAAATCCCAGAAAAGGACGATCATGTTTATAAACTTAAAAAGGCACTTTATGGTCTAAAACAAGCCCCTAGGACTTGGTATGAACGGCTCAAGACATATCTTTTTGATAATGGTTTCTCTATTGGAAATTCAGATTCTACTCTATTTTTCAAAACATATGCATCTGATTTCTTAGTTGTACAAATATATGTTGATGATATTATTTTTGGTGCCTCAAATGAATCATTATGCACACAATTTAGTGACATTATGCAAAAAGAATTTGAAATGAGCCTTATGGGTGAACTAACATTCTTTCTTGGTTTTCAAATTAAGCAAACACCTGCCGGAATTTTTATAAGCCAAGAAAAATACACTAAAGAACTGTTAAAACGCTTTGGGATGGATCAATGCAAACATGCTACTACTCCTATGGCTACTTCTATTAAAATTGATAAGGATGAAAATGGGGAACCTATTGATGATTCCTTATATAGAGCCATGATTGGTAGTTTGCTATATTTAACCGCTTCCCGACCGGACATTATGTTTTCCGTTGGTCTTTGTGCTCGATTTCAATATCAGCCTATGCAATCTCATTTTCTTGCGGTTAAACGAATTCTTCGATATCTAGCCGGCACTACTTGTTTTGGTTTATGGTATCCAAAAGGACAATCCTTGGATTTTAAAGCATATACTGATGCGGATTATGCCGGTTGTCGACTTGATCGCAAAAGTACTAGTGGTGGATGTTTCTTATTAGGTAGAGCCTTAGTATCTTGGTTTAGCAAGAAACAAAACACGGTTGCCCTATCTACAACCGAAGCTGAATATATGGCAGCTGGGTCTTGTTGTGCTCAAGTGCTTTATATGCAACAGGTTTTAAGCGATTATGGTTTTCATCTTTCATCTACACCTATTTTTTGTGACAACACAAGCGCCATAAACTTAGCACACAATCCTATTCTACACAGCCGGGCCAAACATATTGAAATCCGTCATCACTTCTTAAGGGGTCACATCTCAAAGAATCATGTTTCCCTTCATCATGTTGATACAGAAAATCAATTAGCTGATATCTTTACAAAACCGCTTCCATTAGATCAATTCAACAACATTAGGAAGCAACTACTTATTACTCCGTTGGAGGATGTTTTCTTTGATATCTGCGGTTCTTAAAAACGACTACTTATGCTTTTATGGTTATTGATATGAACATTTCAATTGGTAATTTGCAAATTGTTGCCTCTTGGCTAGAAACCTCATTGCTTTACATCTTGGCTATTCAATGGACATCTTTTTCGTTCATTTTTGATGGGATATCTAATTAAGGGGGAGTTTTTAATCAACCGGTTATCTTTTTGAGATGACAAAGGGGGAGAGATATATAAAACTATAACTTAATACTTATGACAAACTCAATCAATGAGTTTCATAAATATACTCTTGGCTTTACATTGAAAGTTGCTATATTCCCAAATGAACTGGATCTCATGTTCCATAATTCACTGGGGATACTAAGCACACATTTTATAAATAAGAGGAAAAGTTCCAAACGACAATCTAAAGGTATGGCATTTATATGTTTTATATTTCCTTTATTCATATTTTGGAAATGTTTGTCATCTTCAAAAAGGGGGAGATTGTTGGCTAAATGGACATCTATAAAATCCCTTTGTTTTGATTATGACAAACATTTCATTCTTATTTATCTAACGAGCTACTTGAGTGTGCAGGATGACACAACTATAAGGGAAATCCAACATGAAGTATTTATATTTTCATGCAAATGTAATCATTGTAAAAACTTGTACAGAATTATAATGTACAAGTACTTAGAATCGCATGTAAATCAAGCATTGGATTTTCCCTAGCTAAACACTGTAGTCATCCATTCAATAGGACCACCTATGCACACATATGTATAACTAGTGCCTAACTTGAAATCTTAAAACAGGATCTCTCTCAGTCGACCAACTCCTCGATCGAGACACCTTCGGTCGACCATATTCTCGACCGAGAAAGATCCAAGTAACCGTTAGACATATCTGCATATAACTTGAGAAAAGAGAAGCCTGTCGGTCGACAAGTCCTCGACCGAGAGGTGTCTCGGTCGACCTTCACTCGACCGAGACGATCTCTGCAATTAGCCGTTAGACTAAACTGACAAGTTAGTTGGCAGTTGGAAATAGACGTTGCATTCAGAGAGCCTGTCGGTCGACGACACTTCGACCGAGTGGGTGTCTCGGTCGACCGTTCTTCGACCGAGACGATCTCTGACAGAATCTGCAGAGTAAAAGCAATTAGCCGTTGCTAATGCACCTAACTTATTCCTAACGGCTAGTTAAGCACTAGGAACCCCCTAGAAGTTGTCTAGAATGTCCTTAAGCATACTTAGACCATTCCTATAAATAGGACAAGCCATAGGACACTAGGACTTACTTCTTACACTTGCTATACTTGAGAAAATACTTGAGCCCTCTTGTGCAATCTGTGTGAACTGAGCTTTGTGATCAATTGGCCATTTTTCTCCTTAGCTCAAGCTCATCCTATAGGCTAGATTTTCCTAACCCTAGCAATCACAAGTCCATCATATTGGCTAGGAAAATCCAAACGCTTGATCTAGGGAAATCAAGCCTTGAGCTACAAGGATAAGTTGTATTTTCTTTTATTCCCTTCTTGTTCCTTTGTATTACTTGTACTCTCCTTGCTACTCCAGGTAGGAGGCTGCGGATTGGAGAGGTTGAAGCTCTTCGTGTGAAGAGGAGGACTTTGGACTACTTCGGAAGGCTGTCTTGACGGGAAGCTACTTCAGGAGGAAGGCTACTTCAAGGGGGAGCTTGAAGTTACTTCAAGGAAGGCTGCTTCGAGGTTGGCAAGACTACTTCAGAGTGAAGGCTGTCCAAAGGGTGTTTAGAAAGTATTGTAAATTTTATGTAACATCCTTGAGAGGTAATAAAATTTAGTACTTTCAAATCCCGGTTGGGTAAGCAACCGGGTAGTGGACTGACTCCTTAGTATTTGCTAAGGTGGAACCACTCTAAACACCTGTGTTCCTCTTCTCAATCTTTACTTTGGTTGTTTGAGTTTAAATTACTTTAAAATCTCTATAAAACTCTATTCACCCCCCCTCTAGAGGTTTTCAATAACAACTATCATTAGCTCAGAACACTTTCTAGCTTATAGTTCTCCTTGTCATCAAACATAAATTTAGATTGTGATCATTATGTCAGTTTGGAAGCTTCATGGGTGCAACCCTTTACATCCAACTCTTCCTTATTACTATAACCAAGGAACCAATCTTTTATGTGCTTCACAAGCACCTAAGTATGTTCATTAGGGCAGTCCAGTGACTCTTATTGGCATCTAACATATACCTTCTTGTCATGTCTAATACATACAAGATTGCTAGGCAGGTATATATATGTCTTCTCATCATGTCCAATACATATGAGATGACTGGATATCCTCTCATCTAGGGGTGAGCAAATAATGGTCCAAATTGCAAAACCGGACCAGACTACTCAATTTGGTCCATTTTGGTCCGGTCCATTTTGAGTTTGGTCCGGTCTGCGGTCTGGGAATTTTGATGAGTTTGGTCTTCGATCCGATCCGGTCCAAAACCATTTTGGACCGCAGACTGACTTTTATACAAAATTCATGTATATTTAAAGGTGTATTCTATAATAACTACAAATAAAGTACATATATAGGCACTACTAGTATAAATGTTTGATACTAAAGTTATATAATTGTTAGAAGTGACTAAGATTATCAACTGTGTACAATTAAATAAGTTGTAAAACATGTAAAAAAGACCGATTATGGTCCAAATGGTCTGGTCTGGTACGGTCCTAGCACAAAACGGTCCGGTCCCGGTCCGGTCCTACCTCGAAATGGTTTGGTCTGCGGTCCATATATTTATTGAAATCTGGTCTGCGGTCTGGTCTGGTTCGGTCCAATCCGGTCTGATTTTGGATCGATGCTCAGCCCTACTCTCATCATGTCCAATACATGTGAGATAAAGGGATAAGTACATAACATTGCATTCAAGATAGATACAATTGCATATGGAATCTATCTATGTGTTCTTATTCTTCATAAGAATTGGGACACTAGGCTCCTGAGAGACTAACTCCATGGAACATGGACATGTTTTCTCCATTGGAGTCTTTCGTATTGAACCATTCAACATCTACTAACGTATGTGCTCTTAATTAGGTCATGAAGCTTTCCAAATATATCTCTATAGACCTCAATTCCTATCACATAGGATGCTTTGCTTAAACCCTTCTTATAGAAGGTTCTTTCTTTGCCAGGTTTTAACATATATAGGATAAAGACGTTATTCTGCATCATTATGTGGAATATAAATATGCTCCCACTAAATCTTTTGTAATCACATATTCCATCTTCATTCTAACTCAAGTCAAACCCTTTGACTATCTTGTCAAATAGAAGATTCTAGCTCTGAGATGCTTGCTTCAATCCTCATATTGACCTTTATAGTTTATAGACTTTATTTGGATTAAAGAATTTAAAGGTTACTAAGTTGCACTAGCAAGCATGATCCTGATGGATTTAACCATGGTAACTGGTGAAAGGACTTCATCATGTTCAACACCTTGAACTAGCTTGAAATTCTTTGAATCCAATCTACCTTTCCATGTTGGTCTTCTTACAAAAACCCATATGCTCCATATGGGTTTTACCCATTTAGGTGGATCCAACAAGGTCATACCTTATTGGTAACATGGGGTCCATCATTGATCTTATTGCTCAAAGCCATTTCTCAAATTTTGATCCCTCAATAGTTTCTAGGTAGGTTGTTGACTCATCTCTATGATCAACTCACTACCTTTTGAGTTATAGGATATCATAACATCTCAAACTCAAGGTGTGTTCTACTGGAACTATGAGTTCTATGTTTACATAAGGAACTTGAGATTCCACAACAGCTTTTGATTCTCCTTGTTTCAATTGTACGTCTTTAGGTTCTATGTTTTCTTGTTTGTCTTGAACATTTTAAGTTCTACTTTTACTCCCACTGATTCCTTTGGAACTAATTCCCATTTTAGGAATTCAGCCATCCTAGCAACAAACACTTTGTTGTCGGGTTGGAATATAAGTAGTATTCAACAAGATATCATTCATGTGATTTGTGGATAAAGCCTTTTAAGAAACAATTTTCTTATATAAGCCTTCAATCCTAATCACTACAAAAAGACTCATCGGGACTCCTCCCATGCCATATCTCATATGGTGTCTTTTGAACCATTTTAGACGGTACATTGTTTTAGTGTGAAGAATGTACCCAAAAGAAATTGAAAGATCAACTAGATTTCATTGATAATCTCACCATGACTTAACAGGATGTGATACCTTCTTTCTGACACATCAGTCGTTTCAGGTGGAGTTCAATGTGATACACTATCACGGTCTCTCCAGAAGGTCCTCAAACTCTTGGTTAAATATTTCAACATTGATCTCATCAATGCATCTTAATACTTTACCAAGTGAGTTATGTACTTCATTCATAATCTTGTTGAACACTTCAAGAAATTCATGTTTGTATTTCATCAAATACAAACTTTCAATATCTACTAATCATATCAGTAAATATAATGAGGCACTTGTAAATACCTTTAGCATTCATTCTAAAAGGTCTATGTACATCAATATGTACTAGTCCTAATGGAATAGTCATCTCCCACTACATCTAGTAAAGATGCTTTTGTCATATTGCACAACAAATGAGACATGCATGCCTCTATTGGTTCAATAACCAAAAGAGTCTAGACAACCATTATAGGGATTCTAGAAATGCATTTCTCATTTATGTGCTCTAGATGACATTGTTATAGGTATTCATTGTTTGACTTAGCAAGTCATTCAATATATGTGTCATACATATTTGTCTTTACAACTATCAAGTATAGTTTATGAGGGCATCATCATAAAAGATCATACAAAGCATATGATGTTTGGCAAGTACACAATAGCAATTCACTAATTCTAGTATGTGCCCATGAATGACAACATTTAACTATAGTGTCAGCAACCTTTGCTCCATATAGTTCTAGATTACTTCTTCTCAGGTCCTGAAGTGGAGATCTTTATCCCTATCTTCTTCTTGAGATCCTCTATGAAGAGGATAATTCTTTTCCAATGTCCGGACATGTGACAATTGTGGCACTTTGTTTTCTTTTCTTTATCCTCTAAGTGAAAAGGACTGTTACAGATCCATTCTTACCCTAATCCCAATCCCACTGTCTAAAAGGGCAGTGTTAAAGGGATTAGAGCGCTCGTCCCTGAGTGGCCCGAAAATCACACACAGATAATATGCAAAAATGAAATAGCATTCTTCTTTCTTAAAATGAACCATAAGGTTTAGTACATAAGGCACGTAGGCAACATGGAAAGAGAAAAAGATAAGAAACTAGCCAACAATTACATCCCTTTTACAATTAGCTCCCATCTAGAGTCCATAATTGATGTAGCAGTCTTTATTGCAGTGGATAATTGAGTAGATGAAAGTAAATCTCTAGTTCCTTGCATTGCCTAAAATCGAGAAAATCAAGACACAATGTCAATGCAATTGCACGGTATGCTATATAAAAATAATTAAAGCAATTTATAAGAAAGCTAGTATGCTCGACAGGACTTATGTTTCAAAAGCATATCGAACGATCTTCCAAAAACCAAAATGTTATTCAACAAGGATTTTATTACGAATTTCCCATTATGCTATAATCAAGAAGCATGCTTATATTCGTTTATGTGACTCTATTACCCCAACGCGATGGGGAGGTCACCAAGCTCCTTCTCACCAAGGAGATAGGAGGTCAATGTACAAAAACCCCACCCTTCAATCAAGGGGTTTTTTGCTTATATTCAATATCAACATCATCAACTTTTCCAACATCATTATCAACATCAATATATGGGTAGTCATAATGGGTATTGCAATTTAGGGTTTCATGTTTCTCAAAATATAGTATAAAAGAAAAATGGAAGACTACTCATAGGAAACAATAGTTCATCCAAATAAATAGCCAAGTATAAGTCAAGAGATACCTAGAAGAATCATCATTACAATCAAGGAGGAGTTGTATAATAGTGTACCTTTCTAAAAGAGTATTTGGAGTATAGATCCCAAGAAAGAGTAGATCAACCCCTTGAGTCAGATCCTAGATCAAAATATTGGATCAAGGGTCAAGATCATAGTTTTAAAAATATCATGATTCACAATTCAAGATTAGGGTTACATTTTCCTATTTCTACCTTAGGGTTAGGTCATCAACAATATTTCCCAAAATCCAACAATTATTCAAGTATCAAACATGTTTCATGAATAGATGACCTACCTAGGTATATTTAGGAACACATTCTATCCCTAATTATTATTATCATCATTCAAATCTCTAGATTATTTCCAATATGAAGATAGTATCATTAGAATTGAGGAGATTCAAGGCCAGACATATGATTAAGAGGGCTTTCCAGATTAAAGTTAATCATTATCATATCAAGAGTAAATCTTATTTCCAGGTATATGTTTCATATTTTCGGGCAATGAGATAAGAAGTTTATATTTAACCCTTATTCTATCAAAATCGATTTGGTGTCTCAAAATGATCATTAGAAACAGGAAAAAGAGGTCTCTCAAAGATTAGTCATCATAGTTGAATCATTAGACAAGTTAAATAAGTAAAGGAAAAATATTTAGGGATATCAGTGATAAACATAAAGAACTAAGCTTCAAAAGTATTTTTAAAAGGTTTATTGGATTTTTCTGATCAAGATTGACTATTTGTTTGTCACTTTTGAAGTTCGGATGCATTTTCTATGATTAAAAGGAGATCTGTACATATACATGAATATCTGAGCAGAGGGGAGGCAATTACCCAAAAAGAAAAGGCTGAGAAAAAGGACAGTCGTTGGATTCTTCAGTTAATATTGATCAGATCGCAATCTAGTGGCAGGGAGGCTGCCCGCTGCTGATTGCTTGCATAAGACTGAAGGAGCAGGGGGAGAGCGCGAGGACCGTTGATCCTGGTTTGGATCAGCGTGAACCCAGATCCTATGGTTGCTGTTAATCGTCCCAACAAAAGAACATGCCCGTGAGTAGGTTGCTCCGCGGTGGTGCAACGGTTGGAGGGATTAGGGGAACATGAGCTAGAGAGAGTTGTGGGGGAGGTGAGGTGCCAGATGGGGTCGTCAGGGCTCGTTGAAGGTGATGGCCCAGCTTTTATAGTCCAAAGGAGCTAGGGTTAGGGTTATCGGGGAGGTATGTTCCCATGGCGGCAGCCTAGAGAGGCGGCTCACACTTACCCTAGTTGCACGGGGATTTGAGGGGGAAAAAGAATGTGACCGCATCCGGATTTGCGAGGGAAGCATCCTGGTTCGTTTAATTTTCAAAATGGTCATGATATGAGTGAAATCGGGTCTCGGCCCCTCCCCCTGGTCTCCTCCGCTGATTGCGGGAGGTAGAGGACGACCCTGAGACCGTCCGATCAGTGCCCCAATCTGCGGGTGCCTAATCCAAGGGTCAGGGATTGCCCCTGCCCACCTCGCGGGATCGCATGCCCATAAAAGGGTGAGAATAAAAGGAAAATAAGAGGAATTTCATGATTAAACTTCAGAAAATCATAGAAATTAGTAGGAGTGTCCAATTTGAGTGAAATTTGGACCATAGCTTCAAAAAATTGTGTATAATATATAGAAAATTTTTGAGGATAATATAATGATGTTTGAGGAACGAATTTATTTCTTTGAGTAAAGTAATCATTAAACCTAATTAAAATGTTATAAAGTGTAAACAAGCCATATTGGTCACCAAATTTTATAATTGAGTCTCAAAATTAATTATGTAGCTAAGAAAAATTGATTGGGACTAAAAGTGAACATAAGGAGGTCAAAATTGAAAATTGGATAAAAGTATGAGTAAAAACTCACTTTATCACATCCTCCCCTCCTTATTAGGAATTTTGTCCTCAAAATTCAGGCTTCTTTGAAAAGGTTAGGAAATCTTTCCTCCATGTCTGACTTCAACTCCCAAGTAGAATCATCACTATCATGGTGCTTCCACAACACTTTAACCATCTCGATCTTCTTGTTTTTGAGCTCCTTGGTGCAAGTATCAAGTATCTTGACTGGAGCTTCTTGGTATATAAGGGTGTCCTTTAGTTCAATTGGTTCATGATTGAGGACATGGCTAGGGTCTTTGACATACTACTTTAGGTTCGACACATGAAAGACGTTGTGCATCATGTTATATTGTGGAGGTAGAGCCAACCTATAAGCACATTCCCCAATACGATCCAAAATTTCAAAAGGATCCACATATCTAGGGCTAAGTTTTCCTTTGTTCTTTGCAATGGCCCGAATCGGTCGAATCTTCAAGAAAACATGATCACCTACTAAGAACTGAGTTTCAGTCCTATGTGCATCAACATAAGACTTCTGACGATCTTGTGCCCTTTTTAACCTTTTCTTGATTAGTTTGACATTGTCAGAATAGAGTTGTAGTTCCTCATATTTCAAAATTTGTCTTTCGCCTACTTCATCCCAGTAAAGTGGAGATCTACACGGTCTTCCATACAAAGCTTCATAGGGAGGCATGCCTATTGTAACACCCCCGACCTGGGTTATGCTTTGACCCTAGGTGTTTTGATTAAGAAAGATTATTATATGTTTAATCTCATCTTGTGAAAAGTAATTAGGGCTCATGAGGAACTTATGTTTCAATTTTGGTCCTGTTTGAACAATGTTGAAGCAATGATTTCTTATTTTGGACTAAAGTGCAAATTACCCAAGTTGAGGGGTTAACTTGCAAATTTCACATGATAAGATGTTCCTCTGATGTTGTGACATCATAAGAATGAATATAATGGAGTGGTATGGTTTTCCCAAGTCTGGACACCAAGATAGAGCTTGTTGGACAATGTTGTGCATTAAAACCTAGTTTTGGAGTAAAGTGCAATTTACCCAAAATATAGGGTTCAATATGCAAATTATCACTTCAACAAGGTACCTAATGTTTCTTATCATCATTTAGAGCAAATAAAATGAGAGGGACTCCTCATTTTAATTAAGTTGTAGGAGAGAGAATCTTGACATTAAAATAATCAAGAATAATGCCTAATTGAAACCCTAATTTGATTTAGGGCAAAAATAAATAAAAATAATTGAAGGGCTTTCAACCAAAATATTTTGGGTTGATTTTGAATAAGGATGGAAGTTCCTTTAACAAGATAAGGAACGAAAATATCTTAAGTAGGTGAAATTCCACTCACCTTTTTATAAAGAAAAGTAATATCCACTCACATGTGGGATATTATATTATAAGCATTAAGGTGCTTAATTTTCTTTTCTTTAAATGGAGGATAATGAAGGAGAATTAAAGGCAAAAAATGTGCCTCGTACCCAAGGTAGTTGAGGGGGAAGAGGCGGCCACTTTATTGGGATTAATTGGATTTTTATAAGGCATTTTCTCTCTCATCAATTTCCTTATAAAAGTGCCATTTCCAAGCCCAAACCAAGGCCTTTTCGGATTTCTTTCTTCCCCTTGCTTGCAAAACCGACCAAGGAGCTAGGGAGGAGTAGGGAGCACGTCCCCAACCTGTTGGTAAGCCCTTGACCTTCGTTCTTCATGATTTCATGGTGGAAATCGAAAATAAATTATGGATTCCTTCTTATTTCGATCTCCTCTTCAACCCTAGCCAACTTTTACAATCAAAGCTTGAGGACGAGCCTAGGGGGAGTTGCAAGAGCTTCATCCACCATTAATGGCGTGAGCTTGTAGCTTTGGAGCTCAATTGGAGGCGGGTTTTATAACTTAAACCCTCAAACATTGCTATTGCATCAATCTTCTATGCTTTGTTGATTGATTTCTTCAATTTTATACACTTTTGTTTCTTTGCTGCAAATTTCATCAAGAACGGTTGCTGTTCTTGGGTGCACGAAGGAAGATGATGATGAAATCATCATAATCAAGCACCTCACCAAATATCTTGGGAGAAAACGATCTCAAAAGTTGGGACCAAACGGTTTCACCAAAACCGTTTGGTGACCAAACGGGTTGCAAACCGTTTGGTGGAAAACGGGTTCAAACCCGTTTGAAGGAGTTGACCAAGCGTTGACCGTTTGGGAATCTCGTTCCTAATTATGTAGGCTAATGACCCTCCAAATTTTATGGGTTAACTCCAAAGTAATCATAGGTTGAAGGCCAATCAATTAGACAAATCGAATTGAATTAAGTGCTGATTTTCAACCTGAATAACTTGACCTACTTGGGAAAACGGGTTCAAGACCATTTGAGATGGTTGACCAAGCGTTGACCGTTTGGGATTACTGTTCATAATGATGTTGGTTAATTACCCTCCAAATGTTAGGGGTTAACTCCAAATTAATCATAGGTTGAAGGCTAATCAATTAGGAAAACCTAATTGGATTAAGTGCTGATTTTCAACCTGATTAACTTGACCTGCTTGGGAAAACGGGTTCAAGACCGTTTGAGTGAGTTGAACAAGCGTTTAACGTTTGGGATTCCTGTTCATAATTATGTTGGTTAATGACTCTCCAAATTTTAGGGGTTAAATCCCAAGGAATCGTGAGTTGAAGTCTATTCAATTAGGAAAACCCTAATTGAAAACAGTGCTGAAATGCCAATGAGTTAAGTTGAGATTTTGGGTTGATTAGCCCAAACGTGTTCAAGACCGTTTGGGGATCATCCAAACGGGTTCAAGACCGTTTGGGGATCACCCCAATACCGTTTGGAGGTCTGGGGTCAAGTATAGTTGATCAATTGAAGGTCCAAAGGTACCAAATCATATTGCAACTCAATGTTGATTTGTTGATCAACTCGATGGACCAATCCATGATGAATTTTCACTAAAGTCCAAAGGTTGGATGAGCCAAACGGTCTCAAGACCGTTTGGAGCTCATCCAAACGGTCTCAAGACCGTTTGGTGGTCACCCAAGACCGTTTGGAGGTCTAGGGTTGAGTATGGTTAGGTGTTTGAAGGTCTAAAGGTACTAAGCTGATATACAATGCAATGTTGATTTGGTGATCAATCCAATGAACCAAACCCCAATTGGATTGCTTAGATTTGAGTGATATGATGGGAAAACGGTCTCAAGACCGTTTGGAGGTCATCCAAACGACCTCAAGACCGTTTGGGGTCAGGTCATACCCAATTTGGATGATGGTTCAATGGTTTCAAAGCAACTAGTCTTACATTGATTAGTGTTGTTGAATCATCGATTCCAAACCCTAATTCAATTGAATCAAACCCTAATTGATGATCAATTGAGGGTCAAATTAGTTGAAGGTTGACTTATCAAACTCAATTGAAGTATGAATATAGGTCCAATTGATGATTGGTTCCATGAATTCAATGATTGAAGGAATCAACATTGGAAACCCTAATTCAATTGGATACCTCATGTTATTGAAGGTCCAATTGATCAAACCTTTTTGGAAACCTAATGTAATTAGGTGAGATATACCTTAATGGTACTAATTAAGAATGCTTAACAAATGCATGGATCCAATACATGATGAAAACCCTAATTGAGGTTGATTCCATGTATAACCCTAATAAGAGGTTGTCTACATGTGAAATCACTAATTAGGATGAATAGTAAACCCTAGTTGAGGGTGTATCCAAGTGAAACCCTAGTTGAGGGTGTATCCATGTGAAATCCTAATTGAGGGTGATTTCATGAGAAACCCTAATTGGGAATGATTAGTAAACCCTAATTATGGGCAATGTGATATGAAATCCCTAATGAAGGGTGATGCTATATACAATCTCTATTCTAAAGAAGGGAGATGGTATGTGAAACCCTAATCCCTAATGAAAGAATAGAATTCATACTTGAATATGATTTATGAAGTGAACCCCTGTGGCACGACCGTGCAAGGTAGCACGTCCATGGTGGATTCACTTTGCACGACCGTGCAAGGTAGCACGGCCGTGGTAGCTTCATTGTGCACGACCGTGTACGGTAGCACGGCCGTGGTGGCTTCCCTTTGCACGGCCGTTCTTGGTTACACGGCCGTGGTGCTCTATGCTTGACTTAGAGCTGAATTGAAAGTGACCTAACATGGTCGTTTTGTTAATTTCCAACCTAAGGATGAGAGAGAAGCTCATACCTTGTGATGATAATCATTTAATGATACATGATGAATGTAATAAGTATGAATGAATACTTAGGATATCAATGAATGCTCCCAGAGGAGTGTAGCAATAAATTAGGGTTGGAGTGATAATACAAATATGAAACCCTAATAGATAAGAAAGGAAAATCCTAACTCTAGCTTTGGGTAAAAGGATGAAAAGCCCTAATTGATGGTAAACCCTAACCTTGGTAAGGGAATAGTGGTGTTACCCTGTATTGCATGATGTGTTGTGAACTTGATAAATCTATTATCATGTGTGACAATCATGCAGGTCTCATGAGGTGATGATCATAGCCAGGTATGAGCTATGATGTTTATTTGATAAGAGTTCATTGGCCATATGTGCCATTATGTTCTTGTTACTTAGAAAAGAAGTAACAAGATTAGTATGGGCTTGTAAGCCTTGTTATAAAGTTGTTGCCTAGTAAGAGGTGACAAGATGTGAATGGCCTTATGAGCCATATGAATAAAGTTGTTGCCTAGTGAGAGGTGACAAGATGTATATGGCCTTATGAGCCATGTGAATAAAGTTGTTTCCTAGTGAGAAGTGACAAGATGTGAATGGCCTTGTGAGCTATGTGAATAAAGTTGTTGCCTAGTGAGAGGTGACAAGATGTGAATGGCTTCTGAGCCATGTGAATAAGTATCTGATGAAAGTGGTACATGTCTCTTTATAACATTTATCTGAATAAAATATGTTTGAGAACTTGACTGATGCTAAAAGAATATGAGAATGTACTTAATAAATCAAGTGAAATCTATTCATGTAGTGCTCTGACCATAGATCCATCATCGTCAGGAATAGGTGATGGTGAAACGGGTGCCCGCGGCAAAACCTGGAGCACATATTTTGAATATGTGGGGGTAAATGGGCGAAAATATCCTTACGTCCTCTTGAAGAGATTGATGGAAGGTAAAGAAGAAACCTCTCAATCCTTCATGAATATGTCGGGATGGATGTATCATGAATCTCCCAATTATACTTAATGTCGGATCGAGGAGATAAACAAGAAATCTCTCGATTGGCGATGAGAGTGCAGTTGACACTGTAACTCTGTAGCGAAGGTGCCAGAATACCCTGGCTAGCTAGTTAGCAGAGACACGAGATGTCCTGCATGTGGTCTCGTACTGACCGAGACAGATGAGGTCATAAGAATCTGACTCTTTTGATGACCTATGTATGGTACTGAGGCGATTTCGTAATGGTCGGTTGGAGTATGAGCGGTATATCTCATCTCCTCAGAGCATAAGTGTGATTGTAAAATGTAATCAGCCGTATAACATGTTTGCTTAAGGATTGAATACGGAGATTCATTGGCTGATGTTGCATTTCTTTGTGCATTCCTTAGTATATAAATGTTAATTATGTTTCTTTATATTCTCTGCAAAGTAAACAGATGAATTACTTATCTACCATGGGTAGATGCAATGACCTCCTTGAGAATGGAGATTATCTTATTCTATTCTATGATGAATAATTCTACCTGATAATGTAAAAGTAACCCCTACTCAGTTTTAATTTGATAAACTGCAATAACAATGTTTTTGGCGGAGAGTTATATCTCTCGCTGGGGCAATTTTCAATTGTCTCACCCCCGTGGGAAACATTTTTAGGTATGCATGGAAGGCAGAGTAGAAACCCTAGAATAGGGAAAGAGCAGCAGCAACAGCAGGGACAGAAATAAAATCTCAGGTGGAAATATTGTCTGTCTAGTCATATAGATAGTAGTCTTATGTGTCGTCTCTGTACTCTCAGGTCCTCGGAGTTTTAAATGTATCAATCTGAGTTTTGGCTTGGTGCCTCGAAGTTTTTATACTGCCTGTGTATATTTGTTAACAGGGCAGTCAATGTTGTAATCCTTGAAAAGGAATGGTACAGGTTGTGTACTTGTGAACCAGGATGAATTTGGAATACTTTGGTTCATGGTTAAAGAGTTTTCCTGTGAATGGATCTCTTTGCAAAAAGTTTTAAATTTTCAGTGATTTTCAGTAATCTGCTGCAAATAATTCACTTCCGCATTAGTTAATCCTGTTTTCGCGAGACGGTCGTTTCAATTAGTGGTATCAGAGCTCTAGGTTCGCTGAGTCTACAGAGACATAGGACTAAGGTATTGAGTCTGTGTTAGTGTCCTCCAGTATACCCTATAATGATTTCTGCTTGTTTAGAGAAAGGGTAAAGTTTAAAATGACTGGAGAGCACAACAAACACATTGCTAAGGGCAATGTTGTTGCACCAAGAAGAGGTGCAAGGGATCATGCAAGAATAGAATGAGTGCCTGAGAATCCCCATTAAGACATGATCAGGATAGAGAATCCTATGATCATGCTCTTGTTGGGTAGATTAGGGCAACAGTAATGCATATGAGTGAATTGGATGCTAGGCTTATAACCTAGGTAATCAGTCCTTAATACAGAAAGCTTGATCTTAAAATGAGTTCCTAAATGACTTAGTCATGTTGGAACAAAGAAAAATATGGAAAAGATTAACTTATGGCAAGAAAGTAGACTCTGCCATGAGCTTAGACAGATAATAAATATGTGATGACAGTGCCCAAGAAGGGGCAATAAGCTGAGAAGTAGGTGATGATCTCTATAATTTTAGAGACATTTGCCTAATGGTTCTAAAAAGCCAAGGTTTTTGGTACAAATAGTGCAATAAATGCCTAGTGTACCAGGGCAGCAGCCCCTAAGTAAGTGTAAAGGTCCTAACCTTTCACCTGTAAAATTCCATGGCTTCGTTTTTGCATCAGTAATAAGACTAATAAGACCATGATGTGAGGACAATGTATGTTATAAATGTGTACATGTTGAGTACACTAAACCCCTTTTGTTATAAAAAGGAGGACTGTTGATTTGGTTTTCCCTATTAGTTGTCATATAGGGAAGAAATGATGAGAATTAGAATTTGAATTTTGTTCAAGTATTCTTTTAAATGTTCTATATTGATCTTACCTCTATGAAAGAGGAATAGGTATAGAAGAGATGCCTGGATAAAATCCAGGGATGTTAAATCTTATGTTATGATAATATGAAAAACAAGAAATATGATAGCCTGTAAGTGCATACTACTTGATCTCAGTACTTGTAAACCCTGATCAGGTTTACAACTATTGATGATAAATTGAGTATGGAAACTCTTAGATTGATATCTTTTTGATTGCCCTGATCAAGCAATCATTCTGATACAATCTAATGAGTATCATGAAATAAGAAATATGGTATGGATAAATGTATCATACCTTAAGTACACGAAAGAAGGATCTGATAGGAATTCAGATCAGTATGTGTATATGAGGAAGTAAAAGTATGACCCTCATATGATGAGAAAGAGAACAAGGGAGGTGATCCCTGTTCAATAAAGTTGTAAATATGATAAAAGAAAGATGAGAATATGATGTGTTTTCAACACATGTGACTGATATCAGGGTAATGGATTCTGGTATCTGAGAATTATCAGATGGTTTAGATTGGCTACCTGGAGTGGTCAACTATGAAATCAGTCTGATCATATAAAATGATATGAACATCATATGTTAGGGGTTTATGCTTTGCATAAACATAACAACTAAATATGTCTTTAAGATAAGATCTCAATTGACTCTATGAGAATATTGTGAGAAGGAACTTTGTGTTGATCAAAGCTCTATGATGTCTCCATAACAATGAGGTGTTATGTAGAGACATGATGATATGATGAATGAATAATATATGATCCCTTTATCTGGGATTTCGGGGACAAAATCCTTGTTAGGGGTTTATAATTTGTAACACCCCTGACCTGGGTTATGCTTTGACCCTAGGTGTTTTGATTAAGAAAGATGATTATATGTTTAATCTCATCTTGTGAAAAGTAATTAGGGCTCATGAGAAACTTATGTTTCAATTTTGGTCCTGTTTGAACAATGTTGAAGCAATGATTTCTTATTTTGGACTAAAGTGCAAATTACCCAAGTTGAGGGGTTAACTTGCAAATTGCACATGATAAGATGTTCCTCTTATGTTGTGACATCATAAGAATGAATATAATGGAGTGGTATGGTTTTCCCAATCCTGGACACCAAGATAGAGCTTGTTGGACAATGTTGTGCATTAAAACCTAGTTTTGGAGTAAAGTACAATTTACCCAAAATATAGGGTTCAATATGCAAATTACCACTTCAACAAGGTTCCTGATGTTTCTTATCATCAGTTAGAGCAAAGAAAATGAGAGGGACTCCTCATTTGAATTAAGTTGTAGGAGAGAGAATCTTGACATTAAAATAATCAAGAATAATGCCTAATTGAAACCCTAATTTGATTTAGGGAAAAAAATAGATAAAAATAATTGAAGGGATTTCAACCAAAATGTTTTGGGTTGATTTTGCATAAGGATGGACGTTCCTTTAACAAGATAAGGAACGAAAATATCTTAAGTAGGTGAAATTCCACTCACCTTTTTATAAAGAAAAGTAATATCCACTCACATGTGGGATATTATATTATAAGCATTAAGGTGCTTAATTTGCTTTTCTTTAAATGGAGGATAATGAAGGAGAATTAAAGGCAAGGAAGGTTCCTCGTACCCAAGGTAGTTGAGGGGGAAGAGGCGGCCACTTTATTGGGATTAATTGGATTTTTATAAGGCATTTTCTCTCTCATCAATTTCCTTATAAAAGTGTCATTTCCAAGCCCAAACCAAGGCCTTTTCGGATTTCTTTCTTCCCCTTGCTTTCAAAACCGACCAAGGAGCTAGGGAGGAGCAGGGAGCACGTCCCCAACCTGTTGGTAAGCCCTTGACCTTCGTTCTTCATGATTTCATGGTGGAAATCGAAAATAAATTATGGATTCCTTCTTATTTCGATCTCCTCTTCAACCCTAGCCAACTTTTACAATCAAAGCTTGAGGACGAGCCTAGGGGGAGTTGCAAGAGCTTCATCCACCATTAATGGCGTGAGCTTGGAGCTTTGGAGCTCAATTGGAGGTGGTTTTTATAACTTAAACCCTCAAACATTGCTATTGCATCAATCTTCTATGCTTTGTTGATTGATTTCTTCAATTTTATACACTTTTGTTTCTTTGCTGCAAATTCCATCAAGAACGGTTGCTGTTCTTGGGTGCACGAAGTAATATTATGATGACATCATCATAAGAAAGCACCTCACCAAATATCTTGGGAGCAAACGATCTCAAAAGTTGGGACCAAACGGTTTCACCAAAACCATTTGGTGACCAAACGGGTTGCAAACCGTTTGGTGGCAAACGGGTTCAAACCCGTTTGAAGGAGTTGACCAAACGTTGACCGTTTGGGAATCTCGTTCCTAATTATGTAGGATAATGACCCTTCATATTTTATGGGTTAACTCCAAAGGAATCATAGGTTGAAGGCCAATCAATTAGACAAATCGAATTGAATTAAGTGCTGATTTTCAACCTGAATAACTTGACCTGCTTGGGAAAACGGGTTCAAGACCGTTTGAAATGGTTGACCAAGCGTTTACCGTTTGGTATTACTGTTCATAATGATGTTGGTTAATGAACCTCCAAATTTGAAGGGTTAACTCCAAAGGAATCATAGGTTGAAGGCTAATCAATTAGGAAAACCTAATTGGATTAAGTGCTGATTTTCAACCTGATTAACTTGATCTGCTTGGGCAAACGGGTTCAAGACCGTTTGAGTGAGTTGAACAAGCGTTGACCGTTTGTGATTCCTGTTCATAATTATGTTGTTTAATGACTCTCCAAATTTGAGGGGTTAAATCCCAAGGAATCGTGAGTTGAAGGCTATTCAATTAGGGAAACCCTAATTGAAAACAGTGCTGAAATGCCAATGAGTTAAGTTGAGATTTTGGGTTGATTAGCCCAAACGGGTTCAAGACCGTTTGGGGATCATCCAAACGGGTTCAAGACCGTTTGGGGATCACCCCAAGACCGTTTGGAGGTCTGGGGTCAAGTATAGTTGATCAATTGAAGGTCCAAAGGTACCAAATCATACTGCAACTCAATGCTGATTTGTTGATCAACTCGATAGACCAATCCATGATGAATTTTCACTAAAGTCCAAAGGTTGGATGAGCCAAACGGTCTCAAGACCGTTTGGAGCTCATCCCAACGGTCTCAAGACCGTTTGGTGGTCACCCAAGACCGTTTGGAGGTCTAGGGTTGAGTATGGTTAGGTGTTTGAAGGTCTAAAGGTACTAAGCTGATATACAATGCAATGTTGATTTGGTGATCAATCCAATGAACCAAACCCCAATTGGATTGCTTAGATTTGAGTGATATGATGGGAAAACGGTCTCAAGACCGTTTTGAGGTCATCCAAACGACCTCAAGACCGTTTGGGGTCAGGTCATACCCAATTTGGATGATGGTTCAATGGTTTCAAAGCAACTAGTCTTACATTGATTAGTGTTGTTGAATCATCGATTCCAAACCCTAATTCAATTGAATCAAACCCTAATTGATGATCAATTGAGGGTCAAATTAGTTGAAGGTTGACTTATCAAACTCAATTGAAGTATGAATATAGGTCCAATTGATGATTGGTTCCATGAATTCAATGATTGAAGGAATCAACATTGGAAACCCTAATTCAATTGGATACCTCATGTTATTGAAGGTCCAATTGATCAAACCTTTTTGGAAACCTAGTGTAATTAGGTGAGAGATACCTTAATGGTACTAATTAATAATGCTTAACAAATGCATGGATCCAATACATGATGAAAACCCTAATTGAGGTTGATTCCATGTATAACCCTAATAAGAGGTTGTCTACATGTGAAATCACTAATTAGGATGAATAGTAAACCCTAGTTGAGGATGTATCCAAGTGAAACCCTAGTTGAGGGTGTATCCATGTGAAATCCTAATTGAGGGTGATTTCATGAGAAACCCTAATTGGGAATGATTAGTAAACCCTAATTATGGGCAATGTGATATGAAATCCCTAATGAAGGGTGATGCTATATACAATCTCTATTCTAAAGAAGGGAGATGGTATGTGAAACCCTAATCCCTAATGAAAGAATAGAATTCATACTTGAATATGATTTATGAAGTGAACCCTTGTGGCACGACCGTGCAAGGTAGCACGTCCATGGTGGATTCACTTTGCACGACCGTGCAAGGTAGCACGGCCGTGGTAGCTTCATTGTGCACGACCGTGTACGGTAGCACAGCCGTGGTGGCTTCCCTTTGCACGGCCGTTCTTGGTTACACGGCCGTGGTGCTCTATGCTTGACTTAGAGCTGAATTGAAAGTGACCTAACATGGTCATTTTGTTAATTTCCAACCTAAGGATGAGAGAGAAGCTCATACCTTGTGATGATAATCATTTAATGATACATGATGAATGTAATAAGTATGAATGAATACTTAGGATATCAATGAATGCTCCCAGAGGAGTGTAGCAATAAATTAGGGTTGGAGTGATAATACAAATATGAAACCCTAATTGATAAGAAAGGAAAATCCTAACCCTAGCTTTGGGTAAAAGGATGAAAAGCCCTAATTGATGGTAAACCCTAACCTTGGTAAGGGAATAGTGGTGTTACCCTGTATTGCATGATGTGTTGTGAACTTGATAAATCTATTATCATGTGTGACAATCATGCAGGTCTCATGAGGTGATGATCATAGCCAGGTATGAGCTATGATGTTTATTTGATAAGATTTCATTGGCCATATGTGCCATTATGTTCTTGTTACTTAGAAAAGAAGTAACAAGATTAGTATGGGCTTGTAAGCCTTGTTATAAAGTTGTTGCCTAGTAAGAGGTGACAAGATGTGAATGGCCTTATGAGCCATGTGAATAAAGTTGTTGCCTAGTGAGAGGTGACAAGATGTGAATGGCCTTATGAGCCATGTGAATAAAGTTGTTGCCTAGTGAGAGGTGACAAGATGTGAATGGCCTTGTGAGCTATGTGAATAAAGTTGTTGCCTAGTGAGAGGTGACAAGATGTGAATGGCTTCTGAGCCATGTGAATAAGTATCTGATGAAAGTGGTACATGTCTCTTTATAGCATTTATCTGAATAAAATATGTTTGAGAACTTGACTGATGCTAAAAGAATATGAGAATGTACTTAATAAATCAAGTGAAATCTATTCATGTAGTGCTCTGACCATAGATCCATCATCGTCGGGAATAGGTGATGGTGAAACGAGTGCCCACGGCAAAACCCGGAGCACATATTTTGAATATGTGGGGGGTAAATGGGCGAAAATATCCTTACGTCCTCTTGAAGAGATTGATGGAAGGTAAACAAGAAACCTCTCAATCCTTCATGAATATGTCGGGATGGATGTATCATGAATCTCCCAATTATACTTAATGTCGGATCGAGGAGATAAACAAGAAATCTCTCGATTGGCGATGAGAGTGCAGTTGACACTGTAACTCTGTAGCGAAGGTGCCAGAATACCCTGGCTAGCTAGTTAGCAGAGACACGAGATGTCCTGCATGTGGTCTCGTACTGACCGAGACAGATGAGGTCATAAGAATCCGGCTCTTTTGATGACCTATGTATGGTACCGAGGCGATTTCGTAATGGTCGGTTGGAGTATGAGCGGTATATCTCATCTCCTCAGAGCATAAGTGTGATTGTAAAATGTAATCAGCCGTATAGCATGTTTGCTTAAGGATTGAATACAGAGATTAATTGGCTGATGTTGCATTTCTTTGTGCATTCCTTAGTAGATAAATGTTAATTATGTTTCTTTATATTCTCTGCAAAGTAGACAGATGAATTACTTATCTACCATGGGTAGATGCAATGACCTCCTTGAGAATGGAGATTATCTTATTCTGTTCTATGATGAATAATTCTGCCTGATAATGTAAAAGTAACCCCTACTCAGTTTTAATTTGATAAACTACAATAACAATGTTTTTGGCAGAGAGTTATATCTCTCGCTGGGGCAATTTTCAATTGTCTCACCCCTGTGGGAAACATTTTTAGGTATGCATGGAAGGCAGAGTAGAAACCCTAGAACAGGGAAAGAGCAGCAGC
Source organism: Alisma plantago-aquatica (assembly GCA_963693085.1). Classification (NCBI taxonomy): domain Eukaryota; kingdom Viridiplantae; phylum Streptophyta; class Magnoliopsida; order Alismatales; family Alismataceae; genus Alisma; species Alisma plantago-aquatica. The sequence goes on along the minus strand of OY856413.1, from coordinate 452,943,903 downwards.
AACAGCAGGGACAACAATAAAATCTCAGGTGGAAATATTGTCTGTCTAGTCATATAGATAGTAGTCTTATGTGTCGTCTCTGTACTCTCAGGTCCTCGGAGTTTTAAATGTATCAATCTGAGTTTTGGCTTGGTGCCTCGAAGTTTTTATACTGCCTGTGTATATTTGTTAACAGGGCAGTCAATGTTGTAATCCTTGAAAAGGAATGGTACAGGTTGTGTACTTGTGAACCAGGATGAATTTGGAATACTTTGGTTCATGGTTAAAGAGTTTTCCTGTGAATGGATCTCTTTACAAAAAATTTTAAATTTTCAGTGATTTTCAGTAATCCGCTGCAAATAATTCACTTCCGCATTAGTTAATCCTATTTTCGTGAGACGGTCGTTTCACCTATACTGGGCTGGTGGCTATTGTTGTAGGCAAATTCAACAAGAGGAAGGTAGTGGTCCCAAGAACCACCCCAATCAATGACGCATGATCTCAGCAAGTCTTCTAGAACTTGGATTGTCCTCTCAGACTGTCCATCAGTTTGTGGGTGATAAGCAGTACTAAAATTCAGCTGAGTTCCCAATTCTTCTTGTAACTGCCACCACAAGTGAGAAGTGAACTTTGCATCACGATCTGATACTATAGATGCGGGAATTCCATGCAACTTGACTATCTCCCGAAAGTAAAGTTCTGCTAACTCAGGAACCTTGGTCGTTGTCTTGATCAGAATAAAATGGGTTGATTTAATCAGATGATCAACTACAACCCAAATGGCGTCACTCCCTTTCCTGGTCCTGGGTAGTCCCACCATGAAATCCATGGTGATGTTTTCCCATTTCCACTCGAGGATTGGTAGGGGTTGTAGAAGACCTCCTAGAAGTTGATGTTCGACCTTGATCTGTTGGCAAGTCAGACACTTGGAGATGAAAGTAGCAATGTCAGTCTTCATATTCCTCCACCAAAAGTGCATTTGCAGATCCTTGTACATTTTAGTCGATCCAGGATGCACAGTATATTTCGATCCGTGAGCTTCTCGTAACACCATTTCTATCATGATTGAATCTTTTGGGACCCATATGTGTTGTTTGCATTGGATTCCACCATCCATACCGACTGTCAGATGAGTTTGGGGCTTCTCTAATAGCTTAGTCATTTCAACAAGGCTCTTGCTATTCTTTTGGGCTGACAGGATCTCAGACTGGAGGCCCAGTTTTACATGGACACTGGCCAATCTAAGAATGTTTCCCATACGCCTTGGGGCCCAAGGTGACATGACTTCCATGTTCTTCCATTCAAAAGTAAAGACAACAACACATTTAGCCTGCTTCCTACTGAGTGCATCGGCCACCACATTTGCCTTACCAGGGTGGTAGGCAATGGTGAAGTCATAGTCTTTAAGGTACTCGAGCCAACGCCTCTGTCTAAGATTGAGATCCTTCTGTGTCAGGATATATTTCAAACTATTGTGGTCGGTGAGGATGTCAAAGGTGGCACCAGACAAGTAGTGTCACCATATCTTCAAAGCATATATGATGGCGGCAAGCTCGAGGTCATGGGTTGGGTAGTTGACCTCGTTTGGCTTTAATTGTCGAGAGGCATAAGCAACTACCTTTCTCTCTTGCATGAGAACACAACCCAAACCAAACCTTGATGCGTCGGTGAAGATGACGAACCCATCATTTCCCGAGGGAAGAGTCAAGACAGGTGTAGTTGTCAGCTTTGTCTTTAGCTCTTGAAAACTAAACTCACACTCCTTTGACCAGATAAACTGTTCTCCTTTATTGGTGAGCTTAGTGAGGGGCAAGGCAGTCCTGCTGAAGTTCTGAATAAAACATCGATAATATCCAGCAAGACCCAGAAAATTGTGAATCTCAGAAACATTCTTTGGGGCTTGCCACTCTAGAACAGCCGAGACCTTGGCGGGATCAACAGAATTTTTCCCACCAGAAATTATGTGGCCTAAGAACATGACTTCAAAAATCCAAAATTCACATTTTGACAACTTTGCATAGAATTTTTGAGATTGGAGGATGTCAAGAACTTTGAGAAGGTGAATATGGTGTGATTCAGCATCAGTCGAATATATCAATATGTCATCAATGAAGACCACTACAAACTTGTCGAGGAAAGGTTGGAAGACATTGTTCATCAAGTTTATAAACACACCAGGGGCATTAGTCAACCCAAAAGGCATGACAAGGAATTCATAATGCCCGTATCGGGTTCAGAAGGTTGTTTTAGGAATGTCTTCGTCCTTAACTTTGAGTTGGTGGTAACCAGAACGGAGATCAATTTTTGAAAAGACATGGGCAAAACGGAGTTGATCGAAAAGGTCATCAATTCTGGGTAGTGGATACTTATTTTTCACAGTAGCTTGATTGATCAGACGATAGTCAATACACATGCGAAGGGAACCATCCTTTTTCTTAACAAATAGAACGGGGGCTCCCCAAGGGGAGGTACTAGGGAGGACGAAACCCTTGTCAAGCAATTCCTGTAACTGCTTTTTCAGCTCAGTCAATTCAATAGGAGCCATCTGATAAGGTGCTCGAGAAATGGGTGCGGTACCATGTGCTAAATCAATAGAAAACTCGACATCACAATCTGGTGGTAGCCCAGGGAGCTCCTCAGAAAAGACACTCGGGTACTCCCGTACTATATCAATGTTTTCTAGGGCACTCGTATCTGGATTGACTATGGTTACAGTTGCTAGGTATGCCTTGCACCCTTTAGCTATCAAGTTTTGGGCTTTAATCAGAGAAATAACAACATTTTGATTTCGATCTTTCCTTCCAGGAATTACAAGAATAGGGAGGTTGGGTTTGGAAATAATGACTTTCTTGGCACGACAATCGATTAAAGCATGCTTTTTATGGAGCCAATCCATCCCTAAAATAAGGTCAAAGTCTTCCATGTCTAAGATTATGAAATCTGACTCAAAACTACATCCAACATAAGATAGAGGGACTTTTTCAACAATATAGTAGGAGACTTTCATCTTCCCACTTGGGGTAGTTACATCAAGTATGTACCCTAAGTCCCTTGTTTCAAGATTCAACATAAAGGCAAGATTCTTAGACAAGAAGGTGTTTGTTGACCCAGAGTCAAATAGAGTAACAACAAAATGGTCGGAGATTTGCATCATACCTACGTATACATATATTTTTTTAAGGATATTTGTACAAGATAATCATGATATAAAGTTCTGGAAATAATTTTGAATTTAAAAGGTACCTTCCATGAGTTTGTTTTCATTGGCCTTCGCCTCATCTGTATTCACGACAAAGACACGGGCCTATCGATGTTCACCTTGCTTGGCCCATGCTGGAGGAGGGTGGGGGCAGCTGTCTCTGAAGTGACCCTCTTGTTTGCAGTAATGGTAGACCGGGGACGGATACTTGCACTGGAAAGTGTGGAAGTTACCACAGTTGCGGCAATGAGGAATATTGGCATTTTGGCTTTGACCCCTATTTTGGCCATGATTCTGGTTTTGTGCAGGACCAATATTGTAGTTCTGGTTCTGGCCTTGATTGTAGTTCTGAGCAGGGGGATTTCTCTGGTTTCTCTATCGGTTCTTGTTCTTATTTCCACCAATATGGGGTTTTCCCTTCTGTTCGGGTTTTGCAGGTACAACTTCAGTCAGGCCTAGGTAGGCAAGGGTAAGTAATGGTTTCCCATGTCCCATCCCTAGGGTTCTCTCCATGGACAAGGCATGGTCATAGGCATCTTGAAAATTGGTGGGTTTGGATGAGGATACAAAAGCTTTTAGGGTAAGGAAGAGCCCATCAATGTAGCAGTCAAGTTTTTGTTCTTCAGTGAGGTTGGTGACATGCCTCTCCAGAAGGCGGGCCTGTCGGCTATATTCAGCCACTATGTTAGTTCCTTGGGTAAGGGTGAGGAATTGTTTTTGTTTCTCCTTTCTCTCCGATGTGGGTTGGAAACGGTTAGTAAAAATGGGTTTGAAGGCTTCCCAGTTGATAGGGATAACCTGTTGTGACCGGATATAATTCTCCCACTACAACTTGGCCACCCCCTTCAACTGGTAGGTAGCAAAACCAACCTTATCTTGTTCAGGGCACCTCAAAACCCTAAAGGTTTTTTCCATGGACACTAACCAGGCATCAGCCTTGTCTAGGACATCATCTTTGTCTTCCCCATAGAAGGCTTCTGGGATGAGTTTCAGAAAATCCTGGATAGTGATGGGTTTTGGGTTATGGGTTGGCACAAGGGATGTTGTACGAATGGCTAGGTCATGGAGGGCATCCATAATGGCCTTCTGTTTCAACTCCCACTCCCCCATATTGGTGGTCTTATTGGCAGAACCAACATCTTCATCATCATTCATACGGGGCTTCTTCCCCTTGTCTTTAGTACCAGAGGTCCCTTCACCATCCCTATTGTTCCTAGTTTTTGGGGCCATCTGCAAGAGTTCAACTGATATAAGTTTTCTTATTTATAACTTTCAAAGCACAAAAATGATAGATCATAGAAATATTGTAACAAGTTTTCTCAATTTATTTTCGGATTTTAGTTGTTCCCGTCCTTAAATTACCCAAAATAGAGAGAGTACATAGATCAAGTCATGACACCTTAAAGAGAACGAGAAGATGAGGAGTCATCCTACTTCCTTCTAATAGGTGGCTTGGGAAATCCTTAAAGAAGAGATAAGATGCTAGAAGACTCTCTAAGGTTATAGGAAGTCCTTCCATCCATTTCTGGATCAACTAAGGACAGGTGGAGCAGGAGGAACCTCAGTCACCGTGAAGACGGATAGGAGGAATTATGCTAGAACCCCCTTTTGTGCTCTTTTTTAGACACCTCAGTTTTCACCATAGTGAATTTTGGGGCTTCCTTGGTTCAGCGATTAAAAACATCATTTCACTAATGCACGGCTCTAATACCAACTATGTTCAGCGATTAAAAACATCATTTCACTAATGCACGGCTCTAATACCAACTATCACGGATCCATTCTTACCCAAATCCCAATCCCATTGTCCAAAAGGGTAGTGTTAAAGGGATTAGAGTGCATGTCCCTGAGTGGCCCGAAAATCACACAGATAATATGCAAAAATGAAATAACATTCTTCTTTATTAAAATGAGCCAAAAGGTTTAGTACATAAGGCTCGTAGGCAATATGGAAAGAGAAAAAGATAAGAAACTAGCCAAGAACTACATCCCTTTTACAATTAGCTCCCATGTAGATTCCATAATTGATGTAGCAGTCTTTATTGCAGTGGATAATTGAGTAGATGAAAGTAAATCTCTAGTTCCTTGCATTACCTAAAATTGAGAAAATCAAGACACAATGTCAATGCAATTGCACGGTGCGCTATATAAAAACATGTAAAGCAATCTATAAGAAAACTAGTATGCTTGGCAAGAATTATGTTTCAAAAGCATATTGAACAATCTTCCGAAAATCAAAATGTTATTCAATAAGGATTTTATTACAAATTTCCCATTATGTTGTAATCAAGAAGCATGCTTATATTCATTTATGTGACTATTACCCCAATGCGATGGGGAGGTCACCAAGCTCCTTCTCACCAAGGAGATAGGATGTCAATGTACAAAAACCCCACCCTTCAATCAAGGGGGGTTTTGCTTATATTCAATATCAACATCATCAACTTTTCCAACATCATTATCAACATCAATATATTACAATCAAGGAGGAGTTGTATAATAGTGTACCTTTCTAAAATAGTATTTGGAGTATAGATCCCAAGAAAGAGTAGATCAATCCATTGAGTCAGATCCTAGATCAAAATATTGGATCAAGGGTCAAGATCATAGTTTTAAAAAGATCATGCTTCACAATTCAAGATTAGGGTTACATTTTCCTATTTCTACCTTAGGGTTAGGTCATCAACAATATTTCCCAAAATCCAACAATTATTCAAGTATCAAACATGTTTCATGAATGGATGACCTACCTAGGTATATTTAGGAGCACATGCTATCCTTAATTATTATTATCATCATTCAAATCTCTAGATTATTTCAAATATGAAGATAGTATCATTAGACTCGAGGAGATTCAAGGCCAGACATATGATTAAGAGGGCTTTCTAGATTAAAGTTAATCATCGTCATATCAAGAGTAAATCTTATTTCCAGGTATACGTTTCATACTTTCAGGCAATGAGTTAAGAAGTTTATATCTAACCGTTATTTTGTCAAAATTGATTTGGTGTCTCAAAATGATCATTAGAAATAGGAAAAGGAGGTCTCTCAAAGATTAGTCATCATGGTTGAATCATTAGACAAGTTAAATAAGTAAAGGAATAAGATTTAGGGATATCAGTGATAAACATCAAGAATTAAGCTTCAATAATATTTTTAAAAGGTTTATTGGATTTTTTTTATCAAGATTGACTATTTGTTTGTCACTTTTGAAGTTCAGATGCATTTTCTATGATTAAAAGGAGATTTGGACATATACATGAATATCTAAGCAGAGGGGAGGCAATTACCCGAAAAGAAAAGGCTGAGAAAAAGGGCAGTCGTTGGATTCTTCGGTCAATATTGATCAGATCGCGATCCAGTGGCAGGGAGGTTGCCCACTGCTGATTGCTTGCGCAAGACTGAAGGAGCAGGGGGAGAGCGTGAGGACTGTTGATCCTGGTTTGGATCAGCGTGGACCCAGATGCTAGGGTTGTTGTTAATCATCCCAACAAAAGAACCTGCCTGTGAGCAGGTTGCTCCACAGCGGTGCAACAGCTGGAGGGATTAGGAGAACATGAGCTAGGGAGAGCTGGGGGGAGGCGAGGTGCTAAATGGGGTCGTCAGGGCTCGCTGAAGGTGATGGCCCAGCTTTTATAGCCCAAAGGAGCTAGGGTTAGGGTTATCGGGGAGGTATGTTCCCATGGCAGTGGCCTAGAGAGGCGGCTCACACTTGCCCTAGTTGCACGGGGATTTGAGGGGGAAAAAGAATGTGATCGCATCTGGATTGGCGGGGGAAGCATCCTGGTTCGTTTAATTTTCAAAATGGTCACAATAGGAGTGAAATCGGGTCTCGGCCCCTCCCCTGGTTTCCTCCGCTGATTGCGGGAGGTAGGGGACGACCCTGAGACCGTCCGATTAGGGCCCCAATCTGTGGGTACCTGATCCAAGGGTCAGGGATCGCCCCCACCCACTTCGCAGGATCGCAGGCCCATAAAAGGGCGAGAATAAAAGGAAAATAAGAGGAATTTCATGATTAAACTTTAGAAAATCATATAAATTAGTAGGAGTGTCCAATTTGAGTGAAATTTGGATCATAGCTTCACAAAATTGTGTAGAATATATAGAAAAAGTTTGAGGACAAGATAATGAAGTTTGATGAACTAATTTATTTCTTTGAGTAAAGTGATCATTAAACCTAATTAAAATGTTATAAAGTGTAAACAAGCCATATTGGTCACCAAATTTTGTAATTGAGTCTCAAAATTAATGATGTAGCTAAGAAAAATAGATTGGGACTAAAAGTGAACATAAGGAGGTCAAAATTGAAAATTGGACAAAAGTATGAGTAAAAACTCACTTTATCACAAGGACATATTCCTTTTTCACTTACCCTTCTCCATAAGTTGGGTGTAGAAGACTTCGACTTAATCTTCTCCTCACAACACTTCTTAGTGTTGCCTTTACCCTAGGATTCACTTTCGCTGATCGTCATCATGGATTTGTCCTTCTTCTTCTTTGCTTTGGCATCAACATGCCAAGTGTTTGATAAACTGACTATATGATTCATGTAACACTTGCATAATTATATCCACGGTCAACCCTCGACCTAAGAGAAGTCGCAGCCACTCCATATGCCCAATGATATTGAGCACATGGGGTTCCACTGGCCCTCCCTTTGTCAGTATGCACTCAATCAGCGCTTTGGAGACATTATACCTTCTATGCTTTACATGATTCTTAAGATGTGTTACCATCTTGAGAATGTCCATGTTTTCATGTTGTTCATGCAACTCATAGTTCATACAACAGAGCATTAGGTATTTAAATGTCTATGGCATCATTGGCATGCTTCCAATAAGCAACCATATATCCTTAGGCACATTTGGATCGGGTTCCTTTGGCATTGGTCTATCAAGGACATAGAGCTTTCTCTCATTGATGAGAACATTTCTCAAAGTCCTTAACTACTTGTGGAACTTTATTCCATTTTTTCCTTCTTTAAGGACTGATCGCAATTTGAATGTGTTTGTGTTTGACATTTGATTCTATAAAGAAAAACCTTTTTCAAAACATTTTTTATTTGGTTTGATTTGATAAATTTGATGATATTAATTAGGTCATTAATTAAATATCATTCCCACTATTTTATTCAAATTCATAGCCCTCAATATCAATTTGAAATATTGCAAAGTACAATATTCTAGTGGGCCAAGATCCATATTTCATCAAATCATGAGTCAGCTTTGACTGATCACCCACAACTTGACTATTTAGGTAGGCCATCAGCCAATTGACATCACATGCAACTCTTGGATAGATGATATGCACAACTCCTTTCTATGATCATCTGCATGCTTATGGGCCCAGACACTCTGAGAATCACCAGTCTAGCCTGACCCAAAAGCCGACATGATAGCAATGTACCCCACTTTGGTGGCACCTGCATCATTACCATCACACTTCCATGAGATAGATGGAATACCATGCTTTGGCATCACCTACGCTTGGTCGATCAAGCTTTTCATGTGGGCCGCTTTTGGAAAGCATCTAAGACTTTGATATTTTTATTGAGGGATTTTGTAGGTATAAATTCTTATACTTTATCCAATCACCACATATATAGTATGTATCAAATGAGAACATGCAATAAATAAAACACACAAGTGATAGTTATGGCCATACTAATGTAATTCCTCAGAGCCACAAGGAATTATTGTTGGTATGTATGCCCAGAAAGCCAATCATATGATGATTGGAGTGAGGCATTAGACACTTGATTTGATAAATCATAAAGGTAATTCCGTTTATTATGTTTGTCTCAGTCTTGAGATGATGACACAAACGTAAGTAGATGTCTAGAGAATGATGATATCTGATGTCATATCTCTTCAAGTATGTGACTTGGAGGATGAGATCATACAAATGATAAGAGTTCATACATTCTTGTTATGTCCCTAGTCAATTATTATTGTGGATGAAAAATAGACAATAGTAATACATAAGACTAGAGTGTGTGATGACCAGTGATAGAATCTCATTAGTCATGAGATGTGATATCAAGTCAAGCACACAGATACATGTTAGTGAATAGTGTATCAGACAGACACACAATGAGAGTGATACATGGAAACCACAAAATGGTAGTCAGAAAAATTTCTTATAGTGATGGTGGTGATTGTGGTTCTTAGACCTAAAATCACTGCACTCATCACATGTCGTTGGGTACACTTTGACATCATCAAACGCAGTCCTGAAACATGGGTTGTTATAATGGTGATGATTGGGTGACTTTGACACATGGGGATTGATTGTGACTGATAGAGACACGATTTGTCCCTCCTACTAAATATTGATATTCAGGGCCCCTTGATAAGTGAGACTGAGAGTGTACGGTCATACCCATGTAATTCAATATATGATATGTGAACTCACATGCATCTCAGACAGTCTGCTCTAGTTCAAGGAACATGGATTGAACGTTGAGAGGATGACGATTCCATGTCTCGAGTTCAATCCAGATATCAGAGACAAAGGAACTATACGATCATGATAACACTATTCACAGATTATAGGTTGAAGTTGTTCTCTAACTTTCTGAATTACTTGGGTAGAAATGATGTGTGACTAGACACCACTCTTTGCTTGTGATGTCATAAGTTGTTATGGACATTCACTGCCAACGTAATTCTGGACCTATAGGGTCATACACATAGGATACACTTGGATTAAAGGAGTATATTCATGAATGCTAAAGTGGTTAGGTATTTGATTAAACAATAGATTAAATCATTGGACTTAGAATCATCAAGTTCAAGTGTTGGACTGACTGATTGGAGTGTCAGGTTAATTAGAATTGATTACTAAAGTGTTTAGGTATTCAATTCACGCACCAACAACTGAATGCACTGCCAAACGACCATCTAAAGTGTTGAGACAGGCGTCTAGGGTGCCAAACAACCATCTCAAGTGTTGAGATGAGCATTTGGTTTGTCAGGCTGGTCGGAATGAAGTTGGCTTCCCAAACTGAGGTGAACCGACCGATTCATACTGATGAATCGCCTGGCTTGGCTCAGCCCACCAGACGACCATCTAGGTGAATGAGACAACCGTCTCACATGAGTGAGATCACTCAATTAGGCCGGGGAAGGTTCTAGATACTTTCCCAAATTCGTTTGGATTGTACAATACTTATTGTGCAAGAAATATTGATGTTTAACATTGATTAGAAGCAAATTGCCAATTCTGTGTGCAAATAGGAAACTACAAAAGCACAAGATGACCGTTTCGCACTGTGAAATGACCATCTCACGCACGAGACAGTCGTTTCTCTATGTGAGATGATCCTATCATGGTCTGTAGATTCCACACATTCATGTTTTTAGACCCTTCTACTCCCACATCAATTGAGAACCTTGACCCTGCCCTCTACTATAAATAGACAGGTATTGGGGGCTTCCCAACACACACAAATGGGATCAGTGGCCCTAACAATTATTGTTCTCTCTGGTTGTGGTAACAATGAGAGCCCAAGCAAGTCCTACCTGACTAGGGAGAGATAGAGAGGGAGGAGAAACTTAAATCAGTTGTTGTGGGAGAGCATGTCGGTGACTAGTACACTGATAGAAGGGGAGAACTACGTCCTGTTGGCTCTGGAAGCATTACGTGGAGTTCCAAGTGGTCTACGTGGACTAATCTAGAGGCAGGAGTCCTTTGGATTCCACTAAGAGGATGACGTCAACATGTAGTCCGTGGTGAGTTCACAGGAGGTTGCAGGAGTTGTTCGATTCTATTGTCCATGGTGAAGACTAGGAGCTGCATAGACACTGTCCAAGATAACAATTACAAGGTGATGTCGATGGACTTGCTCCAGGACCAGGTATAACCTTCACTACTACAGAAGTGCCTTTTAGTGTCGGTTGTTTAACCCCCTTTGGCGTCGGTTTCTGAACGACGCCTATGTGGGCGCCGCTAAAAGGTTGGACACTTCAGCGTCGGTTAAAAAACCGATGCCTATTTAATATAAAGGCGTCGGTTTATTATAAAACACCGACGCCAAAAGGGTTCGCGCCACAGAAAACGGCGTCATCTAGGACGCTTTCTGCGTCGGTTATATACTAAAAAACCGACACAGAAAAGTGTCCTAGATGACTCCCATTTCCTGTAGCGCGAACACTTTTGGCGTCGGTGTTCAACAAAAAATCGACGCTGTAAGTCTGTGCTGACGGTTATCGGTAAATAACCGACGCCTATATCTATTTTTTTTTTATAAATCTGTTTACAGGCCTGCTGTGGCTGGTCAGCAGGATGAGAACCTGCAGTTCAGTTTTCTGAACTGCAGGTTTACGACATCCATTGATATCAGCCTACAAACAGGCCACAAACCTGCAAAATTAACATAAAAAGATTCACACAAGTAGATACATTCAGACATCAATTCAATTGTCACGTTCACACATATAGAATCATTCAAATACATGTTTTAACATTCAGAAACATTCATTTACAAAGTATCATTCATCATCACTATCAACATCCCAATTATATCTAACAGTTTATGACCCCACATGCCTTCCTCCCCAGTTCATGCCGCTAGACAACCACACAATGGATCCAAGAGGATATGCAGGCGTTCGCCAAAGACTATAGGCTGAGTTAACTATTGAGTTAACTCAGCCTATAGTCTTTGGCGAACGCCTGCAATCCTTTTGGATCCATTGTGTGGTCGTCTAGCGGCAGGAACTGAGGAGGAAGGCATGTGGGGTGATAAACTGTCAGGACTAGCACAGCAAGTTGCGATGGAGGTGGAGACGACGACGACGGTGGTGCTTCAGGCGACGCCTGCTTGGCCGGGTAGGGCTCGGCGAAAGGGTTCAACTGCGGCATGGCTTCGATGTAGTAGAGGGAAGGGAGGGGTTCAGAATCCTACGAGAAACGTTTAGAGATGAGGATATTACTGCGGAGGAGGAGGAAACGGTAGACGATATCTCGAGTTGGAATGTCCTCTCCGCGCATCAAGTTGCTCCAGTGCTTCAGTGGGTACATGTGCATCATCAACCTAAAATTTGACAAAAATAAACACACTGAATTAGGCCAATATAGAAATATAGGATATATGACATAACTAGAAGATAATGAATTTTATAGAAATACAGGATATGTTTTTAGAACTTACATTGGTATCCTCGCCATGCTCGTCATGGACAACATGCTCATCATGGACTTCATGCTCATCATGAACATCATTCTCATCATGGTCAGCCATCTGAAAATGTCATAAAAAAGGCAAACATTTAGCATTTGTATCAACTAGAAAAAGGAAAACATTTAGCATTTGTATAAATTAGAAAAAGGAAAACATTTACCATTTGTATAAACATACATGTCTCTAAAATTGTGATCTTTTATCAATTAACAATCCTTCATTGTGATCTCCGCGCACATATAAGTCATCATTAGCTTCAATATTTTGTGGAGTTGGCAACCCAACTGAGAATGGACTGGAGTCATCATACTTATCATAATACTCTTCTTCATCTATAGGATCTTCAATGAACTGTCTTTTACCATGAAGAACAACCGACCATTTATCATTTGCAGGATCATCGATATAGAATATTTGTTTTGCCTGTGATGCCAATATGAATGGTTCAGCCTTCTCGCCAATCATTTCAAAGTTCACCAAAGTGAAACCCAATTCATCCACTATAACTCCTTTGGTGTTATCAACCCAATTACATTTAAAGAGCGGAATATTGAAATCTATGTAGTCAAACTCCCAAATGTCTTCAATGACACCGTAATATGACATTTTAGCTTCACGTGGACTCTTATCCTTTGCACTTGCAAAGTACATAGTTGACGCTTGAAGAGTGACCCCACTATTTTGGACGACACTCTTATCATCTTGGCGCTTTGTGTAATATGTGAATCCATTAATGTCAAACCCTTCATAAGACATAACATTCGGTTTTGGTTTAAAGGCGAGACATTTGATAGTTTCTGTAATATCATTTGGTGTTTGAGATAGTTGATGTAAGACTTTATCTTCAAACCACTTAGTAAAAGTCTTATTATGCTCTCTAGCAAGCCACATTGAACTTGCTCGAGGATGTTGTCTCTTTATGAAATTGGTATGTTCCTCGATATAAACACTCACTTCGTCCATATTATGTAAAATATACAAGTGAGCTTGTTCCAACTGCTCACGGCTGATTACTTTCACCCGTGATCCCAAAATTCCTTTGCCCTCCTCAATATTCTTGTCATTATCAGGAGTGTCATTACCACTGAGAAAGTCATTGCAGAAATCCATAACCTCTCTCGCCACATAACCTTCAATAATACTCCCTTCAGGACGATAACGGTTTCGAACATCACCTTTAAAAACGCTCATGTATCTTTCAAAGGGATACATCCAATGCAAGAAAACCGGTCCCAAGATTTTCACTTCCCTAGTCAAGTGGACAACAAGATGTACCATGATATCAAAGAACGAAGGAGGGAAATACATCTCAAGCTGACATAGGGTAACAACCACTTCTCTTTGCAAATTATCGAGAGTATCAGGGTCAATAACTTTGCTGCATAGACTGTTGAAAAAGAAACAAAGTCTGGTAATTACAAACCTTACATGCTTCGGCAATATAGATCGAATTGCCACGGGCAATATTTGTTGCATTAGAGTGTGACAATCATGAGATTTAAGACCTATCAACTTCAGATCTTTCATTGATACCAATCTACGGATGTTGGATGAGTAACCATGTGGCACCTTAACATTTACCAAGCATTCACAAAAAGTTTTCTTCTCCTTTCTAGACAACGTGTAACAAGCGGGAGGTAAGTATGTTCTTTTATTACCCATTTCACGTAATTCTGTTAATTCTGACCTTATTCCCATTTCACGTAGGTCCAGTCTGGATTTTATCCCATCTTTAGTCTTACCTGGTATATTTAATAGAGTACCAATGATGTTATCACAGACATTTTTCTCAACGTGCATTACATCGATACAATGCCTGACTGACAAAGAACTCCAATAAGGAAGATCCCAAAATATTGACTTCTTTTTGAATGAAGAATTGTCACTCCGTGTGGCCATACTACATTGTGATTTCTTACCAAATTCATTGACAATGTCTTTTACTCTTTCATAAACAACATCCCCTGGTATAGGTTTAGGTGCACTCCGTTCATCATTCCATCCATTGAATGCTTTGCGTTTCCTACGATACGGATGGAATTTTGAAAGAAACCTTCGATGACCAAGATATACAGTCTTGCCGCCATATTTTAGTCTTATTGAATCAGTGTTTTCTTCACATATAGGACACACTTTAGCTCCTTTGACACTATATCCAGACAAATTCCCATATGCCGGAAAGTCATTAATAGTGCAAAACAACATAGCATGCAAACGAAATGTCTCTCTTGCTGAAGCATCATAGGTCATCACACCTTCAGCCCAAAGTTTCTTTAAGTCATCAATCAAAGGTTCAAGATAAACATCGATATCATTTCCGAGTTGTTTAGGGCCCGATATCAACAATGACAACATAACGTACTTATTTTTCATACACAGCCAGGGAGGAAGATTGTATATAACAAGCATGACTGGCCAAGTGCTATGTTGGCTGCTCAATGTCCCGTACGGATTCATCCCGTCTGTACAAAGCCCAAGTCTTAGATTCCTGACTTCTTCACCAAATTCAGGGAACAATACATCAATCTTCTTCCACTATGGGGAATCAGACGCATGTCGTAGGATCCCATCATTATTTTTCTTAACATCTGCATGCCACCTCAAATTCTTCGCATCTTTCGGATTTGCAAACAAGCGTTGAAACCGTGATGTTATAGGTAGATACCACAACACCTTGGAAGGAGAACCAGTTTTGGACTCCCCCGAAGTCGTCAATTTATATCGTGACGCACCACATTTTGGACAATCTTTCAAATCTACATAGTCCTTTTGAAATAATACACAATCATTCGGGCATGCGTGTATCTTTTTGGCCTCCATTCCCATTGGGCACAACATTTTCTTTACCTGGTATGTTGAGATTGGCAGCTCGTTTCCTTCAGGAAGAATTTCTTTCAACAAAGTCAACAATTCAGTGAAGCTTTTGTCGCTCCATCTATTGTTAGCTTTCAACTTATACAATCTCAGCACAGCGCTAAGCTTCGTAAACTTAGCACAGCCTGTGTATAACGGTATCTCAGCATCATGCACAATGTTTGTAAAGATAGGAGGTGGATCGGTGTGCTCTACCCTACAACTATCCAGCATCGCATCAACAATGTCTGCTGGAACTGGTTCGTTCACATTTACGTCATCGGAGGCAATTTCTTCTTCCACCCAAGCACTGCTATTGACATCTACTGGATTCGATTTTGAAATCTCTCCATGCCAGTGCCATTCTGTATAGCCTTGTACAATCCCGTTGCACATGACATGACTTTTGATTTCCTCACCAGTGTTGAGTTTCAAGTTGTTACCGCAATGCCTACATGGACAGTAGAACCTATCTGTAGGTTTTTTCCTATGTTCCTCGGCAAATCTAATAAACTGATCAAGACCAGATATAAACTCTGGGGTGCAACGATTACGAATGGACATCCATGATCTATCCATTCTATGATCAGAGAAAGCAAGTATATATTAGGAAAGCAAGTATATATTAGGAAACAAGTATATAAGCAAGTATGTCGTATTACAGTTCATCATTAAGAAAGATATAAGCAAGTATGTCGTATTAAAATAGACTAAATAATAAAAGAATTTTTTTTTGAGGCAAGACAATATGAGAAAATAGTAGTGTAATCATGTAAATGGGAACATTCATGGGAACACACACTTCAGTTATAAGCATTCATGTAGCAACTTACAGTTCCATTCATGGGAACACACACTTTAGTTATAACAATAACTAAACAAAGGGGTTGGTGTACCCCTAAACATGCGCATAATTAAAAAAACTATTACTACAGACAAGTCTAGATAGATAGACAACTAAATACTACACCAACATGGTCCCGCATGCATCAGTAACTTCTTTTTGATGATGAAGCTGTGTCACGAAGCTCCTCACTGTATTTAGACGAATCTGAACTGATAGGGGCCTCAGATTCAGATTTGTCTGAGCTGATATGCGACGCCGTGCGCTCATACCGCAGAAGATGATCGGGGGTCTCGCAGTTGCTGTTGGTTATCCAAACTTTGATGGAATTATCGCCAACTGGACGGAGAAAAAGCCTATTCCAACGGACCACATGCAGCTCTCCAATCCAATCACGCCAACCGGATTTTGATACAAGATTTACATGTGAATAATTTCCACGGACCAAATCATACTCAACCTCGATTACATGTGAATAATTTCCAAAAGTTAGGGTCACTTTACCAGGCATGTAGTGTCTTCCTTTTAGAAAACGCCAATGTTTGGGTATGACCAATTGGTTTAAGGAACGATCATCTAGGATGATGTCCAATTGTTCTTCAATAGGGAACGTTAACATTGACATAGAGGCCCAATTCATAGTCATTGTTATGGGAAGACAGAGACTGCACAATATTAGTATTAACAAAGTGTAAGTACATATAACGATGTTATATATTTTCAGAAAAAGTTGTATAACATCAGTTAACCTTTTAAACAAGTATATATTAGGAAACAAGTATATATTAGTCAATCTTGGACGGGTTTCTAGGCCAACAAACACATTTGATGTCAATCTTATATATAATAAATGTGTACCACCTATCCCATCCTTGAACACCTAATCTCACTTAGGATGTAAGTGTATAATGTGTATTGGGTTTTCGAGAAAATTTCGGTAGCATTTCCCCGTTTGTTCTCTAAGTACATATGTACTTAGAGAACAACGGGGAAATACTGCCGAAATTTTCTTGAAAACCCAATACACATTATACACTTACATCCTAAGTGAGATTAGGTGTTCAAGAACAGTCCCAAACTGGGGACTATCCAAGATTTACTCCTACTGAGTAAATCTTGGACGGGTTTCTAGGCCAACAAATACATGTGTTGTCATTCTTATATAAACCCTATAATTCATGAAATCATTCTAATTCAATTTAATATGTTGGGATCACATAATTATATAATGACATCAGAATATATAGAAGAATCATAATTAACATGATTAACAACATGCTCATCAAACTAGGGTTTTCTTGAATATCATCTAATAAATCAAGAATTTCATAGTTTCAAACATGCAATAATTCACAATGCAATGTTATAAACTATAGGCAACATGGATAGATGAAATAAATAAACATCCAGCATCTATCACTTATTCAATCTTCAAGAAACCTTGACAAACATCCAACATCTATCACTTATATAATTTGCATGTATATACACCCTAAAGTGCCACAAATCATATAATAAAACTATCATGTTATGATATTAGGACCACTTAAAGCAGATTAGCCACATTAAGCAAGCAGAGTAGGGAGCCAATTTCGTGCAAGCAGATTAGGCAAGCAGATTAGGTCAGCACATAAAGAACCAATTTCGCGCCTGGGTAGGTCTGCAGGTACCTGGGCAAGAAGAGTAGGGTGAGGTCGAGCTGGTTGAGTACGTGGGTGGCGGTCGACGAGCTCCAGAACCAGCGGCAGTGACTCCGACGAGCAGGAGCGTCAGCCGCAGCAGGCAGGCAGGCGGCCAGGCGGCGGCAG
Source organism: Alisma plantago-aquatica (assembly GCA_963693085.1). Taxonomy (NCBI): domain Eukaryota; kingdom Viridiplantae; phylum Streptophyta; class Magnoliopsida; order Alismatales; family Alismataceae; genus Alisma; species Alisma plantago-aquatica. The sequence continues at coordinate 452,926,036 of OY856413.1, read as the reverse complement.
GCAGGCAGCGGCCAGGCGGAGGAGAAGGAGAAGGGGGTACGGCGGCGCCGGTTCTCAGGCGTGGCAGGCAGGTGGGCACCAGGCGTTGCGGCGGCGCCGGTTGTGCGGCGCAGGCGGTTGGAGCAGCAGGGCGGGCAGCAGGGGTGCCAGAGAAGAAACGCGTCGGAGAGGGGCGCCGGAGAGGGGACGCCGGAGATGGGGCACCGGAGAGAAGCGCCGGAGAAAAACTAGTACCAGCAGCAGAGAAATCGCCGGAGAAATCGCCGCAATAGGGAAATAGGGTAGCAATGAAACATAAGAAAGGGGAAGAGTCGGGCGATCGAAGGTTATGAAGTTCCCCAATAGCGTCAGTTGTTTACAACAACCGACGCCTAAACATCTTTACCGTCGGTCGTTCGCAACATCCGACGTCCATTTGGACGATATTTTCGTGAAAATGTTTGGCGGGAACCACATTCAGCATCGGTGATTAAAGGACGACCGACGCGGAAAAGGACACTTTTCGCGCAAATTTCCATCGCACATAAGCGTCGGTGTTTTAACTACAGACTCGACGCCGAAAGTGACATTATTTTTTTCGCTCAAAAATTGGATGACATGATGTGTCGGTTTTGTATAAACAACCGACGCTGTATACAAAGCGGTACCCGTGTTTGGCTGGTCTTTGAATATAGACGTCGGTTCTTCTAAATAACCGACGCCTTTAATATAAGGCGTCCGTGTTCCTTAATAACCGACGCCCAGAAAAGCGACACTGAATGCTATTTCTGTAGTAGTGCTTACAACCCTTCCTTCCTAGATACATTGTTTTTTATTAGATTCTGCTGGTTTTTGGGAAATGGACAAATATTTTTTTTTATTTCCACTGCCTATATCTGCACCCAATTTCCCAACAGTGGTATCAGAGCCTCATCAATCTACAGTGTATCTGGGATCTAAATCGATGTGATCAGATTTATCTTTTCATTTATTATTGCATATGATGTGGATATTAAAATGATTAATGTGAATATCCAACTAAATACCACTTACAATCACAACAAATATATATATGATATGATATAATATGCAATCCATACATGTCACTGTAAATATGTTTTGATGTTGGGTGTTAGTGTGGTTATGGCCAAAATCCCAGATCTGTGTGTGCATGGTTGTGCTTTATTCCTATTGTTAATCGGTCTATGTACTGATCCCCTCTCTCCTTTCAAATTGTAAATTAATGCTCTTCTTCCTATTTCCCCTAGAATGTAACTCGAGGTTTCCCTTTTGCAGTGTAAAGAAATAGGATAGTTTTAATTTCTACATCATCGTGAGAAGTTGTTCTGCATTGGATGAACCAAATCGTTTGGAGGACTGAGGAGGCTAGACGATAGGAGGCAAACCGATCGACTAGTGGCCCAATTGATCGGCTGGAGGAGACCAGACGACCATTTCAGGATCCCAATCAAGCAACCAAGAGGTGAGTGTACCAGTTCAAGTGTTGAACCGATAAACTTAGATTGTACCAAGCACGAATTTTCATTAACAATAGGCTGCATGTGATGTGAACCTTAGGTGGTGGCAATTCCATGTGGCTCTAAGGAATTGCATTAGACTGGCCATAACCATCACTCGTATATTTTTGATTGCATGTTCATGTTGTGGTTATAGAATGTATATGATACGTACTATAGTATGTGGTGATTAGATATGTATATGTATATATAAAATTCATTAATTAAAAAAATATTAAGTCTTATATGCTTTTCAAAAGCGGCACACATGAAAAGCTTGATCGACTAAGCATAGTTTACGCTCTAGTGTGGTGCGTCGTCTATCTTGTGGAAGTGTAGTAATGTAGTTTCCGCCCTAGCGGGGTGTATTATTATTGTGTCAACTTTTGGGTCTGGCTTAAACTGGTGATTCTTAGAGAGTCTAAGCCCAGAAGCATGCAGATGATTATGGCAAGGAGTTGCACATATCATCTATCCAAGAGTTGCATATGATGCAATTGGCATGATTGCTTACCTTGATAATTGATTGTGGACGTTGGTGTAGGCTGGGTAATAGTTGAATTGTTTTGGATCTTGGCCCACTAGAATATAGTACTCTACAATTTTCTAAATTGATATTGAGGGTTACCAATTTGAACAAAATAGTGGAAGAGATAATTAATTAAAAACATAATTAATATCATCAACTTTATCAAATCAAAATGTTTTGAAAAGTTGCAATATTTCTTTGTAGAATCAAATGTCAAATACAAACACGTTTAAATTGTGATCAGTCCTTGAAAATGACAAAATGGGATAAAGTTCCACAATTGGTTAAGGACTTTGGGAAATGTTCTCATGTATGAGCGAAAGCTCTATGTCCTTGATAGACCAATGCCAAAGGAACCCACTCCAAATGCGCCTAAGGCTAAATGGATGCTTAATGGAAGCATGCCAATGATGCCATAGACAGTTGAATACTTAGTGCTATGTTGTATGAACTTTGAGTTGCATGAACAACATGAATACATGGACATTTTTGAGATGGTAACACATCTTAAGAATCATGTAAAGCAAACAAGGTATAATAAGAGTGCAAAATGACAATGGGAGTTCAAATTGAACCCCATATGCTCAATATGATTGGACATGTGGAAAGATTGGGAATCTTCATAGGTCAAGAGTTGACCATGAATATGATTATGCAAGCATTGAATGAATCATATAGTTAGTATATCTAATGCTTGGCATGTTGATGTTGAAGCAAGGAAGAAAACAGACAAATCCATGATGATAATCAATGGAAGTGAGCCCTAGGGCAAAGGCAAGGCCAAGAAGTGTTCTGAGGCTAAGCTAAAGTCCAATTCTCCCGCACTCAATGTATGGAGAAGGGTATGTGTAAAAGGAACATGTCCTTTTCACTTAAAGGATAAAGTGCCACCATTGTCACTTGTATGGACATTTGAAAGGCATGATCCTCTTCATAGAGGATCTCAGGAAGAAGATAGAGATAGAGATCTCTACTTCAGAACCTGAGAAGAAATAAGCTAGAACTGTGCAGAGCAAGGGTTGCTTCCACTACAATTGAGAGTTGTCATTCAAGGAACATGATAGAATTTAGTGAATTGCTATTATGTACTTTCCACTAATGAAAACATCATATGTCTTGTATGAAAAGGACATTATGCTTCATTTTAAAATATATGGTCTTTTATGGCAATGCCATACGTCTCATAAACTATACTTGATAGTTATAGAGACAAATGTGTATGACACATATAATGAATGACTTAATGACTCAAACAATGTATACCTATAGCATTGTCATCTAATACACATAAATGAGAAATGCACTTCTATATTCCAAAATGGTGTTGGTCTAGACTCTTTTGGTAATTGAAACGATAGAGACATGCAAGTGTTATTCATTGAGCAATACGACAAAATCAGCTCCACTAGATGTAGTGGGAGAAAAAGTGTTCTATTAGGCCTATTACATGTTGATGTACAACATATCTTTTAGAATAAATGCTAAAGGTGGTTACTAGTACCTCACTATATTTACTGATGTGATTTGCATATATGGAAAATTGTATTTAATGAAATACAAGTATGCATCTCTTGAAGTGTTCATGGAGATCATAAATGAAGTACACAACTAACTTGGTAAAAGTATTAAGATACTTCGATATGATCGATGTGGAAATATTTTAAATCAAGAGTTTGAGGACCTTCTGGAGATACGTGATAGTGTATCACAATGAAATCCACATGAACACGATGATGTCTCAAAAGGAAGGAATCACACCTTATTAAGGTATGATTATCAATAAAACTAGCTAAAATTCCAATTTCCTTTGGGCACATGCTAAACACTAAAAGAATGTACCGTCTAAAATGGTTCAAAAGAAACCATATGCGATATGGTATGGGAAGTGTTCCTATATGTCTTTAATAGTGATTGAAGATGAATTCCTATACAAGAAAGTTGTTTCTTAAAAGGGGCTTTGCCCACAAATCACATAAATGTTATTTTGTTAAATACTACTCTTATCCCAATCCTACAACGAAGTTGTTTGTTGATCTGGATGGATATATTCCTGATGAGGAACCTAGTTCTAAAGGAATCAGTGGGAGTAAAAGTAGAACTATAAATGTTCGATACAAACAACAAAACATTAAACCTAAAAAAGGTACATTGGGAACAATTGAGAATCACGAAGTGTTGTGGAATCTCAAGCTCCTTATGTAACACAAAAACCTTATAGTTCTAGTGGATCATGTGACACCTCATCATGCTAAACGAGATTACTCAAAACACAAAACATGATCAACTACTAATTAATCACATAGTCGAAATGCAATAATTAAAACCAATCCCAACAATGTAAATAAACTCTAGATCATTTACATAAAGGTCCATCATTCCATTCGCATATACTGTAACAAGTATTCACATATGGGTCCAAAGACCTCAGTCACATCCTGCATACAAAATATATTTCACATGTACATGTCATATATTTACAAACATTGGCATACTACCAAAATCTCATGTCAATACGAGTATATCATCTAGAAAACACATCCCATACCTTGACTTAAGAGTACATGGATGACAATAGGACTCAACCTTCTGAATCTATTGATCACCAGGTTGGTTCTCTTCCATGGTGCGACCTCGACCTCGTTGCCCATGACCACCTAAAAAAATGTGGTGACCCACGGGTGAGACCCAGTCCCAGTGAGAGATATAACTCTCTCCAATATATATTGATTATAACACATTAATTAACAGTAAATACATTGAGCAGTTAGGGTATTGAATAAGCCATATGAACATATTGAACAATTTAAGCATACTAAGCAGTTAAGCAAATACGTTGTAGCATCAAGTAGGATTACTCAATTTTCATAAGTCTGCATCATGTAAGAACTATGTAGTGTAAAGACAAGACAAGGGTTAATCAACCAATGTGATACATATTAAACCCTAGCAATTATACTACACTGCTGGTATTATATATTTTATTATTATGCCCTGGGGAGTTTGAGTCGTACCACTCAAAGTCCAATTGACCACTGTGAAGTGCTATTCAGTTCCGTATAAGATCTAGGAGTGTCGGTATCCTAAGATCTCTTCCCCTCGATCATTACGAGCAAACTACAGTGACATACCAGTCAAACTGCCAACAGTGACATATAGTCAACTGATAACAACTATTTTATACTCGTACAAGTTACGACACTAGAAACCAGGGTATACAAAACCCTCTAATCCGAGGTACAATCACAGCTATCCTCAATCACATCAAATGTTTGAGGCATGACCATAGACATCCTCCATAACCTACATTTGTTGATGACAAGGATATATCCTCAACTTGCCACCCCCACATACTCAACAATATGTGCTCTGAGTTTCACTTGGTAATACTCGTTTCACCATCCAACAACATCTGACACTGAAGATGTCTCTACGACACATGGATCTACATGATTGAGGTTACACTTGATTAATTACTACCAATTGAATGCATTAAGGCTTTATCATACAAGTGGACATTCAAACCCTAATCCTTTTCTAACAAGTGTATATGTATAACAAATTCAAAAGATATAAAACATTTGAGATATAAATCTTAATCACATTACCACATGCTATCATTCATTACAAATTAATGGATGACACTTATCATCATATTATTACAAGATACCAATATCTTACCACAAGTTCCAGGGTTTTAACCCTTATTAGAACATGAAGAGGATTTCACCTCAGTCATGGCTTCAAACATGCCCAAAGGTCATTGAGACCATCACCTTATTCATATTAAGGCTATCATAATCATTCCATGCCTTAAACAAGGCTCAAAAGATCATTAGCACATATGTGTCCATAGATATTATCATGGCAAGGCACTATGATATTCAAATAGTACTGCATTATGGTTTCAACACAAGAAGAGTGTAATACATTGTCACATTAATCATTCAAGAGGTTTGATTATAACCAATCAACATCATATAATTACATTAAGGTTAGTTATAACAAGCTAGATCACATGGGAGTTACACATCCACTTATTATAGTGTTTTATCAAATATAACTATATGATGGCAAAGGTAAGACTACAAATTAATGGTATTGAACCATCAAATTGTCATCACTAGGACCCACATATAATACCATGATATTCATTCTAATCCATTGTATGGTGAAGCATCCAATATTATTCATTGGATCAAGTTCATTGTTCAAGGTTATTAATTGAAGTATAGGTCTAACCATTAGATCAATTGAACCAAGGAACGATTAGTTTAAGGTTTAGTCAAATCTACAATTACATTATTAACTCATCATATATGGTGATGATCTGATCCAATGTTAATTGTGATCATTAAGTCACCATTGGTTGTTAGATCAGTAATATATTCATTTAACACCATCAAATATTAAGCTAGCATCATCATTGATTGATAGCATCGCTAAAATACTTAGTGGATGATAATTAAACTTCTAATTGAGTAAAAACCTGACCTAAGGGGTGACCATAGGTTTTCACCATAAAATTTGACACCCTTGATCACGAACATCAGTTTCCAAGATAGCAACGCCATTGGTTGTTGAATGGTATGACCATAGGTTGTGTGATAGGGAAGGAAATAGTTTGAAAACCCTAATTTGTGCCATCGATTGTTTTGTACTTAGAACCATAGGTTGTTGCTATCAAATTGTCCCATATCATATTATACCTTATAAAGGTCATACACATGTTTACAATTTCATAAAGAACTGGAACAGAATAGGGAACACCACAAAAAATTTGTAACCCTAAACAAACATGGTTTCCTTATTCTTAGATCATCACATTAAAGCATAAACATGAACTAACAAGCTTCTAGCAAGCAATATAAGTGAAGAATGTTATATAACTCACCTCTATAGACTAGGTCAGATCCCAAACAGCAAGAATCTCGAGAAAATAAGGCAAGAAAACCCTAAATTCAGATCTGAACTTGGCCAAGTAGGCACTTCTCTCCACAAAGAAGCAAAACCCTAGAATAAGAAACAAGAAGGATAGATTTTTGAGTTCTAGAGCCACTTTCACCATGGAACAGCAAGGTTCCAACCTGGAGAAATATACAAGGAAGAAGAGAAAAGAAATAAATGGAGAAAATAAGGTAATACTTACACTTTTAGGTCAAGATCACTAGGAAGGAGCTTTAGGAACCCCTAAAGAAAGTCAATTGCAACCCTATATTCTTTTTCCAAGAAGATACCCACTTTCTTCTTACTTGGATAGGAAATTCACAATATAATAGAGGGAGAACAAGGTTAGTAGAAGGAGGGAAGTGGTGGATAGAAAATGGATCATTTGGGTTCTTAGGGATAAGTATATGAAACTTTAAGATAAAGAAAAAGAAAAAGTTGAAGTTCTAGTATCATTCCAAGTGTACATGGCCTTAAACTATTAAGAATATACAAGAACACACACAAGCAACTCCCCCACCATCCATATAGATCTTATTATCTCTCCTTTGTCGAATTTCCCATCCAACCAAATAATTCATTAGTTGATAGCTACTAAAGGTAGCTCATCCATGAAGGGGTAAACCCTAAAATATCTTTGAGGAAAACACCTTTAAACCATGGCTCAACTAGGAGCCCCATGGCTCAAAATACTCAATAATGATAAGATAACACATAAGGAACATAATGTATGTGACAAATTGCAAAGAAAACCCCTTAATTGGGTAAATTGCATATTAGTCCAAAATGTACATAAAATTGCATAACTTGTTCAAACAATGTCCAAATTGGACCAAATTTGAAACTTAAGCTTGTATTATGATTTCAAAGCATATAACAAGGTTATATTAGGGATATAAGCATTAAACTATGGTCATTAAGCTTATTCACCTCATTAAGCAAGTTCAGGGGCCTTATAGATCATGCCTTGAGTTTGAAGGACATAAGATATCTTATAACTTAGAAAGGCGATGATTTGATCATAATGATGAGTCAAACAAACTGACTAGAATATATTGTAGGACTAGATTATGAGATGTGGCTTTGTGCCATAAGATCAAAGATGGACTCCATGTACACCAACAAGGTATGACCTTGATGGATCCACCTAAAGGGGTAAAACCCATAGGGTGAATTTGGGTATTTGAGAGAAGACAAACATGGGAGGGTAGATTGGCTGTGATGAGCTTCAAACAAGTTCAAGTTGTTGAACATGTTGAAGTCTTTCACCAATTACCATGGTTAAATCCATTGGGTTCATGCTTGCAATTGCAGCTTACTAAGACTGTGAGATTTGGCATATGGATGTTAAAACCACATTCTGTAACTAGAATAATTGAATAGGATGTGTACGTGACATAACCTAATGGTTTTATAAATCCATTAATACAAATAAAGTTTGTAAGCTACAAAGGTTAATTTGTTGATTGAAGCAATCATCTCAGAGCTGGAATCTTCTATTTTGACAAGAAAGTCAAAGTGTTTGATTTGAGTCAGAATAAAATCTATGATTACAAAAGATTTCATGGGAGCATATTTATATTCCACATAATGATGTGGAATAAAATCCTTATCATGCAAATGTTAACACCTATCAAGAAAAGTACCTTCTCTATGAAGGACTTAGGAGAAGCATCCTATGTGATAGGAATTGAGATCTATACAGATAAATCTGGAAAGCTTCTTGACCTAAGAAAGAGAACATACACTGGCACGATGTTGAAGGGTTCAACATGCATGATTCATTGAGAGGAAACTTGTCCATGTTCCATAGAGTTAGTCTCTCGAGAGCCTAGTGTCCCAGTTCTTATGAAGAACATGAACACATGGATATATGTCATACACATTTTCAAATTGGATCTATCACATATGCACTCATCCATTTATCTCGTACGTATTGGACATGATGAGAAGATATCCTCTAATCTCATATGTATTGGACATGACGAGAGGATATCGAATCATCTCATATGTATTAGACATGATGAGAGGATATATATACACTTGTCTGGTAATCTCGTATGTATTGGACATGAGCGGAAGGTATACGTCAGATGCGAGTGAGAGTTACTGGACTGCCATAAAAGAACATCTTTAGGTGCTTAAGAAGCTTCAAAAGGATTAGTTCCTTGGTCATGGTAATAAGGAAGAGTTGGGTGTAAAGCGTTACACCAATGCAAGATTCCTAACTAATAAATAAATAAATCGCAATCCATTTTGATGTTTGACCTTAAAACAAGAACTGTAAGCTGGAAGGGTTCCGAGCTAATGACAATTATTTAAATCTACAATAAAAACTGAGTATCTCTATGTTATGAAAACAACAGAAAATATTGTATGATATGAAGTTCATATGGGTGAACTTATGGGAGGTTCCAACCATTGATGACTTAGTATAAATACTGTGATAGAAATGGAGCTACATGATAGGCAAGGAATCTCAGATAGCATACTATGACACTTCCATCTCATACGAGATGTCGTACAATGAAGAAATGTGAAAATTAAAACATACCGACTAAAAGCAAATGTTGCTAGACTACTTGCATAGTAGAAACATGATGGACATGTTAAGATCAATCAAAATATGATTTGTGGGTGATTGGATCTAACTACAAGTAGGAGTCTATTGGTATGTATGTCCAGAGAGCCAATCATATGATGATTGGAGTGAGGCATTAGATACTTGATTTGATAAATCATAAAGGTCATTCCGTCTATTATGTTTGTCTCAGTCTTGAGATGATGACACAAACATAAGTAGATGTCTAGAGAATTATGATACTCAATGCCATATGTCTTCACGTACGTGACTTGGAGGACGAGATCATACGAATGATAAGAGTCATACATTTTGTTATGTCCCAAGTTGGTCATTACTATGGAAGCAAAATAGATAATAGTAATACATAGGACTAGAGTGTGTGTTGACTGATGACAGAATCTCATTAGTCATGATATGTGATATCAAGTCAAGCACACAGATACATGTTAGTGAACAATGTATCAGATAGACCCACCATGAGAGTGATACAAGTAAACCATGGAAGGGTAGTCAGAATCATCTCTCATAGTGATGGTGGTGATTATGATTCTTAGACCTAAAATCACTGAACTCATCACATGTCATTGGGTACACTTTGACATCATCAAATGTGGCCCTGAAACATGGGTTGTTATAACGGTGATGATTAGGTGAATTTGGCACACGGGGATAGACTGTGAGTGATAGAGACGAGATTTGTCCCTCCTACTGGAGATTGATATCTAGGGCCCATTGATAAGTGATATTGAGAGTTTATGGTCGTACCCATATGATTCAATATATGATATGTGAACTCACATGCATCTTAGATAGTCTGCTCTAGTTCAAGGAACATGGATTGAACATTGAGAGGATGATGATTCCATGCCTCGAGTTTAATCTAGATATCAGAGACAAAGAAACTATATGATCACGGTAACACTATTAACAATTTATAGGTTGAAGTTTTTCTCCAACTTTTTGAATTACTTGGGTAGAAATGATGTGTGACTAGGCACCACTATTTGCTTGTGATGCCATAAGTTGTTATGGACATTCACTGCCAATGTAATTCTGGACATATAGGGTCACACACATAGGATTTACTTGGATTAAAGGAGTATATTCATGAATGCTAAAGGTGTTTAGGTATTCAATTAAACAATAGATCAACTGACTGGACTCAGAATCATCAAGTTCAAGTGTTGGACTAGTTGATTGGAGTGTCAGGTTGATAGGAATTGATTACTAAAGTGTTTAGGTATTCAATTCACGCACCAACAACTGACTGCACGCCAAACGACCATCTCAAGTCTTGAGACGGGCGTCTGGGTGCCAAACGGCTATCTAAAGTGTTGAGACAGGCGTCTGGTTTGTCAGGATGGTGCCAAATGGCCATCTCAAGTGTTGAGACGGGCGTCTAGTTTGTCAAACTAGTTGGAACAAAGTTGGCTGCCCAAACTGAGGTGAACCAACAAGTTCATACTGATGAACCAACTGGCTCGGCCCACCAGACGACTGTCTCTCATGTGCAAGATCGCTCAATTAGTCCAGGGAAGGTTCTAGATACTTTCCCAAATTCATTTGGATTGCACAATCTTGTTGTGCAAGAAAAATCGATGTTTAACATTGATTAGAATTGAATTGCCAATTCTGTGTGCAAACAGGAAACTATAGAAGCACAAGATGACTATTTCACACTGTGAAATGACCGTATCACACATGATACGATCATTTCGTAGTGCGAGACGACAGTCTCGCGGTCCACAGATTCCAAAACGTTCATGTTTCTAAACCCTTCTACTCCCACATCAACTGGGAACCCTGACCCTACCCTCTACTATAAATAGAGGGGTACTAGGGACTTCTCAACACACACAATTGGGATCAGTGGCCCTAACAATTATTGTCATCTCTGGTTGTGTTAACCACGAGAGCCCAAGCAAGTCCTACCTGACTAGGGAGGGATAGCGAGGGAGGAGCAACTGATATCAATTGTTGTAGGAGAGCATGTCGGCGACTAGTACGCTCACAGAAGGGGACAACTCCTTCCCGTTGACTCTGGCAGTGCAACGTGGAGTTCTCGATGGTCTGCTTGGACTACTCTAGAGGCAAGAGTCCTTTGGCTGCTGCTATGAGGATGATGTTAACCTATAGTCCATGGTGAGTCCACAGGAGGTGCTGCAGGAGCTGTTCAAGTCTATTGTCCGTGGTGAAGGCTAAAAGCTGCACAGACACTGTCCAAGATAACAATTATAGGGTGATGTTGTTGGACTTCCTCCAGGATCAGGTATAACCTCCCAACCTTTCCTTCCTAGATACATTGTTGTTGACGAGATTCTGTTGGTTTTTGGGAAACATGCAAATGTTTTTTTTCGTTGCCTATATTTGTGCCTGATTTCCCAACAATTACTACCACATGTGGTCCGCATCATATGCAACCTGTTGTTGGTGAAGATTTATGCTCGAACCAATTTGGGTTGATCGGTTCAACTCTTGAACTAATCGACTTGCCTCATGGTCGCTCGGTTGGGTTCTTCTAAAATGTTCGTCTGGTTCACATGCCCAAGCATTGTTTGCACACCTCTACTTGGTCACTGGTCGATTGATTCATCCTCCTATCATATTGCTTCCTCGGTCGGTCCTCCAGTTGATTGGGTCGTCTCACAAGCCGGTTGTTTCACCTTTGCACAGATTGTCATCTCACGCCGAAACATAAATTAAAACTATCCTATTTTTTATTACATTGTATATGGGGATAATTGTAACGACCGTCATCAATCCGACAAACAAATAGTTACTGATTAAGCGGAATAAACATAAATAACGGATTAACAAAAAATCACTAAAATTTAAAACTATTTTTTTGCAAGGAGGTCCTTGTCCATAAAACCTTTACTGAAAGGTCCAAAACTCGTACATATCATGATTTACATTGTACAACATTGTTTCATCTCATCTCGAGGACAACATATAACATTTTCTCTGTCAAAACACATAATGGAGCAACATAAAACCTCGAGGCATACAAGTTAAAATCTCAGATTGTTCATGAAACCATTACAAACTAACTCCAAGGACCTGAGAGTACAGAGACGACACATAGGACTTCTATCTACAAGACACGACAAACAATACACTCAGCCTGAGCTGTCACTGCTGCCTCAGTTGTTGTTCCTCCTCTGCAGAAAGATCTCCGCCGCTTCGTGCTTGTCTACCTAAAAATTGTAGATCCCATGGGGTGAGACAATTGTCCCAGTGAGAGATATAACTCTCTGCCAACCATATTATTATTGATGATAAACATTATAAAAATCGAGCAGGGTTCTTTTATATTAACAGGTAGGATTAATCATTGTATGAACAGAATAAGATAATCTGATTTCTTAAGGAGAACATTGCATCTACCCATGGTAGAGTTATAAATCATCTATCTGCTTTGCAAGGAATGTAAAGAAACATAAATAACATCTATCAACTAAGATGTATAACTGAATTGCACATCAATCAATGTTTTCCATATTCGATCCTTAAGCAAATATGCTACACGGCTGAACATATTTTACAAGCACACTTATGCCCTGAGGAGATGAAGCATACATCATTCATCTCCAACTGACCACAAACTTCTCACAAGTCGGTACCATACAAGGTCAATGGAAGAGCCAATTACCATGACCTCCCTTATCTCGGTCAGTATGAGACCACTTAGGCTTAGCATGACATCTTGTGTCGGCTGCATTATAGTTGTGCCAGGGTACGTAGGCATCCTCACTTAGAGCTACAGTGTCAACTGTGCTCTCTTAGGGGAAACATCTATGACAACCGTCCCCAGTTATTGAGTTATGGTCACTTAGGCACCATACTCTGAGCCATGGTCACATAGGCACCATGCTCTTAAGCCATGGTCACATAGGCACCATGCTCTGAGCCACGGGTCAGTTCACCGTGCTCTGTTGAGACATTATTATGAGATTATTGAGTCATGGACACTTAGGCTCCATGCCCCCACATATTCAAAAATATGCATTCCGAGTTATGCCGCGGGAAACCCGTTTCACCATTCAGCAAATTCTGACGTTGATGGATCTATGGTCAGGGCACCATTTTATGATTTCTAATGATATATTAAGTGCATTACAACATTCTTTTAGCATCAACCAAGTTATCATTATTAATCACAACAAATGCTACAAAGAAAGGTATAATACATCTATCACGTACTTTTCAAATATTTAAAACACATGATACTTGGGATCTCAGTCCCTTATCACATTACTAGGAATTCTCATCTCTTCACATCATCATTATCATGATTACTGGATCTGGGTATTCAAACCCTTAAGTTATCACATAGCATTGTTACCTATGTAACATGTAACCATTACCTCTAGGTCCTCAGACTAAGGTATTCATTTCACTTGTTGTACAAGTATTCACATGGCTCACAAGGCCATTACACATATTGTCACCTCTCACTAGGCAACAACTTATTCACATGGCTCACAAGGTCATTACACATCTTGTCACCTCTCATTAGGCAACAACTTATTCATATGGCTCACAAGGCCATTACACATCTTATCACCTCTCACTAGGCAACAACTTATTCATATGGCTCACAAGGCCATTACACATCTTGTCACCTCTCACTAGGCAACAATTTATTCATATGGCTCACAAGGCCATTAATCATTATACTTGTTATACAAGTATTTAACATGCCTCATAAGGCTTATGTAATAAGAGAAATACAACCTTCCCATCATTAGGGTTAGGGTTTCCCTTTATAGCCGAATAGGGTTTCATGTTCATATTATTAATCCAAACCCTAATTCATTTCTCCACACATCTAGGAGCATACATAGATATCATAAGTATTCAATCATACTTATATATTTTCTCATCATTTATCATTAGATGATTAACAACACAAGCATGTGTTTTTCTCTCATCCTTACTAGGATATTGAATACATCATACTTTTGATTCCATCCTCCTCTTTGAGGAATATTAGCCCATCATTAACAATTCACATCATCTTTCATTTAACACCACGTTCAACATATGTCAATCAATCACACATGATTGAAGTGTCACTTCCATATTGGTATCAAGATGTGTATGTTATCATATTATACTTTAAACCACATCCTTTACTTTATGTCATATATTCATATCGGCATGTGGTATAACCACGTCACCATGTCATGTTTTGAGGGTGTAAACCCTAATCAGCATATTATGTACTCACATCAGATGGACTATCACTTACATCTTATTATTTCAGATTAATTTTGTATCGGGTATGAGCTAGATGCTTGACCCCATATCGGATATAAGCTTTGTGTTTAGTGCCATACCGTGCACAAGATATGCCCCATATCGGGCATCCATATCGAGTATCATATAGGGCATCCATCTTAGGTAGCATATTGGGTTACCATTTTAGGTAGACCCTGAAAATCATATACCCTTCATTCCTTTAAGGATCATCCTTATCGTATAATTACTTGACAAGCTATTGGTCTTATTAAACTCTCATACCACCATTCATTATAAAAAGGGGGGGTATATCAGATTCCAATCCCTCATCTAGGGTTTTCCACTAAATTGGTTACATCATGCCATATCATGCATGAAGTATGAGTTTGAACTTCATATCATTCACAAGATAAAAGTAGGTGTTATTGTTTATCAATCTAAAGATATCATTCATCTCATACATGTGGTATCATCCACCACTCATCTCAGTTTACCCATCATCTTGGGTTTCCAATTCTATGTTGATTAGAGTGTTCACTACCTTTATATCGTGTAAGGGGTGTAGTCTAGACTTGTATCGTGCATAAGGATAAGTGGGATATATCTTATATCATGCAACAAGCATGACTCATATCGTGTATGAACTAGAATCCATCTTCATATCGGGTTAACCCCATCTAGGGTTTCATATCGGGTAGATGTATTCCAACCATATCGGGTTACACTTTGTTCTTGAATCCATACCTTGTATCATACATTAGGATTTACTTAAGTATTCATATTGTGCATCAGAGGTGTGTACTTCAAGGTATCACGTACCAAAGATACATTACATGATCATATCGTGTAAGAGCACTTGCTATTCTTTACTCATCTCGGGTTACCCAAATTAGGGTTTCATATCGGCTTTTAAGTATACTTTAAACCTTATATCGGGCAAAGAATCTATTCTTGACTCCATATCGTGCAAGCATGTCGTGCAAGCATATCGTGCAATCATATCATGAAAGCATATTGGGCAAGAAAAGTCTACACATACCCATATCGGGTTAGAGCTCTTGTGTGTAAGCTTGAACCCGATATCACTTTATAAAGTGATACCATCTTCTTCAAGCTCTAGACCTCCATTATAACAATTTAAGTTCATGGAAAGAGGTCTAGACAACTACTAGAACTCATAATTTCATTAATTATTTCAAAAGATTTCGGAATTAAAAGTAGTTCATTTAAGCATAGCAATTTAGGTGATGAATAATAACATGAAAGGGTTCAAGTTATATAACCTGCCTTGTGATCAGCTTCAAAGCTCCAAGCTCCAAAACTTCACGTCCTAAGGTTGAAGAAGAACCTCTCTAAGATCCAGGGCTCATTCACAACTCCTTCATGAATAAGAGATCACCATAGCTAAGCACTTGGTGAAGAAAGAAAGAAAAGAATATCCATAACCCGATATCCTACTTCAACCAAGGTTGAAGGTAACCAAAGCTTACCTAAAGCTTGGTGCTCAAGCTTTCCTATCTCCTTGAGATGCTTTGCACGACACCTAAGGGTCTTTGCACGATATCGCCAAGGGGAGTGGTTATGAGGATCGTAAACTTTCATAAGTTGGTGAAAGGTGGAGTATACATACTTGGTTTCATGAGATAAAGCATGTAAGAGGTGTCTTCGCCTTAAGCTACTAGATGACACATGGTCATGCATGGTTTACATGTGGCCATGCATGCACACATGTATATCTTGCCATGTAAAAGTCTTGGGAATAACCTAGAAACAATATCTCGCCCCTTACTTATCTTGTTGGGCAAGTTATATCATCTTTATCTCATTAAATAAGCAACCCGATACACTTTTTGTAAGGAACTTTGCAACCCATCATGGGCCACCTCCTTGAGGTGCTCTGCCTGTCATGGCCGTTTCCAAGGCTCAAAAAACTTATAGGAGGCTCCTACTTTAGCTCCTTGGCCGATAGGGCCCCTTATATCAAGTCTACAACTCGATACAACACATATAAGGCTCTTGCCTTCAACTCATTCTTGGTCTTTCATTACCAAGAGTATCATCACTCAATGGTGATTCAAACATAGTGCCCCCTTCTTTCTCTTTCCTCTCAAAGATACATAGAGGAAGTAGGGTTACACTAGAGGTGGTGATTTTGTATTCCAACCCTATTCATTGGGTAAATTATAAATTGTACCAAAATTGGTGCACACAACACTATAATTATTCAAACAAGTTATAACTTGGGATTTAGGCTTTCCACAAGCCACCACTTAGCATCATTCTCTTTCTTATGATACTAAAACACTTAGAACACATTCCATATGTGACATTTTGCGATGTAACCCCTCGTCTTGGGTAAATTACACTTTTCACTTAGACGTTCATATAATGCACAATTAGTTTACAACTAAGCTCAAACTTGAAAACAAACTTCACCAAAAGTCTTAATTACTTTTCAAAAGATTAGAATTATATTGTAAGTATCTTACTTAAGCCAAAACTCCTAGGGTTAAGCCATAACCCAAGTCAGGGGTATTACAATAACCTCGAGTTACATTCAAGGGAAAATAGGAAGAAGAACATTAATTTACATTTGGAAAGGAGAGGGAAGCTCAGTATGTAGATTGATTAACAACAAGAATAAATAACCACAACCATGCACACAAAAATCTGGGGTTTTGGCCATCACCATGCTTTACATCCATCATCAAAACAAATTTGATGGCAAGGCGTGTATATTACGTGTGTGTATATATATATATATATATATATATATATGTGTGTGTGTGTGTGTGTGTGTGTATGTGTGTGTGTGTGTGTGTATGTTTGTGTGTGGGTTCTTATGTGGTAATTTAAATGGATGTGCACATCAACCAGTTTAAATATTCACATCGCATGCAATAAATAAATATAATAAAGCTAAAAATTGATCACATCGATTATCCTAAAATATAATTAATTGATGTGACTCTGATACCACTATAGGAAAACACAACATCAGGTAGGTAGCGGAATTTTTTTTTTACTGACATATTTCCCACTAACTAGCAAATCACGTCAATAACTATGCAATGGGAAGGATGGTTTCACGAAGATATACATGGTCCTGGAGCAAGTCCAATGACAATCCTCATCGATATAGATGCACACTCTGTCTTGGACGTTAGCTGTGCAGCTCTTGGTCGCACTCAGACTCATTTGATTGCTCCTCCATGGACATCAGACTCAAACAACTATTGCATCATCTCCTCAGATCTCGCCATGGACTGCGAGTTGATGTTGCCCTCCTAACAGCAACCAAAAGACTCCTGCCTCTAGAGTAGTCCATACGAACCAACTAGAATTCCTGTCATCCTACAGAAATAGGCAATAAGGAGTGGTCCCTCTCGTTGATGTATTAGTCGCCAACATGCTCTCCCACAACAATGATACTCAATTGTTTCTCTCCCATGGCTATCCCTCCCTAGTCGGGTAGGACTTGCCTGGGCTCTCATGGTTACCACAACCAGAGAGGACAACAATTGTCAGAGCAACTGATTCTCAATTATATGTGTGTTAGTTGTACTCTGGGAAGCCCCCAATATCTCTCTCTGTATAGGAGTGGATAGATTCAGGGTTCCCAGTCCCTGCTAATGTGGGTCTAAAGCGGGAGTGGAGAGGGCAAGAAGATATTGAATTTTTACAACTTTTCTGGAAGTTTCAAAACTTGTGTGCGACGAAAAGGTCGTCTCACCAAGTGATACAGTCGTCTCGCATGCAAAACGGTCGTTTGAGACACGAGACATTCATTTTGAGCTTTTTCAGTCAAATATGAATTGTCAAATCATTTATTAATTAATGTCATACATTAATTTACTTGCACCCAAGTATGTGTAATTGAAACAAGTTCAGGATAACTCCAGAACCTTTGTTCGTCCCAACTGGGCCATCTCACACAAGCGAGACGCTCATCTCACTCACCTAGACAGCTGTGTGGTGAGTTTGAGTCAAGTCCATCGGTTCAACAGCTTGAACTAGTCGGTTCATAGGGCAGAACTAAGTCAATTCGATTTCTAATCTGCTTTATAACCAAAATGGTCGTATCAATACTTGAGACGCCCGTCTGGCTGCCCAAACGGATGTCTCACCCAGTGAGATGGTCATTTGGTAGTTCAGACAACCAATCTGTCAATCTGTTGCATGAATTAAGTACATAAACACTTTAATACTTAATTCAATTGCCATTCAAGATCTGAACTCCTCTTCTAGGTGAGTTCCTATGTGTGTGACCCTATAGGTCCCATATCATGTTAGCAGTGAATGTCCATAACAACTTATGACATCACAAGCAAAGAGTGATGCCTAGTCGCATATCATTGCTACCCAAGTGAATGGAAAGTTGAGGGGCAACTTCAACCTACAATCTGTGTATGGTGTTACAGTGTTTGTATAGTTCCTTTGTCACTGATATCTAGATTGAACTAGAGGCATGGAGTAGTCATCCTCATTATTATTCAATCTTGTTCCTTGAACCACAACAGACTGCATGAGATATATGTAAGCTCAATATCACATATTGACTCCCATGTGTATGGCTATACTTTTCTCACTCTTGCTAATCAAGGGGTATTGAATATCATACTCTTGTCCGAGAGACAAAATCCATATCTATCACTCATAGTCAATCCCCATGTGTCAAAGTCACCCAATCATCACTGTTATAACAACCAATGTTTTATGACTGCATTTGATGATGTCAAAGTGTACCCAATGACATGTGATGAGTGTAGTGATTTTAGGTCTAAGAACCACAACCACAACCAACACTATGGGAGCTGACTATGACTTCTATAAAGATGGCTTCCATGTGTCAGTTTCATGGTGGGTATGATACACTGTTCTCTAACATGTATCTGTGTGCTTGGTTTGATATAGCCATGTCACAACTCACAAGATTGCGTCATCAACCAACCCACACTCCAATCTTATGTGTTATTATTAACTATCAACCTTCCACAATAACAACCGATCAGGGACATAATGCGAATATGTATATGTGCTCTTAACATCTGTATGATCTCGTTTCGACAAGGCTAATACTTGAAGACATACGTCATTGAGTAATATAATTCTCTAGACATTTATAATGTTCCGTCATATATCATAACTGAACGAAACATAATAAATTAGATGTTTTTGCCTTTTGTTATTAATTATCAAATCATGTATCTAATGCCTCATCCCAAATATCACATGATTGGCTCTCTGAACATACATACCAACACCATCTGCATTCTAGTAAGACTTTTGGAAAGGAACGCCATATGCTTTTCCAGGTTGGTGACGTGAAGGAGCTTGCTTTGAGGTGGGGGGGGGTGGGAGTCATCATTCCTTCTTTTCTAACACACTACCGACTTTTTTTCTTCTGATAAGTATATGTCATGAACCTGTTTGTATGCTTTTCCTTCTATTCTACCAGAATGCTTAGTTTTCTTTTATTTAAGACTCATACCAACATTCAGACGACCTCCGTCTAGATAATGATAACTATATCTACATCGAGCGTGACATCTTTGTTTTTTTTATAGCACGTTAAACTTTTTTTTAGCAACAATTCATCGTTCAATCTTATCATTGTTTCACTGTTGTCATTTGTAAATAGTAGGTAGTAGGGATGAGCATTGGGTTGGGCCGGCCTGATCTAACCCGCAACTCACCCCGCATAATCCGATCCAGACCTGAACCCAATCTATATAATGGGTGGGCCGGGCGTAACATTTAAACCCATATTTTATTTGGGCCATGTATGGGCAGAGGTAAACCCAGACCTGAAAACCCGAATGTCCCGATGACATGTATACATCTATCTTTGCCCCTAAAAGAAAAACATATAGATTTTTAGATGCAATATGTAGTATGTATCCAACCAATGGCAACATGGATAATTTATAATCAATCAACATGATTAGTGAATTGATACTAGTAACATAACCATCATTGACATGGATAGACATACTTGATTTCTTTATTTTGATCTCACTTTGTCCAAATGTAGGGGACCAATAATCTTTTGCTCAGCGCATGATATATTATGTTCATTTTTTTGCTCATACACTCACATGTAGGAGACAAATGATCTTTTACTCTTCTAGAACCCATTTCATAGTATATACATATAAGATGAGAAGTAAAAAGTCACAACATTGTAGATTCTATTGATTTTTTAAGTCTCATACATTCACATGCACAAGAAAATAATTTGTTCCTCTTTCAATATCCATTCATTGTTGTAGAGGATCAAATAACTAATGTATCACAAATTATATATATATATATATATATATATATATATATATATATATATATATATATATATATATATATATATATATATATATATATATATAGTGAGGCTAGAATACACTCGAGTGTATCCGGAGCGGAATACACTCAAGTAGTTTTCCATGATGCAATATTTTTTTTGAAAATCTAATCTATTGATCTTCTTAAACATCTTGTGAACAACTCATACGCAAAATTTGAGCACATTTGGATATGATTAGCTCATGCTATGAAGACCGCAAAAATTATGCATTTCAAATTAGTTTTGCGCGTCGATTTTGTTTCCCTTGGATGAGTGACTTACACTCATCCAAATGGGCTCAAAATTTGTATGTAGCCTAGTTATAGTATGACGGTGAAGATCAATGATTTACATTTTGCAAAAAATAGTCTTGATATGCAAACACACTTGAGTGTATTCGTGCGATCCGTACACTCAAGTGTATTCTAGTCTGACTCTCTCTCTCTCTCTCTATATATATATATATATATATATATATATATATTCTTTTGAAGGTTGATCACAAAATACATATCATACTAGTTTAATTTTCATGCTAGCAAGTTAGATCTAGCAAACTTTAGTATGCTCATTCGATGTTATATGGGCAAATCCGAATCCGGCCCGAAACCCAACATTCTTAAATGGGTCAGGTACATGCTGACATTTTTCAATTTTATCCGGACCCGAACCCGGCCCGTGGCCCACTTTAAATGTGGGTTTGGGTTTGGGACAGACAAAACTCGATATAACACGACCCAATACTCATCCCTAGTAGCTAGCAGTCACATTTATGGTTTGTCAAAGTTTTGTGAGGACAAATAATCAAAATTAGGTCTAACTTGGAGTAAGCATTTCCATATTTGGAAGTTAATTTCCATATTAGACTCGTACCAATTCTGAATATATTTTTTTGCAAGAAATATTCAATATTTTGAACTTCCTCTTATGTTATTAAATATAAGATTTAAACTTAAATGAACAACAGATAAAAATTCTATTGAAAAATGTGTAACGAAAATATAGTCTCATATTACGTTATTTTTATGTATTACACATGTTTAGCCGATGTTCATCATTCCTTCTTTTCTAACACACGTACCGACTTTTTTTCTTCTGATAAGTATATGTCATGAATCTATTTGTATGCTTTTCCTTCTATTCTATGCTTAGTTCTCTTTTATTTAAGACTCACACCAACATTTAGACGACCTCCGTCTAGATAATGATAACTATATCTACATCGAGCGTGACATCTTTGTTTTTTTTATAGCACGTTAAACTTTTTTTTAGCAACAATTCATCGTTCAATCTTATCATCGTTTCACTTGTGTCATTTGTAAATAGTAGGTAGTAGGGATGAGCATTGGGTTGGGCCGGCCCGATCTAACCCGCAACCCCCCACATAATCCGATCCATATAATGGGTGGGCTGGGCCTAACATTTAAACCCATATTTTATTTGGGCCATGTATGGGCAGAGGTAAACCCAGGCCTGGAAACCCGAATGTCCAGATGACATGTATACAT
The DNA here is from genome assembly GCA_963693085.1 of Alisma plantago-aquatica. Lineage (NCBI taxonomy): Eukaryota > Viridiplantae > Streptophyta > Magnoliopsida > Alismatales > Alismataceae > Alisma > Alisma plantago-aquatica. The sequence continues at coordinate 452,903,388 of OY856413.1, read as the reverse complement.
CTATCTTTGCCCCTAAAAGAAAAACATATAGATTTCTAGATGTAATATGTAGTATGTATCCAACCAATGGCAACATAGATAATTTATAATCAATCAACATGGTTAGTGAATTGATACTAGTAACATAACCATCATTGACATGGATAGACATACTTGATTTCTTTATTTTGATCTCACTTTGTCCAAATGTAGGGGACCAATGATCTTTTGCTCAGTGCATGATAGATTATGTTCATTTTTTTGCTCATACACCCACATGTAGGAGACAAATGCTCTTTTACTCTTCTAGAACCCATTTCATAGTATATAAATATAAGATGAGAAGTAAAAAGTCACAACATTGTAGATTCTACTGATTTTTTTAAGTCTCATACATTCACATGCACAAGAAAATAATTTGTTCCTCTTTCAATATCCATTCATTGTTGTAGGGGATCAAACAACTAATGTATCATAAATTTATATATATATATATATATATATATATATATATATATATATATATATTTGAAGGTTGTTCACAAAATACATATCATACTAGTTTAATTTTCATGCTAGCAAGTTAGATCTAGCAAAATTTGGTATGCTCGTTCGATGTTATATGAGCAAATCCGAATCCGGCCCGAAATCCAACATTCTTAAATGGGTCGGGTACATGCTGACATTTTCCAATTTTATCCGGACCCGAACCCGAACCCGACCCGTGACCCACTTTAAATGTGGGTTTAGGTTTGGGACAGACAAAACTCGATATAACACGGCCCAATACTCATCCCCATTAGCTAGCCGTCACATTTATGGTTTGTCAAAGTTTTGTGAGGACAAATATTCAAAATTAGGTCTAACTCGGAGTAAGCATTTCCATATTTGGAAGTTAATTTCCATATTAGACTCATATCAATTCTGAATATATTTTTTTGCAAGAAGTATTCAATATTTTGAACTTCCTCTTATGTTATTAAATATAAGATTTAAACTTAAATGAACAACACATAAAAATTCTATTGAAAAACGTGTAACGAAAATATAGTCTCATATTACGTTATTTTTACGTATTACACATGTTTAGCCGATTTTCTCCTCTAGTGATAAAACTTGTAATTTAAATATTTTAAAAGTACATATCAAATAAAAAAATAGTCTTCGCCTACAAATCAGACAGCCGAACTTTTCCGTACAATGATCTAATGTAAAAAAAAAAACGAAAAGAAAAAGGAATTTGCTTGTGAAATTGAACAGACATGAACCTCCGATTACTAGGACTTAACCGTTATATAAAATGAAACGTCGGCGCGCTATGGTTAGGGTTTTAGCGGAGGATTGAACCAAGCAGCAGTTGCGGCGACAACCCACCATCACTCCATTTGTGACTTCGGATTCCTCTGCGAGCTTGGCATTTCCTATCCGCGATATTGATATGGCGTTCTGGGGTACGTCTCTCTAGCCCATTATTTCTTCTCATTGCAGCGTTGTGGATATCCTTTATATAGATTGAACTATTATGCTGTCCCCTCTCTAATCCCCCTTCTGTTACCCACCAGGGGTGGAGGTTAAGCCCGGGAAACCGTGGACGCACACGTTCGACGATTCTCGAGGAAAGCTCCGAATCACCCAGGTACTGTGGGAGGTGGACCGGTTCCGTTCTTGCCTCCTAACTTGACTATCATTGCCCGTCTATCAGTAGCCTAAATTGTGGTATTTGCAGGCGACTCTAGGAAACGGCTCAGGAGAGAAGAAGAGCACAGTCCAATGCAATGTTGGCAGCAGGCAACCAGTTTTGCTGTGTTCTCTGCTGCCCGACAAAGTCGAGTCATGTTCCTTAGAACTTGAGTTCGAGGAAGCAGAGGAAGTGGTCTTCTCGGTGTTAGGTCCCAGGAGCGTCCACCTAACAGGATATTTTTTAGGCTGTTGTGGAGCTAGAGATGGTGACGATACGTATCCCCTTTTAATAATTCATTGCTACATAGGCTTGAACACAACAGTTTATTTTTCACCTTTCGTCATTTAACTTCGTTTTCTTTTGTTCTGTTTGCTTCTAGCTCGTAAGCTATAAACCAAGAAATATTCTCTCTTTCTTTTTCTTTTACATCTCCGAACTGACAATAGGTATTTTTTATTTCAAGAAGTTGTATTGGTTTACAATCAAACTTATTAAATTGACTCAATGACTGTTAATGCCTGATGAGCGCGTGACTGGATGGGAGGCTGCAGTGTCTGAGTCACTAATACATTCACTAGCTAAACTTACACAGTGAAGTTTACCCATGCATTAGAACAGCTGAACTGCAGAAACTGCCCTTTTGGGCTTTTCATTTGCCAATATCTCTGAAAACCATCCAAATACAAAATCTACACGTATATCCAAATCTTATTAATCTGTCATATCATGAAATTTGCATTGTTATGCTTCCACTAGGCGGTGGTTAAAACATAATTTATGTGAATTGTCGTTTCTAAGTGGAAGCAAAAAGGTTTCTGTTAAGGTTGATTTTTTCCCCTTTTCCGCTTCTTCATCCTTGACTCTTCTAAAGTGATTCATATGGGGAAGATATTGCCGGAACAAGTAGCGAAGAAGATGATATTTATGAAAGCGATGAAAGCTATGAGGATGACTTCATCGATGATGGTGATATTGAGACATTCTCCACTTCACCTTCATCTAAACACAACAGTGGAGGTATGGCATATACTGATCTCAACTGGCTTTGTATGTGAATATCTTTTTGTAATGGGTATTCGTGAATATCTTTTTCCTATTGTTCCTTGAAACTGTAGTTGTTGAGGCGGCCAGGTGGTGGCCCCCATAGCTGGCGCATACATGCGCTTCAGGTTTTCTTTTTATTTTTAACTTTTAGGCATGTGTACCAAGTTAAACTCAATTGTGTCCTGTTTGATACAAATGACCTAAATTGAGACCTGTTTTGACCTTAGTTGGATTAATACAAACATATAGTTTGACCTAAACTAGACACGTTTCAATCTATAATCCCAATTTGACCAATGTTATACCAAAATTGCCCAATATAACCTTATATTGAGCTATGTTGGACCTAAAATAACCAAGGCACCCACTTAGTCCAAAGAAGGTTTCAAGTGTCCTTGAAGTGATCCCTTCCTTTGGCCCCTTGGTGGACCATGGATCCCTTAATAATAAGGCTTGAAACAAGGATATATAGGAGAGATCGTGGCCCTATTAAACTATAATGCAAACAAGGCTGAATACAAACAAAGGTTTATACACTTGGCTGCATCACGGTTGTGATTGAGGATTATATGGTGGTGAGTTTTTGTTATATGATATAATTATCACTCATCAAATTGGTGTTAGGACCTTTAGGCATGGGTAGGGCAATATGACTTTCTTTTTCTAGTGGTCAAGTAGGTGTAGGGTTTTATTTGATACTATACTTATGATTCTAATTCATTTTACCTCAAAATAATCAATGAATTTGTATCACTTTACTCCTCACCTTTTGTTATTAATTGTATTCACTGAATTTGAAGTCACATGTCATGTACAATAATTTTTATTGATTTTAGCAACAAAAAGTGGAAATCACTGTCATATATTATACCTTGACTTGAATGAGCAAGATGCAGGATTTGACATTGTAGTAAGTTAGCTTTTGTATATTTTATAATTCTGGATTTAACGTTTGTGTGACACGTAGTTAAATATATAGCTTGAGGATAGGTATTTTCTGGTTAACCAGTTGCATTTGCACAAGAACTTTTCTATTTGGAGATTTTATTTTAGAATATGAATCATAAATATATCACACAATTAGTATTTCTATTCTAGGAATAAAGTAAGGTGGAAAGTTTCATAACAACATATACAAATGAGTAAATAATTGTTTCAAATCACCGACCACTAGCTAATATAGCTGTAGACGCTTGAAAACGGTCATTTCACTTATCTTTCATACCCTTTGTATTCATGTACACCATTAATAGAGTTTACGGTACATCTCTAAGTGGAATACACGGGAACTGAAGGATATTCCCCCATGTTTACATCACATGGTGCAAAATAGATTAGATTTAAAAATATAGATTATGCCAGTACCTTACAATACTAATTAAGCTTCATGTAGGACATCATTGTTGTGTTGACATAAATATTTTATGTGCATATATATACAAATTGGCATCTGCTCACATCTTCATTTTCACAACAATTACTTCATGGTTGTTGTACTAATAATGCATGGATGTTGTGCAATGTCTAGTTTTTGTGTAAATGACCTTCATTTAATATAGAAATCAAGCATCTTAGATTAAACTTTGATTCTATTGGACTTCAACATCTTGTTAAGCACTTCTAGCCCATTTTTGGGCTTATAATGCGTTTAACTTGTGCAATAAGTTGGTGTCGCTCGAAAGTTTACTTGATGGATGATGGGTTTTATTAAGTGAATAATATGGACTTCAGCCGGTCACCTAAATCTAGCGGCCTAAATATGGTTTTTAGTTGTGTACATTTTGCTTGCCTCATGACTGTTTGTGGAGTTAGGAACTTGTCAATTTTTGTGTACAATTTGCTTGCCTAAGGGCTGTTTCTAGAGTCAGAAACTAGTCAAATTTTTTTATTCCAAACTGTCACGAGGGAATCTTTTCATCTTAAATTCTGTTAAGAGTAATAATACCCAACATGTAGTTGCCATTCGTGTGAGATCTTGATCCAGTTTCTCTCCTTTATTTCTCGCAAATTTTTGTAATGGATATCTGCATGCTTGATGTGCACATGCTTTAGGGTTGGAGCTATGTTTACCAACCATACTCTTGATATCTAGATCCGTATCCAAAGCATATCATGTTGTATGCTTGAAAAGAATATAACCACCTAAAATCTATTTGAGCGGCCTAAAGCATGGCTAGCATCACAAATACACCAATTTGATAAATAGTTCAGCATGGATCCTAGTTCAGTACCTTCCATACCCACTGCACCCACTATCGGCTTCCACTAGCAATTATTCGTACACATATATGCAATAGTGTATATATATTATAGCATGGGAAGCACAAACACTTTAAAAGGGCACCAAACCTTTATTAGACATGTATTGGACACCTGTATTCCTTGGACATGCCTAAAATACGTATCGGAATAGTTGCACACCTCTTGGACACACGTTGCACTTGTTGGACACGACCCAACCCATTGTTAGGCCCCTACCAAAAATGAAACGCACTAGTTTTCATACCATACCTTTCTCATCCCTCAACTCTTGCATCTACTCTTGGGCTTGGGGCCTTCACGTATATTGTGCCCAACTGATCAACTGCATTAAAGGTTAATGATCATGCTTAATCCTAATTTATTTTGATAAATTTATTTGATATGACCTCATATTTTAATTCTTACTAGTGATACCTTCTCCTTGTTCTTCTAGTGTTTCTCTATATCCAATTTTCATGAATTTTTTTGTTGTGGATTTTATCTTAATTAGTTGTACACTTGTACCTAAATAAATTGTTCTGAAACTATATTGAAATTACTTTGAATGTTTATTTACATAAATGCATGTGTAAAGTTATATAAACAGTTTCCTATTTCAATTGGACATGTGATAGTAAATCTTTAGGTCATGTAGGAGTCTAGGCTGAAGCCTAACAATATTGTGTGCTTTATAGAATACATGACAAAGGGCAGCATTAGTAATTCGTGATCTTATTGCGTGATTAGGCATTATACATGCAAGGAGTAAAGTCTATGAAAACTCCACGCAGAGAATCTTTCGCAAACCTAAAATAAACAAGAGTTTGTATACAAGAAAGGGTCAGAGATAATATATGCCTAAAGCTAATGACGAACGTGGTTTACTAGGTAGGCCACACGGAGTACTAGCATTAGACCACTCACAAAGTGTGATAGTGTGCATCCACAAATAAGAACATGTCAGCAGCTTGCCAAAGAACATCATCTTTGGTACTATACGCATCAAAACTGTTTACCCAAAGACAAACACAAGGAAGCAGGCAATTAGTCAACGTAGCTTTAACAAGTTCATCCAGAGTGCAGCTTGCCACATCCAGTTTTCTTCTGTGGTTTCTTTTTCTTCTTCCTTGATCTAGAGTTGAGGCCCCATTGTTTATAGTAATCCTATGGATCTGGCTCTGCATCAATTGGAATATCCAGTTATCCTTCTTCACTACGACAGTGGCGAGATCTTAATTGATAGTTTAGGGAGAAACCACAACTGAGCCACGCCTGTCTTGTGTAAGGTGTTGAATACTGGGACCATGGGATAGCAGGTTCATTATCCTTCTGTACTTGTCATCAAGTCTGCATTTAATATTATACAAAATGAATAAATTAGTTACAACATACTAAATTAAAATGTTAATATACACATTCTTCAATCATATGATTTATCAGGTGTCACCAGCAGTATTCAGATCTTCCAATTTAATATTAATCAAGTGTCACGGCGATATCAAGTGTCACAACAGTGTGAAGATCATCCAAATCTGATTTATAGATAATACATAATACTATAATAGTTACATGTCCCAGTAGTCAGCAGTAGATTATCATATATAACACTCTAGAATTAACTAAATTACAGGCTTACATTACTTCAAGGACATAACTAAATTACAAACAAAATCACATACAAAACGGAATACAAATTTGTATACATTATACTATTATAGAGTATGAAACCAAAGAATAAAGACATACATAATTAGTATTAGATAGGTAGAAATGTTATTTGGGAAACAATGGGGTATAGAAAAATAAGACAGAAGAGTTTACCTTTAAGTATATACAGCCGGAGAAGACTTTCTTCGCGTTTGCAACCAGCAACAAGGCGTCCAACGACCAAGGTAGGGAGACTTGGCGCAACAGGTTGGCGCCCAAAATCTGGAGAAGCAATCGGAGGAGAGGAAGAACTCCTCAACCCTCCAAAGAAATGTTCAAAATATCAACAAAATTGTCAAAATTTCATCGATTTTATCTGTCGCTGGCAATCAGACATCGAAATGGACTGACAAACCTCTCGAAACAGGCAAATCATTGATTTTTTCACTTTTTCATATACTATGCACTACCTAGAGCATTTTTTTGCACAGTTTTGTGTCTTTAAGTCTATATATTGTGCTTGCAAGCTATAGTGACTTAATTCATTGATTTCACCATTGAAAATTGACATCAAAATTCCCCATCAAAATGTCCATCGGAATAATTCAAGGTCATTCACTCACAAATGACGAGACCCCACCCCACATATCCAATATGAAATATTATTACATATTTGAGTAGATCTACACTAGTAGATCATTCTTGTGAAATTTCATAAATTAATTCGTTAATTTGCCGTCAAAAATCCATAAATGCAATTATCAAAATTTCTGTCAAAATTTGTTGAAGTTTCTGTTTTTATCGCCACGGAAACGTCATCGAAATTGGACATTTTCTTCCTTGCTCCAAAGCTTGCAGTAATAGGTTGCCAGGGGGTATAGAATCTATAGCCGGAGGTGAGCAACAACCGTAGGAGAGGAGGAAGGGTAGCGAAAAAGAAATGTTGAGGAGATTGTCTGCAGAACCAGTATTGTCGTAGAAGGGAACACATGCGGTTACTTGGGTCCCAGGCAAGTGGGTCAATAGGTTCTTTTAGTTATTAGTGGGCCTTTGGGATAAGTGGGCCTTGGGGTGGCCTAGCTGGGCGTTTTCATAATAATGTGCCAAAACAATCATTTTTTTATGATCTAGGTGCTGATTAAGCAGGAAAAGGCCATTAAGCAAGAGATTTATGCCAATCCGTCTACTTGGTGCTTAAAAGTATTTTAAATGGCTGTTGGGTCTGGGTCTAGCTGTTTAAGCGGCCGCTCATGCTGTTTTTCAATTCATTGCGAATGATGCTTAGATGATGATGATAAATATGGCAAACCATGGGCGTATTCACCACCTACCTCAGGAGGCATTCATTATCTCTATCAACAACTAGGAGTCCATAAAATCCAGTCACATGGTGGATGGATGACTTTGTTCGGGCGTCCATGGTATTAATTGACATTGAAACTGATAAGTCTGAGGAGGCTGTATTTCTCCAATCAGCAAAAACCTCTTCGTTCCTTTCCAATATTTGTCCCATCCTTGTTTAGACTAGAAATAAACAATTCATTTTCATAATTCCATTCCATCATCTACTCGAGTTTGCCATTGGAACAAAGCTTCTTTCCCTGCCCAACCTCTCATCGTGCCATGTCCATTGTCCACTCTGTTGACACTCTACCTCTGTATATGGCGAGGGAGAGGAAGATGCCAAGTTGAAGGAGTTGGAGTAAGACGTAATGTGGGCGGAGGAGATTGTATAGGAATGTGGTTAAATGGCTGAGTTAGGATTGAGATTGTGCCCAAGATTGAGGACCCTACTATTGAAGAATACCAATCAGAGGAGTCTATGGCTGTGGTATGTCACCCAAGCAAAACATTCATTGGGAGCCTTCTATTGATGTATTATGAGAAAGCGGGCCCTTAAACAGAGGAGGAACAGACAAAGGACGAACAAATTATTCCCAAGATATGTAGACAGATTCGATGACTAAGGTTGCAGAAGACATGTGCCTAGAGGAAAGGCTGCGTGGTTGAACCTTCTATTGATGTATTATGAGAAAGCGGACCCTTACACTAGAGGAGGAACTGACAAATGGCGAACAAATTATTCCCAAGATCTGTAGACATATTCGAGGACTAAGGTTGCAGAAGACATGTGCCTAGAGGAAAGGCTGTGGAAGGCTGCGTGGTTGACTACTTAAAGCTCATTGTGGAGTCACATTTCACGTTTGTTGTTGTCTTTTCTTGGTCGAGGGCCATACAAGACTGGAGGCGTCATTGTAGGTCTCTACCTGGGACATATTGTTGTTAATTTTGATTTATGTCGTTACATGCAACAACTACATGTGCAATTTAATTAATAGTTTAGGCCGATCCATATAAGAAAACGCAAACTAAATCAATACAGGAGAATAGAAGTAAAGGTTAAGAACTCAGACCGGATCGTTTGTTGAAAAATCAAACGTGATACAAAATTTAGCGACATGCAATCCTTTTGAATAGATGCCGTTCTTCTAGACGACCTGGTCACGAACTCAGACCGGATCGTTCATTGAAAAATCAAACGTGATACTTACATCATTCAACGACATGCAATCCTTCTGGATAGATGCCGTTCTTCTAGACGACCCAATCACGAACCTGTAAAAAACGTCTCGTTTGTCTTGACGACGAACAATGTATTGTTGAAGACGAACAATGCAGACGTTGAAGGCGAACAATGCAGACGTTGAAGACATGCAACACCACTGCAACTCAACGACTGTAGGAACCACCGCCTGACAGATCGCGTTTCAGAAGAGAGGAATGACTTGCTTCTCATAGGAGAAAGCCTCCATGGAGCAACTCGGGAACGATGACATGAAGACACCAACTAGGGTTTGCAAAAATGCACTCGAAAGAGAGGAATGACTTGCTTCTCATAGGAGAAAGCCTCCATGGAGCAACTCGGGAACGATGACATGAAGACACCAACTAGGGTTTGCAAAAATGCACTCGAACGCTGACGGCTGATGTTCGTGAGATGTGTTTAACCCTAATGACTGGAGTCTTATTTATAGCCTTACACGCACCGAATTCTTATTCCCATTGAGACACAATCAATTGATCCCTCTTGTACATGTTGCAAAAAAATCCACGAGGCAAACACTTTCCAATTAGGATTAGTAAATCCGGTTTGAAAAGAAACAATTAATTAAATTAATAATTAGTTATTTAGTTGTATCCTTGTGTAAAATAAGATGGAAGACGGAAGACAATTCCCACAAGCCACAAGCCTTCCATCTTCCATCTTATTTTGCACAATTCCCAGGCAGCCAAGGGTGCGTGGCATGGCGTGCGCGCTCGTGCGCGCGTGTATTGTAGTCACCATACCCACCAAGGAGGCGAGCATACTCTCCCCTATGACCCTTTGGACAGTAGTTTCACATGTGATCCTACACATAAGGACCACAAAAGTTCTAGGAGTGGCAATGTGGGACTAAACTCTTCCCATTTGCACAAGACAAGAAACTGCATTTTCCTCCATGTACTAGCTGCACTACGTTGGGCTTATCCCATGCTAAATACCTGGCTGTAGCAGCCATATATCTAACACAATACAAAGCCTGGTAAAAGGTGTGTGCGTCCCTTTAAATTCTAAAGGTGAAAGTGAATACAGCTGCGGTGACTGCTTTGTGTGTCATTCTATTATAAGTTTTTTTCTCTTGGAATGAAGATCCAAGAAAGACATAAGAATTAAGCACCGCTTTGCAATCACAGTCTTCAACTTAGATGATGGATAATGCCTTCTTTTCCATCGCCAGATGATGACAACGATATATTATGAGATTTAGGAAGTATGTGTGTTCTTTTTCGATAAGTTGTGTTGGTAATTACTCATTTAGAGTCGGCCTACTCTCAACTGATAGGCAACATGGGCCTTTGAAGAGGCTGAGTCATAGACGAATTAAATTTTCAGTTTTCCTGAAAAATACTTTGTGCCGTACACCCTTTGCCGGGACACTGCAATTTCTATTCACATATAACACCTGGATGGTTTGAACCTTTCGGTGTATGGTGTTGCTATACGTGAACTTACTTCTGTACACATCCACTGTGCAATTTCTACCGGCAAATGACAACTTCGTTGATTTCAGACTTTCAATTTATGCTTTTGCTATTTTGAAATTACCTTGACATTATAGTATATATGTATTTCTGTACAGATTCATGTGACTGTTATGAGCAGAGAATTTAATAACTGCCAAAAACAAGCAAATATTTTTCACCGTTATATTAATGTTTTTGTTATTCAACGTATGAGCATTGCAGTTGTTATCGAGGAAATTGTAGATGATGAAGGGCCAGCCACTGCCTCTGATAAACAAAAGTTATTGACTGACCCAGAAAGTGAAGATGAAGATGGGTTTCCTGTCACATTTAAAAGGAAAAGCAAAAACAACAAAATAAACAAGGGAGGTGATTTAAATGACACTCCTGACAATCCCACCCGGGAAAAGGATACTGTTGCTAGGAATGACGCTAGTTCTGTCGTTAGCAAAGAAAAACCATCAGAATGTAATCTTGGGGATGATACCAAAACTAGTGTTAATCCTAAGAAGAAAAGGAAGGCTAAGATTGAGAAAGGCACGACTTCAATACCTTCGGTTGTTTTCTCTGCCGATAAAAATGATGTTAGTGAGAAAGATAATGAAGACGACGACAAGAAAGGAGAAATTCTTGATAATATGAATCAAGATAACACGGCAGGAGATGGAGAAGAGCATAGACCCGACAACAAGTAATTTTTTTTGATCTCTTCAATCACTTTAGTGTTGATTGTTTCCAACAGTGAACACCTTTTGTTGATTAGTTCTATCATACCAGTGAAACATCTGTTGCAAATTCTGATGGAAAAGCAAACAAGAAGAATAAAAAAAAGAAGAAAAGGACCGAAGAAGATACCTCCAATGATGCGAATGATATTCATGCGAATGCCGCCAATGAAACTAATGCTGATAGATCTGACGCAGGCTCAGTGTATGTTATGCAAATTGCATTTAGAATTTTTTTTCTCACCAAACTAAAACTAATTGCTAGCTTCCTTTTGGAGTTTTATACAACATGTTACTGCCTAATTTGTTTGTGACATTCCTGGACCATTAATACATAATAGTATTTTTATGAAATTGGCCAATCTCTAAATTTCGCATCATACTTTGGCTTACCAGTGGGTCCAAGAAAAAGAGGAAGAAGGCTAAAGGTTCAGATAGTGTTCTAGAAAAAGGATCTACTGAGATGAAAACTGAGGATATTCAACCATTACAGACAAGAACATTCCCTAAGGGCTTTGTGGTGGAGGAACTACAAATGGGATTACCTAATGGTAAACGAGCTGCTCTTGGGAAAAAGGTACTTCATGCACGCCTTTCTTTTCTCCCCTGATTCATTGGAATCTTACCAAGAAACAACAGCCTTAGCATCACATGGCATAAGCTTTTTCTACAATGTTAAGATTAGAGGTTAATTAGTCGAGTCTATGTCACACATTCTATAGTTATGAGACCTAGTTAATTTGATGTGTAGGTTAGCGTCTCAGATCTAAATTGACGGAATGGTTTAACTTTTGATGAACATCTTTTATTAACTTTGTGATAAATTTTTCCATTTATTCACATTATTTGCCTTATGGTAAATGAGATTCATGCACCATATTTTTACTACTGGGAAAAACAACCGCATCCGCATCACAATTTAAGTTTTATATATGAGGTTAACATCAGAGGCTAACTAGTTTATGTTGCATATTCTATAGCTGTGTAAGATATAATCATGATTGTATAGCTGTAAGAGATTGTTAGTTCCGAGTTCAGGATAATGTGTCTCAATAGATCTAAAGCATGTAATGGTATAACCTTTAATCGATATATATTTTCACCAACTTCCTAATTCGTTTTGCCTTTTTCTTTCTATTCTAATTTTCAGTCTGCTGTTGGCAAATTTAAAAAGTTTTGAAAAATACAAAAATCATGCAGATTCTAGCTATATTCTACTCGAGTCATGAGAATTTTTAATTTATCTAGACAAAGGTGTAGTGATAGTTGAAAAGTATCATACATGCCTATACTAGACGGGAATTGTTAAATATTCTGAGTATAGATATGCATTTAAGGGGTTCTGTCTATTCTTCTGAGGGGTTGTCCGATCACCTCTTTCTTTCCTCCTCTACATCCCCACCCTCCCCCCAATCTCATTCTAAAACACAAGTTGATATTATGTCCTCCCCCCTCCCTCCTGTTATTTCATTCATGATGATCAGTTTACTATCCCTCCTAGACAAGTGTGTTATACACCATCAATTATATAGCTTTTTCCGGCTATGGTGTGTGTGTACATCCCTCCTGTTATTTCATTCATGATGACCAGTTTACCTATTCCTCCTAGACAATTGTCTTATATACACTATTAATTGTATGGCTTTTTCCGGCTATGGTGTGTGTGTATTTTTGGTTACTCTGTTACAGTATGGTATATGGCTTCTATGATAGTGATTTGTTTCACCATTGGTTTAGGGCTTTGACGTTTTCAATATAAACTTCTTCCTTGCTCTCCTGTCTCCCTCCTCCAGCAATTATCTACTTTATTGCATTCATTACGCTCAATGCACCTAACCCTCCTAGACATATTTGTTGTATAGTCTATAGAGCATCAAATCTATAGCCTTTTTTGGCTATGTTGTAAATTATATTGTCATATTACGTAAAGTATATTGCTTCAATGATAGTTATCTGTTTCATTAATGGTCTTCACATTTTCAATATAAACTTTTTCCTGTATATGGTAGTGCCCTCTCAATTTCCCCCCTTTCCTGTTATACGCTCAATACACCTAACCCTTCTAGACATTTGTTGTATAGTCTATAGACCATCAAATCTCTAGCCTTTTTTTTCGCTATGTTGTAAATTATATATTGTCCTATTACGTAAAGTATATTGCTTCTATGATAGTTACCTGTCTCACTAATGGCCTTCACATTTTCAATATAAACTTTTCCCTGTATATGGTAGTGCCGTGTTTCATCAAAGTGGTATCTTTATGTAAGTGTTTTTCTGTAGTTCCCATATATGCTGTTGGCTCTGAACATATTCTTCATAACAGACATTATAGCATTGTTTGCTTTGTTGTGTTCTATCTGGCTTCAAATTATATTGTTTTGGCAAAGTGAAGAATTGTCTTTAATGAAAATATTGTACTTGCTGACACACACTGCTCTGTTTTGATAGAGATGTGTGTTCTATGGTGTGCAAAGAAAGATAGACACCATGCTCTCTTCTTTCTATTTTTCCATCATCTTCTCTCAATTTCCCCCCTTTCCTGTTATACAACCCCTCCAAAAATTATGGCTTGGCAACTTCACTCCGCCTTCTATGGGCCCCTCTTACCACCATCTCCTGCCCCCCCTTCTCTTATCTGTCCGCTTTTTACTGCTTCCGCATTAACCAGCCATGCATATTTCGTCTGTTTGAAGAAGAGTGTGTACGACTCTGTTCACTTAGCACTTTCTGAATCTTTTAATGCACCGAAAGCGAACAAAAGGAAACGAAGACAAATTAAAAAAATTGATATAATGCTAATTTTGATTCCAAGAATGGAAACTAAAATTGTTTTCTTGTAACTGCGTTGCCCTCCTTTATGATAGTAATATGGCACAAGGTAAAATCACTGTTAATTCTAAGTTTCACATAATACCACCATTATTTTATAGAAACTAACAGCAAAGAGTAACTTTTTTTTGGCATTTGGAAGTTATCATATAATACATACCCGTCTTGTTTTTGAGGCATACAAGTTGCATTGCTGTTCTATTAACGCCACACATTCTGACTTGAACCGATTATGTTGTAATTTGGAGCTTTGCTTGATATGTTTGTATGAATGGATAATTCTGCTAGATTAGTCAATTTATTCATTACTTCAGGTTTCTTTCTTACTGTAATTTCTCTCCCTAGGTCTCTGTCAATTATATTGGCAAACTTAAAGATGGGAAGATATTTGACTCCAACGTCGGCAAACGTCCATTTGAGTTTCGGCTTGGTACTCATCATAACAAGCATCTCGTGACATTTGGTCTATGTTTGTCTTCCCTTGCCTCTTAACTCTGTTTTTATCTTTCTTGCAGGTGTAGGCCAAGTCATCAAGGGTTGGGACATTGGTGTTGATGGTGAGTACTTGTCCTTGTGTTTTTCTTGATGATGTTTTGTTACAAATCCAACACCCGGGTTATTAACTCTGGTTGTTATGATTTGATTGACTCAGGTATGCGGGTAGGAGACAAGAGAAGATTGACCATCCCCCCTTCATTGGCGTAAGTATCGAAGCTACAAGTGCTCTTAACTTTTTCCATGGAAATATAATACAACAGTACTATATCCCTCAAGATTGATACTAAAATGGAATATCTTGTTCAATGCAGATACGGGGAGAAGAAGGTCGGCCCAATTCCAGCAAACTCGACCCTCTTTTTTGATGTTGAATTGGTCGGTGTTAAGTAACTTTGCTTCAGGCCTGACAGTGATCGAGGCTAATGATATATAGTTTGTAATATTGTTGGGGTGAGGGGGTTAAAGTGAGGTCAATGACATGCTTATTTATTTGGGGCTACTCCCATCATTTATGTGGCTGTAGCTAAAATTTTGTCTACATAACGTGTAAACGTTGGGTTGATTATAACGATTGGGTTGTCTACTCCCATCGTGTAAGGCAACTCGGGAGAAGGGGAATAGATGACATAACGTGTAAACGTTGAGTTGATTATTTTTGCGAATGCTATGATGGGAATAGTTTGTAAAGCAGTCCTCGTGAAGTTGTTTTCTTCTTCCGTTTCGTTCATATATAATTAATGTTTACTTGGCACTTGATTCTATCTGTTTTTAATATTGCTTGCCGTTTCTTCGAAATAGTTTTTACTAGCGCCCTTCCCAGCCTCTGGATAGTTATCAGTTGTCTGAAGCGTTACGTTCTGCTATTGTATGCATTGAGTAAAAAATATCCGGAATATAGTGTTTGTCGGTAGTCTCTTTAATGGAACATATGTCGTAAAACTGGTTGGATTCCTGGATGCCAATCTGCGCAGCAGCTTTTGAGCTAGACAACATGGACTGGTGGGTGCAGGTGATCTTGTAATTGGAGAAGCATGGCGTTGCAGGTTGGATAAAAGCAAGGACCGTGAATGGGAGAATCCTAACCGTAAAGTTTCAGTACCACGGTACCACCCGATTGGCTTTAAAGTGCTGCCACAAAATAACCACAGCCACCGCATTTTATGGATGTTTAACCCACACCCATCTGCGAGCTGTTACAACCTTCACTGATTACTGTGTGTAATCGTAAGCAATATGTGCCAGGCAATGCAATAGGCACCAGAGTCTAGGGCCTCGAGCAGGAATGGTATATAGAGTTAGTGGGTTACTCGACTGTCTGACAGGTATTAAAAAAAAAGTAATTGCTGTTCCGGTTGGCTCCAAATCAAGCAGAGAGAATGGACTATTTGCAATATATTCCAGATAACTCAATTTTAACAAGTAGGTATGAAATCTCAATGTAACTTTTTTTGTGTTCTAAAATGCCAAGCGTGTGTACATCCATCACCATGACATCTGTATGGATGTCGCAAGTGCTCGTTAAGATTAGTTCAGCTGAATGACTGGTAAAGAAGCGATTCTTGTATGGACTTAACAGAAAACGTCATTTTTTTTTCTTCTTCCCGAAAACTCCAAAAGATATCCCTGGTTACCTTAACACACTATATTTTGCATAGTTATTTGGACAGTTTAGGGTTCACCCTCTATCGTCGTTGCATTAAGTTTTTAATATAACCTAAATGCTCGACATGGATGAGTGTAATGCTGAACAAACTGTCATTGCGAGGAAGTTGTTGACTTTACATCCTAGTAGGGCTGTTGCCTAAGTGGTATTTGCCATTATTGATGTTCTGAAACGCACTGATAAGTTTTGATTGTCCATGGCCTACCTACATGACTCACAAAGTCTATGGTTTGCGGGGTCCCGACTGAACAATTGCCTCCTTTTAATATCTCCGGATCTTCTTAAATTCCTTAATGGCCATATTTAACTTCTATCAACTCTTTGTAAAGTACCCTTTCAAAAGCAGAAAACCTTATGAATAAGATGATAGTATACGTGGGAATAATTTGCTCTGTTAAAACTTAGGTATGCGCAAAGAATATTTAGTTAGACCTGTCCAAGAATCTGGGTCGTTTAGAATGGGATATGCCTGCCTGTCTTTGTGCACGCATCTAGTTAAACCTATCCAAGACTTTGGTCGTTTGGAATGGGATATGCCTACCTTTAAGGTTAAGGTAATCTGAAAGCAGTATTAGTGATGAATACAGTGCCGTTCTTCCCTCTTCCTTGGTGGAAACTGAAGGGAACCACTCTTCTTTTGGCTCCGTGACATCAAAGCCAGGTAAAGGAACATATTCATGCATATTATCATTTTAAAATAACACCTTCCTAATGTTTTATTATATTCATGCATGTATCAACTGTTAAGACCTCTCCATGTTTGTATTAGTTTGCAAAATCGTCCGTTTACCTTCTCTTTAGATGGGAAATATCAATGTTTAGGTATATGCAGTTGCCTGAAACATTCTCCACATGTAATCCAATGCCTATCCAGATATTAGGTCGTAGATGTTCTTTTATTTTTAGGATGTATTAATGAATTTATGTCTTTTCTTACGAAATACGATGGCAACTGCAGCTATAAATGGGTCTGAGTATACCGACGTACCTTCAAATTCAAATCCTTTAAAAACCTGTCATGGGTCTAAATTTTTGTAATAGGATACCCGTGGAATGGCACACTCATAGACCTGTATTTAAGCGGGTCTTATAATAAGTATGCTTGAACCCCGCCCGTTTAATCCATATACCTACTATATAAAAATATATTTAGAATATATTATATATATCATACTTTACTTATTTAATCAATATAATAATTGAAATTATGTACTACTTTTGAAATAAATTTGAGATTAATCATCTTATCGGGAACTAACTATATTAATCACAAATCTAATTATCATAACATCAACTCAAAAATCAAAATAGTAACATGATATGCGAGATAATTCAATCACTTAAAACCAAAATATCCACATGATATTCTGCATAACTCAAACACAATGTAGCTGGCTATAAATATGTAAACACTTATATGAAGTGGCATTATGTTAATTTAATATAATTATGTGATGTTAACATCATATGCAAGAAATATTTTATTGTATTAATATATATAGGAGAAATATAATGAAGTAATCTTCAAATTATACAGTATTGTGTTAATTTAATATAATTATGTGATGTTAATACATATGCATAGACATATTTTATTGTATTAAAATATATAGGAGAATGTTATATTTTTTCTTACGTAAAAATATGGCGTTATACATAACCACTTATCCTCATATATGCACCACATACCCGCAAGTATTGTGGGTATGCGTAGGATGCATATTTGGACTTTTTAAATGCATGTTTGGAATTGGACTTAAACCTACTAAATTAAATGGATATGGGTATGGCCAGACTCACACTGTTCCTGCGCCATCTACACCCCGAATGTCAATTCCATCACTGGGATTCACAACGAGATCTTTTGACAATTCCAAAGTAGCAAAAATAGAACTAAGGATAACAATTATAATGATAAAGATTTAGAGACATGACATGTGACTCCAATATCACAAGAGTGAGATTACTCAAATATCAAAATCGGATCAAACTTAAACATGCCATAACACACATAAAACACATATATTAATTGAGGATATTAATCACATTCTAGAGTAGAAACATGACATAACATGATGTGAGAATGGGCCAATACAAATACACCTAAATTTACATACGTTTTCTTCAGTGACAACGACTACAATTGTTACAATCTCTTCTAGCTTTACTAGTTATCCTAGAGATTTAAGATAGCCTTAATTCTTGTTGTACTTCAGTAGTAATATATTTACCTTGAATTTATCTTAACCTTTGTTATCGGAAATATTTGTTTGGATAATTCATAATGACGATTTAAACATACAATGAGATTTTAGTTTCAGTTGATATAGAGATAATGCACTCATATATGTGGGGAAAGAATTAATGATACTTAAGGAAATATTTAATAAATAATTTTTTTTATTTAAGAATCTTATCAAGCTAACACTGTAGGATTATGGAGAATTTAGTCATGAATCCAATATAAAAAGAATGAACTTTGGAGCTAAACTGAGAGAGTTATGACCTTTTTAGTAACATGTATAGTTTCCCGACGACCGCCGAGAATGGGCTTTTTAAGCGACTGTTGAGAATGAGGTTTTTTCCAGCGACCGCTGACCCAAAGGCCCAGTTACCGTCTAGCCAAAAGGGTCCAAAAAATGCCGAGCCTAAGGCCCAACAACCTCTGAAGGCCCAGTGAACCCATCAACCGCAGAGAACCACCACCTAGGATAGCTAATCGCAAAACAATCATAACTTTTGCTATACATATCCATTTTCAACGAAACAAAGTACGTCACAATTGTATTTTGACCCTCTACACTCTTAGATCCTTAGATCAATGACAAGATGGATTGAAAGGTGATTTAGAGGGTGATCTTTGGGGAAGAACATGAAGAACAATGAAAATCGAAGGATTTGTTATAGATTCGACTTGGTAAGTTGTTTTAAAACATGATCTCTTCTCTTTTGCCTTGTTTCTCGATCTGGAGGTCTTCTCTTACCTAAGAATTGATGGTTCTGACCATCAACTTTTTCATCTTCTACATCCATCTGAAATTCTAGAACTTATTTTCTCACTGACGACCAGTTTGTGACGAGATCTCTAAGCCTATGATGTGATTCTAGATTGTGTGGACATGGATCTGAGCTTAGTTGGCAGACAAACTAGATTAGTGATCTGTGATGAGATATGTCAACGGGAAATCACCTTCTAAATCAGATTTACATCATACAAATTTAAATAAAGGCTTTCCAATATTTAAATCTTGCTCTATGACGACTGTGATGGATTTGATAAATCTGTAGAGTGATTTTGAGTAGTTGAAATGCTTTATTAATCATATTTTTGTGATGTAATACCATGTCAAAAATTGCTGTGTGAGTTGTTACAAATGACATGCGATGAAATGATGTAAATAGAGGCACCAATGGAAGCCGGGTTGCCCTATTGCTGATTTAAAGGATTGAATTATGATTAATGGGAATTATGAAAGTTACTATTTAGTCACATGAATTTTGTGATAAATGCTAATTGTTAAATTGTCAAAAATAATGTAATGATTAGAAGCGATGCTGATTTTATTAGATCAAATTAAATACCGTTAGACGATAGATGCCCTGAACACTGTAGAATCCTCACAGAATGAAGCCTGCACTATAAGGAAAAAATGGCTTCCCGACTGGAGGTAGTCCAGATTGAGGTAAGTCATTTCATACCAGTAGGGTGTGGGGGTCTTAACCGGTAGTGTGACACCTCGTCATGCTAAATGAGATTACTCAAAATACAAAACACGATCAACTACTAATTAATCACATAGTCAGAAATACGGAATAATTAAAACCAATTCCAACAATGTAAATAAACTCTAGAACACTTACAAAAGGCCCATCATTTTATTCTCATATATTGTAACAAGTATTTACATATGGGTCCAAAGATCTCAATCACATCCTGGATACAAAAGATATTTCACATGTACATGCCATATATTTACAAATATTGGCATACTACCAAAATCTCATGTCGATACGAGTATATAATCTATAAAACACATCCCATACCCGGACCTGAGAGTACATGGATGACACTAGGACTCTACTACTAACATCTACAACTAACTAACCTTCTGAATCCATCGATCACCAAGTTGGTTCTCTTCCACAGCGTGACCTCGACCTCATTGCCCGCGACTACCTAAAAAATGTGGTGACCCACGGGTGAGACCCAATCCCAACAAGAGATATAACTCTCTCCAACATATATTGATTATAACATATTAATTAACAGTAAATACATTGAGTGGTTAGAGTATTGAATAAGTAAAATGAACAGATTGAACAATTTAAGCATACTAAGTAGTTAAGCAAATAAGTTGTAACATTAAGTAGAATTACACAATTTTCATAAGTCTGCATCATGTAAGAACTATGTAGTGTAAAGATAAGAGAAGGGTTAATCAACCAATGTGATACGTATTAAACCCTAGCAATTATACTACACGAATGGTATTATATCTTTTATTATTATGCCTTGAGGAGTTTGAGTCGTACCACTCAAAGTTCAAATGACCACTGCAAAGTGCTATTCAGTTCCGTATAAGATCTAGGAGTGCTGGTATCCTAAGATCTCTTCCCCTCGGTCAGTATGAGTAAACTGCAGTGACATACCAGTCAAACTGCCAACAGTGACATATAGTCAACTGATAACAACTAGTCCATACTTGGTACAAGTTACGACACTAGAACATAGGGTACACAAAACCCTCTAATCCGAGGTACAACCACAGCTGCCCTCAATCACATCCAATGTCAGAGGCATGACCATATCCATCCTCCATAACCTGTAATTGTGGATGACAAGGATATATCCTCAACTTGCCACCCCCACATACTCAACAGTATGCACTCCGAGTTTCCCTTGTGAATACTCATTTCACCATCCAGTAAGTTCTGACATTGAAGATGGCTCTACGGCACATGTCTCTACATGATTAAGGTTATACTTGATTAATTACTGCCAATTGAATGTATTAAGGCTTTATCATACAAGTGGACATTGAAACCCTAATTCTTTTCTAACAAGAGTATATGTATAACAACTTCAAAAGATATAAAACATTTAAGATATAAATATTAATCACATTACCACATGCTATCATTCATTGAAAATTGATGGACCACACTTATCATCATACTATTACAAGATTCCAATATCTTATCACAAGTTCCATGGGTTTAACCCTTATTGGAACATGAAGAGGATTTCACCTTAGTCATGGCTTCAAACATGCCCAAAGGTCATTAAGACCATCACATTATTCATAGTAAGGTTATCATCATCATTCCATGCCTTAAACAAGACTCAAAAGATCATTAGCACATATATGTCCATAGATATTAACATGGCAAGTCACTATGATATTCAAATAGTACTACATTGTGGTTTCAACACAAGAAGAGTGTACTTCATTATCACATTAATCATTCAAGAGGTCTGATTATAACCAATCAACATCATATAATTACATTAAGGTTAGGTATAACAAGCTAGATCACATGGGAGTTACGCATCCACTTATTATAGCAATTTATCCAATATAACTATATAATAGCATAGGTAAGACTACAAATTAATAGTATTGAACCATCGAATTATCATCACTAGGACCCACATATAATACCGTGTGATTTATTCTAATCCATTGGATGTTAAAGCATCCAATATTATTCATTGGATCAGGTTCATTGTTCAAGGTTATCAATTGAAGTATAGGTCTAACCATTAGATCAATTGAACCAAGGAACCATTAGTTCAAGGTTTAGTCAAATATAAAATTACATTCTTAACTCATCATACATGGTGATGACCTGATCCACCATTAATTGTGATCATTAGGTCACCATTGGTTGTTGGATCAGTAATACATTCAGTTAACACCATCAACTATTAAGCTAATGTCATCATTGATTGATAACATCGTTAGAATATTTAGTTGATGATAATTAAACATCTAATTGAGCCAAAACCTGACCTAAGGGGTGACCATAGGTTGACACCATAAATTTGACACCCTTGATCACAAAAATCAGTTGCCAAGATAGAAACACCATTGGTTGTTGAATGGTATGACCATCGGTTGTGTGATAAGGAAGGAAATAGCTTGAAAACTCTTATTTGAGCCATCAATTGTTTTGTACATAGCACCATAGGTTGTTTCTATCAACATGTCCCAGATCATGTTACACCTTAGAAAGGTCATACACATGTTTACAAGTTCATATAGTACTGGAACAGAATAGGGAACACCACAAAAATTCAAAATTCTAAACAAGCATAGTTTCTTTATGCTTAGATCATCACATTCAAGCATAAACATGAACTAACAAGCTTCTAGTAAGCAATATAAGTGAAGAATGTTATATAACTCGCCTCTATAGAGTAAGTCAGATCCCAAACAGCAAGAATATCAAGAAAATAAGGCAAGAAATCCCTAGATTCAGATCTGAACTTGGCCAAATAGACACTTCTCTCCACAAAGAAGCAAAACCCTAGAAAAAGAAACAAGAAGGATATATTTGTGAGTTCTAGGGCCACTTTCACCATGGAACAATAGGGTTCCGACCTGGAGAGATATAGGAGGAAGAAGAGAAAAGAAATATATGGAGGAAATAAGGTAAAACTTACACTTTTAGGTCAAGATCACTAGGAGGAAGCTTTTTAGACCCAAAAAGGAAATCAATTGCAACCTTAGAATTTTTTTTCCAAGAAGGTCCCCACTTTCTTATTCCTTGGGCAGGGAATTCATAGCAGCACAGATGGAGAACAAAGGTCAAAGAAGGAGGGAAGTGGTGGAGAGAAAATGGCTCATTTTGGTGCTTGGGGATAAGTATATGAACTTTAAGATAAAGCAAAAAGAAAAAGTTGAAGTTCTAGTATCTATCCAAGTGTCCATGGCCTTAAATTATTAAGAATATACAAGCACACACACAAGCAGCTCTCCCACTATCTATATAGACCTGCTTAAATTTTCTTTGTCGAATTTCCCAGCCAATCACATAATTCATTAGTTGATAGCTACTAAAGGTAGCTCATCCATGATGGGGTAAACCCTAAAATACCCTTGATGAAAACACGTTCAAACCATGTCTCAACTAGGAGCCCCATGGATAAAAACACTCAAGAATGATAATATAACATATAAGGAGCATAATGTATGTGAAAAAATGCAAAGAAAACCCCTCAATTGGGTAAATTGCAAAAAAGTCCAAAATGTACAAAAAATGCATAACTTGCTCAAACAATGTCCAAATTGGACTAAATTTGAAAATTAAGATTGTATTATGATTTCAAAACATATCAAAAGGTTAAATTAGGGTTCTAAGCATTCAATTATGGTAATTAACCTCATTCAACTCATTAAGCAAGTTCAGGGGCCTTACAAGTAGGGTAGACTCCTTATGAATTGTGTGGTACCCAATACTAATTGGGGATGCTGGTGATACCTATGTTACAAGTTGTAGTAATCAATGGTCAGTAGGTCCATTTATGCACAATAAGTCAGAGTGATTTGACTCTTTGCCTAAGTATCCAGATTTATACGAGTTCAGATATCTGACCACTGCCATTAGCTACGGAGTGCCAGATGTGGCGATTCCAACTACATATGTGGTATTGAGATTAAAGAATTAGGATTCTGGGCATGCTTTTAAGTCCTGCATAGTGAGATCATAGCTTGCTGTGATACTTTCACATGTTGTGGTACAACTCATGTGGGTCCTGTAGCATAATACTTGTATAAAAAATCAAGTGAATGGATTTAGGATATCCTTTTATTGTATTTAATATCAGTTTTCAACTACAATGTTGAGTGATTTATAGTTTTAAGACTTCCATGTTTATACGCTTCTGTATCTAAGTTATATCATATATAAACAACAAACATATCTTGGTTACTTGTTGATTTTCTACTCATTGAGCCAGTATCTCATCAACCTACTAACAATTTCTCAGGTAAAGCACTAGCTCTTCCTGAGGAGACATAAGCCAGTTTTATCAAATGTCCTAAAAAGGAGTAGGTAGAATAGATAGACAATCTCTTATACTTCCTCTAGATCCTGGGAATGAGAGAGTGAGAGAAGAGAGAAGTTTGTAATGAAATGTACATGATATATATATTAAGTGTGAAACTCTTTCTTCTATATAATAGTCAAACTCTATTTTATCCTTAATGTTATGTTTGAATAGACGTTAT
Organism: Alisma plantago-aquatica; assembly: GCA_963693085.1. Lineage (NCBI taxonomy): Eukaryota > Viridiplantae > Streptophyta > Magnoliopsida > Alismatales > Alismataceae > Alisma > Alisma plantago-aquatica. Next base: position 452,878,782 of record OY856413.1, on the reverse strand, counting down.
TGTTTAGTAAGTGATGTTACTATATATCTGAGAAAAGAAAAAGTTATGGATGATTTTCTTTAAGCGGTTAAAAACTGACAAATACACTAATTATCTTGGTGGGCCCTTACCCTAGATTAGTGGGTTTGGGTTGCATCAAATTTTTTGGTATCAGAGCGTAGGTTGAACCTAAAATGAGTTTAGGTTTAGGATAGGAAAGATAAGAGACCAATAGGATTAGGATGCTTTCCTCTTTGAACTACAATTTTCTAGCAGATGTGTTATGTTATGGATATGCACATGAAATGAAGAGGACGTGGTGAGAAACAAGCTGAGACCCATTATAACCCTAACCCTCGAGCGATGGATCATGGTGGAGAAGATAGGGATGAAGTGACAAGAATGTATGGTATTTTTCTGGAGACAAAAGAAAAATATAAGATGGACATGATGTCTTCATCTTCTTATAAGGATTTGATGAGATCCTATGAGCTGGTGAAGAAGCTTGGTGGGAATGAATTCTCTAGAATAATAGATCTAGCTATGGCAGAGGTGTGGCTTTGACAGCTGGAAAAGATCTTTCTTCTAATAGAGTTATCATAGGATAATCAAATCAATCATGCAGTCTATCTACTCAAGGGAGATGCTGAGTTGTGGTGGCGTGGAGTAGAAGATAAGATGAGAAATACAGTGATGACATGGGGAGACTTTGTGGATGAGTTTCACCTTAAGTATTTTCCTACTTCATTCCTAAGTGATAAGATCAAGAAACTGGAAAATATCAGACAAGGCAGTATGACAATTGGGGAGTATGAGGCATACTTTACAAGACTGACAAATTTCTACCCACAACTTGTGCCTGATGACATAGAAAAGTGTAGAAGATTTCAAAAACATTTATGATCAGAAATTTGACACAGTGTATCAGCCATTGGTGAAGAGACAAAAAAACTTTGGAGAATTTTTGTAAGCAGCAAGACGTGTAGAAGAGTCAGTTAATGCCGATAAGTAGTCTAGGAGCAAGAAAAGATCTGGAGACTTCAGTAGAGGAGGATAGAGTAGTGGTGGATATAGAGGAGGTTGTGGTTTCTTTTCCAAGATACGATGAGGACTTGGTTATTTTGGAAGACAAAGATCTAGTTCTTCACAGATTGGAGGAAGGCCCAACTCCAATAGATGGAATGCACCGCCTAGGTAGAGACCTCCAAAAAGTCTTCATGATCATCAATGTTAGTGACAGGCCTTCAGAGACATGATGTAGTCATGTATGATAATTGCGGCAGGACACATTCTGATCAATGTTGGGGAACTAATTATCCTATATGTTTTGACTATGGACATATGGGGCATATAAAAAGGGACTGCCCAAAGCTTCAACATATTTCAGAACAAGGTTCACAATTATAATTTCAGCCTACGTAGAGACATACTCCAGTTAGAGGGGCAAGTTCTTCTGTGGCGTCAGGTTCTAGAGGGCCAGAACCTAGTACTAATAGTGAACCATGAGGACAATGTGGCAGAGGTAGAGCTACATGACATTTCTTCTCAATGACACCATATGAAGGTGTAGTCTCGCCTAGAGTTTGATAGGTGATATGTTTCTCTTTAACAACATTGCTGTTACAATATTGATAGATACTGGTGCGACACATTCTTTCATTCAAAGATTGATAGTTAGTGGATTAAATTTTTTAACCCAATTTTTATCTTGTAAATTGTTGTTAAGAGTCCCATTAGGTGAATCCTCAGTGTTGGCAGAAGTGTGTCCTAGATGTCTGTTAAGTTTTACTGGGTATGCAATAGTAGTTAATCTCATACCCTTAGATATTAGTTCTTCTCCAATTATTTTGGGTATGGAATGCCTTGAGGCATATCGTGTGCAGTTAGATTCTTGGAAGAAAGAAGCTATCTTTCAATAAGGTGGATTTTCATGTGTCTTTACTGGAGATAGAAAAGTCTTACCCACATGTATAGTGTTAGCTTTTGTTGCTGATAAGATATTGAGAAAGGGGTGTAAGGCCTTTTTACCACATGTGGTGGATGCTAGGACAGAGAAAAGAACAGTCAATATACTAGATGTTCCATTAGTATGTGAGTTTCTAGATGTCTTTCCTGATGAGTTACTAGATTTATCACCTGAAAGAGATATCAAATTTGAGATACAAATTTTACCTGATATTCACCCAATAACATTACCCGCCTATAGGATGGCACCTGAAGAGTTAAAAGAATGAAAAACTTAGTTAGAGGAGTTACTGGGCAATGAATTTATTCAACTTATACATCACCTTGGGGAGATCTAGTACTATTTGTGAGGGAAAAGGATGGAACCATGCAATTATACATAGACTATAGACAACTGAGTAAGATAGCTTGTTTGATCAACTACGTGAAGCAACAATATTTTCAAAGATAGACCTTAGAACATGATATCATCAATTATGAATAAAGGTATTTGATGTACCTAAGTCAACATTCATAACAAGATATGGACATTATGAGTTTCTAATATGTCTTTTGGACTGATGAATGCTCCTACAACTTTTTGGACATGATGAATAGGTTTTCAGACCGTATCTAGATCAATTCATATTAGTATTTATGGATGATGTTCTTATATATTCTAAAGATGCAAAAAAAAATTTGCATCATCTGAGGATATCCCTATAGTTGTTAAGGCAACATCAGCTTTATGCTAAGTTTAGCAAATGTGAGTTCTGGTTGGCTGAAGTATCTTTTCCATGACATGTCATATCAAGAGAAGGAGTCAATATTGACCCTAAGAAGGTGAAGTTTGTTCTTCAATGGGAGAAACCTACAACCCCTATTGAGATCAGAAGCTTTTTAGGGTTACCTGGATATTATAGGAGGTTTATGAGAAACTTCAGTGCTATATCGACACCTCTTACACACTTAACAAGGAAGGATTTACCTTTTGTTTGGTTTGAATCATGTGTGAAAAGTTTTCAAACATTAAAGAATAAGTTTACCACATCACCCATTTTGATATTACCAGAGGCACATAAAGGTTATGTGGTTTTCTTTGATGCATCCATGAGAGGTTTGGGATGTGTTATTATGCAAGAAGGGAAGACATTGGCCTATACTTTTTGTAACATCCCTGACCTGGGTTATGCTTTAACCCTAGATGTTTTGTTTAAGAAAGATAATTATATACTTGCTCTTATCTTTTGAAAAGTAATTAAGGCTCAAGAGGAACTTATGTTTCAATTTTTGTTCTTTTTGAATAATGTTGAAAATACTATTTTGCCTGTTTTGGACTAAATTGCAAATTACCCAAGTTGAGGGGTTAACTTGAAAATGTTACATAATAAAATGTTCCTCAAGTGTTGAAGCATCATAAGAATGAAAATGATGCAGAGGTATGGCTTCCACAAGCCTAAGCACCAAGAAAGAGCTTATTAAGCAATGTTTGTGCATTAAAACCTAGTTTTGGTGTAATATGCAATTTAACCAAAACCTAGGGTTCAATATGAAAAATACCACTTCTAGAGAGTCCCTAATGTTTCTTGGTATCAATTATAGATTAGAAAATCAGAGGGGCATCTCATTTGAATCTCTTTGGGGGAGAGAGAATCTTGATATTAAAATAATCAAGATTTAAGCATAATTGAAACCCTAATTCAATTTAATGCAAAAATAAATATATCAATTGAAGTGCCCATAAATTAATAAGGCTTTGGTTGAAATCCTATAGTGCAAGGACGTTCAAATTCCTTGAGTTGCACCGAAATATCCTAAGTAGGTGAAGAAATCCACTTGCATTTGTTAATTAAAAAGAATTGTCCACTAAAAATGGATAATAATATTATAATTATTAAGGTGCTTAAAGTGGTTGCTTTTAATTCAAGGATAGATGGGAGGATTTTGAAGGAAAGGAAGATGGATTCGAAGGCAAGGAAGTGGAGGGGGGCATGTGGCAAGAAAATGGATGGATTTCCTTCTACTTTCTCTCTCCTAGAAAATCAATTACATATATTCAATTTTCTCCTTACTTGAAAGGCCATTTTGCAAACCACTTTCTTTCTTTTCTTGGGACGAAGACTAAGGAGCTTAGGAGCAAGAGGAGAACATGCCACAACCTGTAGGTAAGCTCCATAGTCATCTTCAACCTTGAATTCATGGTGGAAATTGAATTTCAACACTCATTCTCTTCTTTTCCCCATTCAATGCTCAACCTTGATCATCCTTTGCATCCAAAGAGTTGAGAACGAACCTTGGACAGTTTAGGAAGCTTCATTCACCATTAAAGACATGAAGCTTGAAGCTTGGAAACAACTTTGAAGGCGGGTTATATAACTTGAACCCTTAAATGTTATTATTGATTTCACTTCTTCATCATATGTTGAATCTTTCTTCTTTCCCGAAATTCCTTTTGATTAGTTGATGAAATCACCATAAGAGTCATAGTAATTTTAGAAGGTTTGAAGATTGAAGATGATGATGTCATCTTAGCACACACCTCAATAAATATCATGAGCAAACAGTTTTCAATTTTGATGACCAAACGGTCTCAACACCGTTTGAGGGCAAACAGTCTCAAGACCGTTTGAGGTCAAACAGTCTCAAGACCGTTTGGGGTCAATTGCTGGTGTGTATGGATGAAGATCCAATGGTTCCAATTGATCTAATCACAATGGTTATAGTGATGGATGATCCATTGATTACAAACCCTAATCGATTGATTGAAGAAACCCTAATTTAGGGTTAAACAGGTTCAAGCTGATTTGACCAAATAGTCTTAGACCGTTTGAGGACCATTTGGTCTCAAACCGTTTGAGGACTAAACAGTCTCAAACCATCTAGGGTTAATTAATATTTAATTCAAATGGTCTCAAACCATTTAGGGATTTGGAGATCAAGACCGTTTGATGGTCTAACGGTCTCAAACCGTATAAAGAATTTGGATCAAGACCGTTTGAAGGTCAATTGGTCCAAGACCGTTCGAAGGTCAATGACCTCAAGACCGTTTAAGGTCTAACGGTCTATAGACTGTTTGGAAGTGTAATTGGTTCAATACCGTTCGGAGGTTTGGTTCAAGACTGTTTGAAGGTCTAAACGGTCTCAAACCGTTTGGAGTTTTGGACCAAGACCGTTTGAAGGTCAAGTAACTTCAAGACCGTTTATGGGTCTAGTACCTCAAGACCGTTTGAAGGTCAAGTAACTTCAAGACCGTTTAAGGGTCTAGTACCTCAAGACCATTTGAAGGTCAGGTGACCTCAAGACCGTTTGGCGGTTGAGGGGTCAAAACCGTTTGAAGGTTTAATGCAACCAAAACTGTTTGAAAACCTAATGTGATGAAAGATCAATTAACCCCATGATTGTTAATGATGTATATAAAAGATAATTATAATGGTTGTACCTTTAAGGTACTATGGTAATTATTACCCTTAGAGGTGTTAACCTTTGATGCTTATGGAAGAAATATCTCAATACACTATGCTAACCTTAAATGTATGTACTTGTATGAAGGGTTGACCTAATCTAATCAAGCTTGAAGTAATCAACATCCTAGAGAGGATGAGAGAGAGAGGAATTCATACATGTATAATAATCAAGTAGTGGTTAAGCCTTAACACTTTCAACATGAATAAAATATGTAATTAGGGTATGATCCTTCATAAAGAGATCATGAAACCCTAATCGAGAAGGTTGATGAGCCCTAACCCTAATTTAGGGCAATGCTAGGTGAAACCCTAATCTAGGATAATGGTGTAACCCTAATCTAGGGTGATGATATGAGAAATCCCAATTTAGGGTAATAAAATGAAAAACCTTAATTTAAGAGGATGCTTCATGAAACCCTAATTTCGGGTAAATTTACATGAAACCCTAATTTGGGGAAAAGTTTTAAGGAAACTTAATTCAAGATAATGATGTGTGAAATCCTAATAAAGGGTGAAGGTATGTGAAACCCTAATTTTGGGTTATAGTGCATGAAACCCTAATCTTGGGCAATATGATGATAAACCATTACCCTAATGGGATAAGTATCCCTAATTGACATGAATTGAGAAACCCTAACCCTAATGAGGGAATAGTGATGCTACTCTTACATTGCATAGTGCTGATATGTAATTGATATAACTGTTATCATGTGTACTAACCATGCAGGTATCATGAGATGTTGGGCATAGCTAGGTATGAGCTATGTTGTTTTATTATTGAAATTGTTTTATGGGCCTTGTGAACCATAATATGCTTTGTTGCCTAGTAAGAGGTAACAAGAGATTAAATGGGCACTTGAAAGCCATGTGAGATGCTTGTGTAACAAGTATCATGTTTATCTTGGTCAGATGACCTAAAGGTATTAGTTACCTGATAAGTGGTAACAACTGTTCTTTGATGAACTGAGGGTTTGAATACCCATATTCCATAATCATGATGATGAGATGTTAAGGGATGAGAATGCCCATGATGTGATAAGGGATTGAGATCCCAATGTTTTATAAAGCTTTGAAAAGTACTTGATAGAAGTATTACACATTCTTTGTAGAATTTGTTATAATAATTTATGTTTGAAAACCTGACTGATGCTAAAAGAATATGGTAATGTACTTAATTAATCAAGTGAAATCTTATCATGTAGATCCCTGGCCATAGATCCATCATTTTCAGTAGTTGGTGATGGTGAAATAGGTTTTCCCACGGGATCTCCTAGAGGGCATACTGTTGAGTATGTGGGGGTTATGGGCGCGAATATCCTTATACCCTAATGTGGGATTGATGTGAGATAAACATTAAATCTCTCAATCCTTCATTATATGTCCCAGGATGGATGTATCACAAATATCCTGATAATGTTAATGCTGAATCGATGTGAGATAAACATGAAATCTCTCAATTGCGAAGAGAGTACAACCGCCACTGTAACTCTATAGCGAAGTTCCCAGTATACCCTGGAAAGCTATTTAGCAAAGACACAAGATGTCCTGCATTTTGTACTCACACTGAATGAGGAGGATGAGGTCATGGAAATTCGACTCTTCCTTGACCTATGTATGGAACCGATGCTTTACGCCGTCATGGTCGGTTGGAGTATGAGAGGTATACCTCATCTCCTCAGGACTTAAGTATGATTGTAAAATGTAATCAGCTATGTAGCGTATTTGCTTAAGGTTGAAATACAAGAATCATTGGTTGATGTTACCTTACTTAGCATATCCAAAATGGATAAATGTTATACATGTTCTTCAATTCCTTATTGGATAAGTGACATGCTGCTTTATCTAGTTATAGCTAAAATGCTTTGAATAAGAACATTGCTCGAATCTGTTAGACATTGATTTATCTACAGTTGAATATATATGATTCCTCTGCTCAATTTTATTCTATTAAACTACAATAATAATGTTTTTGGCGGAGAGTTATATCTCTCGCTGGGACTGGGTCTCACTCCGTTGGTCACCAACACTTTTTAGGTAGACGCAGAAGAAGAGGCAGAAACCCTATAGTAGGGGAAGAGCAGTAGCAACAGCAACATGGACAACAATGATATTCCAGGTGGAGGCACTGGCTTTCATGTTTTGTATAGAGAGTCCTATGTGTCATCTCTGTACTCTTGGGTCCTCGGAGTTAGTAGTTAGTACTTTAATGAATCGATTTGAGATTTTGGATTGATGCCTCGAGGTTCTTATGCTGCATGTGTATAGTTTTAACAGAGCAGTTGATGCTTGTAATCCTCGAGAAGAGATGGTACATGATATGTACTTATGAACCAAGATGTAAATAAAATACATTGGTTACTGATAAAAGAGTTTTCCTGAGTTTGGATCTCTTTGTAAATGGTTTTAATTTTAGCGATTTTCAGTAATCCGCTGTTAATGATTGCTTCCACTTAGTTAATGATGTTTTCTTTCGAACGACCTGTCACAAATTAGTGGTATCAGAGCTCTAGGTTTGCTGAGTCTACAGAGACATAGGATTAAGGTTGTTGAGTCTGTTCTAGTGTTTTCCAGTTTATATGATTAGTCTTCTGCTCATATAGGAGGAGAAGAAGAACTTAAAGTTGTCTGGATCACACGAAGAACATGCTGCTGAGAGCAGTGTTGCTGCACTAGGAGGAGGTGCAAGGGATCAGGATAGGGAAGAAACAGTACTTGAACATCCCCAGCTTAACCAAGCTGTGATAGAAAACCCAGCTTTCCATGCTCTGTTTGGGCAGTTCATGGAGATTGTGACACATATGGAAGATAGGATGCCACCACCTACACATAGGGCACCAGCCCATAATGAAGGATAGAGAGCCGACAAGACTTTTAAAAGACTTCGACGGGTAGGAGCCACTGATTATGCTGGTACAGCTAACCCAGCAGATGCTGACATGTGGATGACTGAGCTAGAAAAGGCCTTTAGAATCCTCAATATCCCTGAAGCTGAGAAGGTTAGACATGCAGTGTACCTATTAAAGGGGAGTGCTGGCCATTGGTGGACTATAAGAAGAAGGCAAGAGGCCAGGTGTTGAAATCAGATGGGAAGAATTCCGACGAGAATTCGTCAGTAGATACTTTCCCAAGACGTATCTAGACGAGAAGATATCTCAGTTTGAAAGGTTAAGGCAAGGACCAATGAACATTAGAGAGTATGAAGCTAAGTTCATGGAGCTTTTGTGGTTCTGTTAGCATATGGCGGCTACTGATGAAGAGATAATTCAACATTTTAAGAAGGGGCTGAACGCTGATTTGACCACTCCTGTGTCTGCCTTAGAGAACATGGAGAGGTTCACCACCTTTGTGGAGTCCGTGAGATGGATAGAAAGGCCCGTGATTGAGAAGCATCAGATTAAGAGTAAGAAGGTGTATACTCAGTTTCAAGGACAGAGGTCCGAAAGTTTCAAGAAACCAAGGTTTTATGCACCAACACCACCACCAAGGTTCAATACCCAAACATAGTGGACGTCGAGTAGGGGTAGAGGCCGTAGTTTACCACCAGAGGGAGCCCACAACTCAACATTAGTAACAGTAACAGGACCACCCAGGCCAAAGAGGGAGAGCAGAAGATGTTTTATATGTGAAAAGATGGGGCATTTGATGAAAGATTGTCGAGATAGAGATGTAAGTGTGACCCAACCTCCGAGGTAGAGTCAGCAAGGCTCTTAGAGGTGACAGTTTTTGAGTGACACTCAAGTATGTGGACAGGCATCCCAGGTTGGCTCATCTACATCCAATAACAGAGCACAAAGTCAACATCAGACAATGACAAGATTCTATGCAATGAATCAACCCGAAGCACTAGTCAACCCTCGAGTTGTGACAGGTCAGATGGAACTATTTCATTCTAATATGTCTTCATCCTACTTTGTATCTATTTTAATTGAACCAGGTGCTACGCATTCCTTTATTACTCGAGAAGTGATTCATGACTGCAACATGACTATCAGTTATAGGGTACATAATCTGTTATTAGAAACCCCTTTGCTGGGATCTGCAGTGCTGCGGGAGGTGTGTTCTCCCTGCATTCTTTCCTTTTATGAACATCACATTCAGGTGGATCTTATACCACTTGAGATGCATGGGTTTGATATAATTATTGGGATGGACACCTTAGAAAAGTATAAGGTTGTCTTGGATTGTGATTTCAAGCAAGCTATGTTCGCAGATGACGGTGACACATGGATCTTTCAGGGAGATAGAAAGATTCTTCCAACCTATCTAGTGTCGACTATGGTAGCTGAGAAGATGATGAGACAAGGATGCTTTGCATTCTTGGCACATGTGGTATACACCACAATGGAGAGCCCTAATCGTTCTGAAGTTCTGGTTGTTAGGGAGTTTGAGGATGTGTTTCCTGAGGAACTTCCAGGTGTTCCTCCACCCCGAGAGATTGATTTTGAGATTGATCTAATCCCAGGTACACAACCAATAGCACAAACACCATATAGAATGGCACCTGCTAAGATGGCAGAACTTAAGAAACAATTATAGGAGGTTCATTAAGAACTTCAGTTCTATAGCTTTACCCCTAACCAAGTTGACCAGGAAGGAGGTTCCTTTTGTCTGGAATGACAAGTGTCAACATTCTTTCCAGCTGTTGAAAGAAAGGTTAACAAGTGCACCTGTGCTGGTGTTACCTGAGCAAGGGAAGAGGTACATAGTTTTCTGTGATGCATCTAAGAATGGTCTAGGATGTGTGTTGATGTAGGATAATCAAGTGATTTCTTTTGCCTCTCGACAACTTAAGAAACACAAGGAGAATTATCCAACACATGATCTAGAGCTAGCTACTGTGGTCCATGCTTTGAAGATCTGGAGTTATTATCTCTATGGAGAAACATTCTAGATTTTCACAGACCATTAGAATCTAAAATATATCTTCTCACAACATGAGTTGAACATGAGACAACACTACTGGATTGAGTTAATCAAGGACTATGATTGTACAATTGATTATCATTTAGGGAAGGATAATGTAGTGGTTGATACACTAAGTAGAAAATTATCATCACCAGCATTAGATAAAGCAAAGTTGAACTCCTTAGTGTGCTTTAAAAGAAATATGCTTTTCTCTTTGAGGCAAAACAATATACAGCTTAAGGTACCATTGTTAGCCGGGCTGTTAGCTGAGATGCAAGTGAAATCTACTCTGAGATAGCAGATTAAAGAAGCACAACAAGCTGATACTGTGATTCAGCAGATTAGATTAGAGTATGTTAGTGAGAAACGGGATGGGTTTCATGAGTCAGATGATGAGGTAGTCTGTTACCATGGTAGGATGGTAGTACCTGATGTCAATGACTTAAGGAAGTTAGTCATGGAGGAAGCTCATTCATCTATGTATGCAATGCATCCAGGGAGCACCAAAATGTATCATAACCTGAAAAATATGTATTGGTGGCCTGGTTTGAAGAAAGATGTAGTTGATTTTGTTATGCAGTGTCCAGTCTGTCAGCAAGTTAAAGCTGAACATCAGAAGCCCGCTGGAATAATGCAAACTTTGCTTATACCATAGTGGAAATGGGATCACGTGACCATGGACTTTGTGGTTGGTTTTCCTAGAACAACCAAAGGTCATGATTCCATATGGGTGATATTTGATAGGTTGACTACGACAACACATTTCCTTCTAGTCAAAACAACCTACACTACTGAGAAGCTTGCATAGATATATATAGATGAGATAGTGCGGTTGCACGTGGTTCCGGCTACTATTGTTTTTGATAGAGGTCCCCAGTTTATGAGTCATTTTTGGGAACGACTACATAAATCTTTAGGCACGAAGTTAAGGTTTAGTACCACCTTTCACCCATAGACATATGGAAAATCTGAGAGGGCCATACAAACCTTGGAGGATTTGCTTAGGGCATGTGTCCTTCATTTTGTAGGAAGTTGGGATCTACACCTGAGCTTGATATAATTTGCTTACAATAATAGCTATCAACACAGTATTGATATGGCACCATATGAAGTATTATATGGTAGACGTTGTAGATCTCCTCTATGTTGGTATGAAACAGGAGAATATCAACTTTTGGGTCCTGAGCTAGTGCAACAGAAAACTGAGAAGATTAAAGTAATACAACAACAATTAAAGACTGCACAAGATAGATAGAAATCGTACGCCGACAAATGGCAAAGCCCTTTAGAATTCCAAGTTGGAGATAGAGTACATCTCAAGGTCTCACCTTGGAAAGGTGTCCTTAGATTTGGAAAGAAGGGAAAGTTAGCTCCTAGATTTATGGGGCCTTATCCAATCATTGAACAGATTGGAAAGGTAGCCTATAAGCTGGAGTTGCCACCTGAGCTGCATAAGTTGCATCAAGTGTTCCATATATCCATACTGAGAAAGTGTCATCCTAACACAGAGTTAGTTTTGCAACCTGTGGAGGTAGAATTAAATGATGATATATCATATGTTGAAGGACTTGTGATGATCCTTGATAAAAGAATTAAAAAGCTGAAAAAGAAAGACATATGTATTTTGAAAGTTCTCTGGCATCACTGTGGCATTGAAGAAGCTACGTGGTAGCTAGAGGAAGAGATGAGGAGGAAGTACCCTTCTCTTTTCTCTTGATGATTTCGGGGACGAAATCCCTGTTGGGGTGGATAATTTGTAACATCCCTGACCTGGGTTATGCTTTAACCCTAGATGTTTTGTTTAAGAAAGATAATTATATGCTTGATCTTATCTTTTGAAAAGTAATTAAGGCTCAAGAGGAACTTATGTTTCAATTTTTGTCCTTTTTGAATAATGTTGAAAATACTATTTTGCCTGTTTTGGACTAAAGTGCAAATTACCCAAGTTGAGGGGTTAACTTGCAAATGTTACATGATAAAATGTTCCTCAAGTGTTGAAGCATCATAAGAATGAAAATGATGCAGAGGTATGGCTTCCACAAGCCTGAGCACCAAGAAAGAGCTTATTAAGCAATGTTTGTGCATTAAAACCTAGTTTTGGTGTAATATGCAATTTACCCAAAACCTAGGGTTCAATATGCAAAATACCACTTCTATAGAGTCCCTAATGTTTCTTGGTATCAATTAGAGATAGGAAAATCATAGGGGCATCTCATTTGAATCTCTTTGGGGGAGAGAGAATATTGATATTAAAATAATCAAGATTTAAGCATAATTGAAACCCTAATTCAATTTAATGCAAAAATAAATATATCAATTGAAGTTCCCATCAATTAATAAGGATTTTTTTGAAATACTATAGTGCAAGGACGTTCAAATTCCTTGAGTTTCACCGAAATATCCTAAGTAGGTGAAGAAATCCACTTGCATTTGTTAATTAAAAAGAATTGTCCACTAAAAATGGATAATAGTATTATAATGATTAAGTGCTTAAATTGGTTGCTTTTAATTCAAGGATAAACGAGAGGTTTTTGAAGTAAAGGAATATGGTTTAGAAGGCAAGGAAGTGGAGGGGGGCATGTGGCAAGAAAATGGATGTATTTCCTTCTACTTTCTCTCTCCTAGAAAATCAATTACATATATTCAATTTTCTCCTTACTTGAAAGGCCATTTTGCAAACCACTTTCTTTCTTTGCTTGGTCCAAAGACTAAGGAGCTTAGGAGCAAGAGGAGAACATGCCCAAACCTTTAGGTAAGCTCCATAGTCATCTTCAACCTTTAATTCATGGTGGAAATTGAATTTCAACACTCATTCTCTTCTTTTCTCCATTCAATGCTCAACCTTGATCATCCTTTGCATCCAAAGAGTTGAGAACGGACCTTAGACAGTTGAGGAAGCTTCATTCACCATTAAAGACGTGAAGATTGAAGCTTGAAAACAACTTTGAAGGCGGGTTATATAACTTGAACCCTTAAATGTTATTATTGATTTCACTTCTTCATCATATGTTGAATCTTTCTTCTTTCCCGAAATTCCTTTTGATTAGTTGATGAAATCACCATAAGAGTCATAATAATTTTCGAAGGTTTGAAGCTTTAAGATGATGATGTCATCTTATCACACACCTCAATAAATATCATGAGCAAACGGTTTTCAATTTTGATGACCAAACGGTCTCAAGACCGTTTGAGGGCAAACGGTCACAAGACCGTTTGAGGTCAAATGGTCTCAAGACCATTTGGGGTCAATTGCTGGTATGGATGGATGAAGATCCAATGGTTCCAATTGATATAATCACAATGGTTACACTGATGGATGATCCATTTATTACAAACCCTAATCGATTGATTGAAGAAACCCTAATTTAGGGTTAAACGATTTCAAGCTGATTAAACCAAACAATCTTAGACCGTTTGAGGACCATTCAGTCTCAAACCATTTGAGGACTAAATGGTATCAAACTTTTTGGGGTTAATTAATATTTAATTCAAACGTTCTCAAACCATTTAGGGATTTGGAGATCAAGACCGTTTGATGGTCTAACGGTCTCAAACCGTATGAAGAATTTGGATCAAGACCGTTTGAAGGTCAATGACCTCAAGACCATTTAAGGTCTAACGGTCTTCAGACTGTTTGGAAGTGTAATTGGTTCAAGACCATTTGGAGGTTTGGTTCAAGACTATTTGAAGGTCTAAACGGTCTCAAACCATTTGGAGTTTTGGACCAAGACCGTTTGAAGGTCAAGTAACTTCAAGACCGTTTAAGGGTCTAGTATCTCAAGAACATTTGAAGGTCAAGTAACTTCAAGACCGTTTAAGGGTCTAGTACCTCAAGACCATTTGAAGGTCAAGTGACCTCAAGACCGTTTGGAGGTTGAGGGGTCAAAACCGTTTGAAGGTTCAATGCAACCAAAACCGTATGAAGACCTAATGTGATGAAAGATCAATTAACCCCATGATTGTTAATGATGTATATCAAAGATAATTACAATGGTTGTACCTTTAAGGTACTAGGGTAATTAGTACCCTTAGAGGGGTTAACCTTTGATGCTTATGGAAGCAATATCTCAATACACTATGCTAACCCTAAATGTATGTACTTGTATGAAGGGTTGACCTAATCTAATCAAGCTTGAAGTAATCAACATCCTAGAGAGGATGAGGGAGATAGAGGAATTCATACATGTATAATAATCATGTAGTGGTTAAGCCTTAACACTTTCAACATGAATAAAATATGTAATTAGGGTATGATCCTTGATAAAGAGATCATGAAACCCTAATCGAGAAGGTTGATGAGCCCTAACCCTAATTTAGGGCAATGCTAGGTGAAACCCTAATCTAGGGTAATGGTGTAACCCTAATCTAGAGTGATGATATGAGAAATCCCAATTTAGGGTAATATAATGAAAAACCCTAATTTAAGAGGATGCTTCATGAAACCCTAATTTCGGGTAAAGTTACATGAAACCCTAATTTGGGGAAAAGTTATAAGGAACCTTAATTCAAGATAATGATGTGTGAAACCCTAATAAAGGGTGAAGGTATGTGAAACCCTAATTTTGGGTTATAGTGCATGAAACCCTAATCTTGGGCAATATGATGATAAACTATAACCCTAATTTTGGGTAATGGGATAAGTATCCCTAATTGACATGAATTGAGAAACCCTAACCCTACTGAGGGAATAGTGATGCTACTCTTACATTGCATAGTGCTGATATGTAATTAATATAACTGTTATCATGTGTACTAACCATGCATGTATCATGAGATGTTGGGCATAGCCAGGTATGAGCTATGATGTTTTATTATTGAAATTGTTTTATGGGCCTTGTGAACCATAATATGCTTTGTTGCCTAGTAAGAGGTAACAAGAGATTAAATGGGCACTTGAAAGCCATGTGAGATGCTTGTGTAGCAAGTATCATGTTTACCTTGGTCAGATGACCTAAAGGTATTAGTTACCTAATAAGTGGTAACAAGTGTTCTTTGATGAACTGAGGGTTTCAATACCCATATTCCATAATCATGATGATGAGATGTTAAGGGATGAGAATGCCCATGATGTGACAAGGGATTGAGATCCCAATGTTTTGTAAAGCTTTGAAAAGTACTTGATAGAAGTATTACACATTCTTTGTAGCATTTTTTTATAATAATTAATGTTTGAAAACCTGACTGATGCTAAAAGAATATGGTAATGTACTTAATTAATCATGTAAAATTTTATCATGTAGAGCCCTGGCCATAGATCCATCATCGTCAGCAGTTGGTGATGGTGAAACATGTTTTCCCACGGGATCTCTTGGAGGGCATACTGTTGAGTATGCAGGGGTTATGGGCACGAATATCCTTACGCCCTAATGTGGGATTGATGTGAGATAAACATTAAATCTCTCAATCCTTCATTATATGTGCCGGGATGGATGTATCACGAATCTCCCGATAATGTTAATGCCGGATCGATGTGAGATAAACATGAAATCTCTCTATTGTGAAGAGAGTACAACCGCCACTGTAACTCTATAGTGAAGTTGCGAGTATACCCTAGAAAGCTATTTAGTAGAGACTCAAGATGTCCTACATTTTGTACTCACACTGACTGAGGAGGATGAGGTCATGGAAATCCGGCTCTTCCTTGACCTTTGTATGGAACCGATGCTTTACACCATCGTGGTCGGTTGGAGTATGAGCGGTATACCTCATCTCCTCAAGGCTTAAGTATGATTGTAAAATGTAATCAGCCGTGTAGCGTATTTGCTTAAGGTTGAAATATGAGAATCATTAGTTGATGTTACTTGCTTAGCATATCTTAGATGGATAAATGTTATACATGTTCTTCAATTCCCTATTGGATAAGTGACATGCTGCTTTATCTAGTTATAGATGAAATGCTTTGAATAAGAACATTGCTCTAATCTGTTTAGACATTGATTTATCTGATGTTGTATATATATGACTCCTCTGCTCAATTTTATTCTATTAAACTGCAATAGTAATGTTTTTGGCAGAGAGTTATATCTCTCGCTGGGACTGGGTCTCACTCTGTTGGTCACCAACACTTTTTAGGTAGACGCGGAAGAAGAGGCAGAAACCCTATAGCAGGGGAAGAGCAGCAGCAACAGCAACAGGGACAACAATGATATTCTAGGTGGAGGCACTGGCTGTCATGTTTTGTATAGAGAGTCCTATGTGTCATATCTATACTCTCGGGTCCTTGGAGTTAGTAGTTAGTACTTTTAATGAATCAATCTGAGATTTTGGCTTGATGCCTCGAGGTTCTTATGCTGCATGTATATAGTTTTAACAGGGCAGTTGATGCTTGTAATCCTCGAGAAGGGATGGTACAAGATCTGTACTTATGAACCAGGATGTAAATAAAATACATTGGTTCTTGATAAAAGAGTTTTCCTGTGTTTGGATCTCTTTGTAAATGGTTTTAATTTTTAGTGATTTTCAGTAATCCACTGTTAATGATTGCTTCCGCTTAGTTAATGATGTTTTGTTCGAACAACCTGTCACACTTTTAGAGAACTTAAGAAGAATGAAGAGAACTATCCCACACATGATCTTGAGTTGGCAACAGTAGTACATGCCTTAAAGACATGGTGTTATTATCTCTGTGGTGAATCATGTCAGGTCCTTACTGATCATAAGAGTCTAAAGTACATTTTCACACAAAGGGATCTCAACCTAAGACATCACAGATGGTTGAAGGTTATAAAGGATTATGGTGTCACCATTGACTACCAACCTAGAAAGACCAACGTAGTAGCAGATGCTTTGAGCAGGAAGTCAACATCGTATGTAGAAATATTTTCAATGGCATGTGTAAAAAGAGAATTGTCAGTTAAGATGACAAAGGTGAATTTGAATTTGAATGTGTATGATCAAGGTGGAGTGATCACACAAATGCAAGTTAGACCTACATTTTATGATCAGATCAAGGAGCTTCAACACAATGACAGAGAGTTGCAACAGATCATGCATGGTATAACAGGAGGAAAGAGGACAAAGTTTATATGTTTGGATGATGGGTTGCTATATCAACATGATAGATTGTGTGTTCTAGATGACACTGAGTTAAAGAAATAGATTCTTGAGGAAGCTCACAATTCTATGTATGCAATGCATCCATGAAACACAAAGATGTACAAAAACCTTAAGGAATTGTATTGGTGGTTAGGTATGAGGAAGGATGTGACTGAGTATGTAGCCAGGTGTGGTGTATGTCTACAAGTTAATGATGAACATCAAAACCATAATGTACTTTGTAATCACTTTCTATTCCTGAATGGAAGTGGGAGCATATTACTATGGATTTTGTGGCTGGATTACCTAGGACACCACGTGGTTTTGACTCTATATGGGTAATAGTAGACATGCCAACAAACTCTTCTCACTTTCTACTAGTTAAGACAACATGGGATACCCCAAAGTTAGCCAAACTATATATAGATGAGATAGTCAAATTGCACAAGATACTAGTTTCTATAATATCTTATAGAGATCCAAAATTCACATCTAGATTCTGGAATCAGTTGCAAAGTTCCTTGCGAACAAAGCTAAAATTTAGCACATCATTTCATCTTCAGACAGATGGATAGTCAGAGAGGACAATTCAGACCCTAGAAGATATGTTGAGAGCATGTGTTTTGTAGTTTAGTGGTAGTTGGGATCTCAGTCTTATGGAGTTTGTCTATAATAATTACCTTTTAGTTTAGGCATGTCCCCTTATGAAGATCTATATTGGAGAAAGTGTAGATCTCCTATTTGTTGATATGATGTTGGATAAAGACAAATAAAGGTCCATATTCGGTGGAAGAAACAACAGAAAAGATATCTGTTATTAGACAACCTTTGAAGGCTGCACTGGATAGACAGAAAAGCTATACAGAGAAAAGGGTATACCACTTTAGTTTGAGATTGGATATGAGGTTTATTTGAAAGTTTAGACATGGAAAGGTGTGATGAGATTTGTGAAGCAAGACAAACTAACTCCTAAATGCATGGGTCCCTATCCAATCATTCATAGAATTGGACCACTTGCATATAAACTTGAGTTACCTCCTAAGTGATATAATTTACATGATGTGTTTCATGTATCTATGTTGAAGAAGTGTCATCCTAGTACATAAAATTATTATAAACCCAAACCATGTATAGTTAAGAGAGGATATCTCTTATGTTAAAGGGCCAATCTGAATTCTAGATCACAAAACTCCAAAGCTTAAAAAGAGGAAGATACCTCTAGTGAAAGTTCTTTGAAGGAATCATGGTATGGAAGAAGCTACTTGGGAAGTAGAGTCAGAGATGTGTAACAAGTATCCTTTCCTGTTCTAGGAATTTTGAGACAAAATTTTTACTAGAGGGGGAAAATTGTTACAACCTTCTTCTAGCTTTACTGGTAATCCTAGAGATTTAAGATAACCTTAATGTTTGTTGTGCTTTAACTATTAATATGTTTACCTTATGCTTATCTTAACGTTAGTTATCTCAAATACTTGTTTGGATAATTCATAATGATGATTTAAACATATGATGAGATTTGAGTTTTAGTTAATATAGAGATAACACACTCATATATGCGGGAGGATAATTAATGATACTTGAAGAAATAATTAAAAAATAAATATGTTTGAGAATATTATCAAATTAATACTGTAGGATTATAAGGATGTAAGGACCCTCAAAAAATTAAACACTACCAGTGTGGAGAAAATAGTAGGTTAGTGAGAGAAAGCTCCAACTTCTCTCTAGAAAAATCGCTCCGGTCCATCCCCATCTCAGCTCGGTGCCAACGGCCCCTCCCAGTGTGTTCCCTCCACCTCAGGCTTTCGCTTAACCTCTTAGCTGGCGACGATCATCCTCACTCTGCCGGCGTTAGACTCTCCCCATCCAGGTATCAAAAACCTTTTTCAGTTTTTTCCTCCCTCGTCCAACTCTCTGCATGTTGGCGGTGGTCGACATCTTACAGCCTTGGGATCCTTTTTCCATCTCTTGAGTGCTTCCACACTGCCCGGCTTCAGTGCTTCCCAGCATGCACTAGGAATTCCCAGGTTTGAAAACAAAAATCGCCTCTGTTTTTACTGATTTTTCTTTCCGGCGATACGAAATCGAGTGCTTCATCTCCTACCTCCACCAAGTTCCGTCAAATCTTCACCTCCGGCTACCTGTCTAAACGGCGCCTCTTTTCCTGAAAAGGCTCCTTCTTTTTCTCCACAACAGTCCGCAATAAATTCTGAGAATAAAAACATCCTTTGCAACACACCTTGGGTATCACAAACGGTTTACAGGTACATGCATAGGATATTTCACTGATTATGCCTTTTACAACATCTGAGATCAAGCTTACCCTCGAGCTTCATACCAGCTCAGAAAACATCTCCACCCTCATACAAAAATCTCACTTCAAAAATCCAAAATTCTATTCTCTCTGCTGATTACTGCTCTCCTTCCCGAGAACACCTTTGGCAGTCAGATCACATCAGCATAAAAGTTGGCCCAGAGAACAGCAATAAAGACCCATCAAACGATCCGATAACATCATGCGTACAGGAGGCATGCTCACCCTCGCCTCATGCATAAATTCACCTTGCATGCATAGAAACGGTAAGACTTCATCCTTCCGCCGAGCTTTAAGGAAAAAAAAACCCTTGGTGACAAACGAAAGCACAAAAACTCCATCATCTCCTGCCAACATGAACTCCCATTTCTCCTTCATAGAAATCCCTCTCACAGATCCATCCTATTCTGCGAGCATCCCATTACCACAAGCTTGGATCTATCACAAGTACGACATCTCGCCTGGCACCTATATGATAAACATCGTTCACCACTCCTTCTAGGTGAAGGTCTCATGGTCCATCCCCACCAATCAAACCTGGGGCAATAAAACTCCCATCCTCCTCATATCGTAAGGCTGGAGCGACATGCGCGACGAGCTGAAGCTCAAGCCTGAATGGTCGATTTTCATACAACCGATGGAAAATCACACTTTTCGTGCCTGGGTGCGTGACTTCGTCCATGACACCCCTCTAGAGCTAGCCTATCTTTACAAAAAACATGATTAAGATAGCTCTTCATCCTCCAACTCGGCGGACCAACTCTTCGTCAGGGACGAGTACCAACCCCCATGGGAGCAAAATCATGGCCTATCTCTATCTCCTCAGGCTCTGAGGATGACGATGATGCAGTCACATCCTCTTTGGAACAAAAACAAAGTTCAATCGCTGAAAGGTACAAACTTTTCACCTCCCCATCGTTTAAGAAAAAAAATAAGCCCAATTTATCATCTTTAAATAAAACCCTATTCCCTTGTACCTCCCAGGTCGAGGATGTCATCCCAAATGACTTATTTCGCCTAAACTCTGATTTTCATATTCTGGGACATGCAAAATCATCCTTTCTCATAAACAATCTCCTAGACAAACCCCCCACCGCCCAAATCTGGACATCGGTCCCCCCAAAAAAACCTTTTATAGCTCTGTTCTGTTCTCTTTGCCTCCGTAAAAACCACTCGACATCCAGATGATTTTCTCACCGTAGATGTTTTGGATGCCACCAGATAGGTCACATAAAAAGATTCTGCAAAGCACGCCTCATCCCAAACCAGGACAAAAACCATGTAGATCCCATCTCCTCCTCCATGCACTCTATCTTGACTAGATTCTCGCCTTTTCACAAAACCTCCACTGTCCCAAAAAAGCCCTTTTCAGATCCCTGGCACAACACACATCTCCCCAAACATCACTACCTTTCAAAAAACCCTTTTGCATGCCTCACAAATCTTCCGCCTGATCATGCAGACGCTACCCCTTCATGCCATCTGAACACAAACTCCTGGACTCCTCCTATATCTAAACCCTTTCACAGGCCAAAGAACCATACAGTCACTATGCTCAAACCACAATCCAAAAACCCTCCTCCTCCAACTCCTTCTCAAACTCACAAATCAAACTACTCACCAAACATGAAAGTCCCTGAACACCTGGAATATGCGATCGCTCTTGACCTTCCAGCCAACTCAATGCGTCTTCTCAAGGTCCTCACCCTAAGAAGCATTCTCGTTTCAGTTGAAAACAACCTTGACAACAACCCTATGAACGTCCTGGATATTACCCGTGCCTTAGCCCTTCTCCTTCCCGGACATACCATCCTTAAACAAAAATTTTCTCTCCAACACAGCTCATCTATACCGTCCCAGAAGGTACCAAGATAAATCACCTCTTCAATCAAGTCCTCACCATACCATGTGGATCGAGCTTCATCATGGCCAGACTATCTAAATGGTCTGCCGACCTAGGATCATTTCCTGCCCCCGCAGGTGGCTTCGACTGGGTCGCCATTTCAAATCTCCCTCCTCATCTTTGGGAAATTAAGATCTTCAGAGGCATTGCACACTCTATCGGGGAAACCCTACAATACATCAGTCCTGAAACCCTACACCCATCACAATACATCAAAGCTTATTGTCTCTTTGCTGTCAAAGCTGCCATCTCCCTTCCTCCTTCTATCAATATAAGAATTGGCGTATCCATCTACCATTTAAAACTTTCTGCTGAACATCCTACCATTAACATCACTGCCTTTTCCGACCTTACAACACATCCACCATCATGGTTTAGCCCAAACAAAGATAAAATGTCTTCCTTGCTTTCCAGGGCAACAAACGACCGAAACCATGTCTGGATCCGGAAAAACTCAAACCACTCCGAAAACTCTTACCTCCTGCCATGCAAGAAAAGAACCAGATCACCCGAACCTTATCTCCATGATAACAAATACAAGCCTAAAGGTTCCACTTTCCCATCTCCTTCCTCTACAAAGGAAAGCTGCCCATCCCCAAACTAAAACCATCAAGCAACTAAGAACCAAGCCTCTTCTCAGCTCAAGGATGACAATTCTTTGCAGAGTTCAGAGCAGGAGAGCCCACAACAAAGGCATACTTCCAGCTACCTCCAGAAGATCATGCAGCCATACCACAAAGACCCAAAAGGTTCTATCATCATCAATAGAGTAAAGAAAGGTACAACTCCTATAATCTCTCCCCGCTCATTTAGTGACATTACTTCTGCTTCTTCATTACCATCTACTCCCTCTTATAATGACAAAAATAAAGACTTAGATTCTATCGATGATTTAGCATCTTGGTTAAACATAAACAGCTTCACTTCCTTTGCTAATAAGATTGGCATTCAACTAGATGATGATGATGATGCACATAAAGTTCTAGATAACCTAGAAACCTGTATGGGTTGGACAAAAAAAAGACTCGCTCCTGCTGTCTCCAAAACAACGTCCATCTAAATAGCATATTAAACACACATCATCCCAAGTTTTTAAACATGGAAATCTCTTCTTGGAACATATGTGGAGTTGCAAACCTCCAAAGGAGAAAAAAATACGCTCTCACATTTACAAAAACAAATTCGACCTAATTACCATTCAAGAAACAAAAGCTTTTCTTTCCCCTTTTGCTCTCAAAACAATAGGGGGTAATAGAATCACAAACTGGATCCAATTACCTCCTGAGGGATTCAAAGGGGGCCTCATTGTTGGTTTTAACAACCAGTCTCTAGCTTCACAAAACACATCAATCCTAAACTTCTCAATAACCATTGAATTCAAAAACCTCTCCGATGGGTATATTTGGTTTTTCTCTGGTACCTATGGGGAACCTGGACACAACAAATCCTTACACCTTGCGGAACTGAATCACCTCTTTACAAAATTTCACTTGACTCCCTGGGTATTGGGTGGAGATTTTAATCTGATCACTCATATCTCAGATAGACTCAACTCCAATCTTACCCCACATATGATGTCTGCTACTGACAAAAAATTCAGTCAGATGCTAACAAACCATTCTTTGATCGACATCAAACCCTCAAACGCTTTTTACACCTGGTCTAGAAACCAGACATATGCCAGACTAGACCATTTCATTTTCTCAAACCTATGGGAAGATAAACACCCTCTATCATCAGTTCATATCTCCGACCGAACCATATCTGATCACTTCCCCTTATCCTTGACACATCTTCTACCTCGTGGGGCACTCGACCTTTCAAATTTGAAAACGGTTGGCTCTCCATAAACAACTTTTCCAGATCCTGTCTAGAATCATGGAAACTTGTCGACTCACAAACCGTTAACATTGGTCTACATATCCAAAACAACACAAAAAATATAAAAACTCATATCAAAAAATGGAAGCACCAAAACCAAATAAACTTATTTGAATTACAAAAAAATCTTGAAGATCAATACCTTTTCGTAGACGAGGACCCAAACGCCGACCCTGCTCTTGTCCTTACAATCAAAGCCGAACTTGACCACATTAATAATTGTATTGACACCAAATGGAGACAAAGGGCAAAAATCACTTGGGCTAAAGAAGGGGATAAAACACAAATTTTTTTCACAAAATTTGTAACCAAAACTTTCGACAGAATGCCATAACCCATCTAACAATAAATGGCAGACTCACATCACACAAACAAACCATCATAACTCACATAAATAACCATTTTAAACATATCTTCAATAACAACCACAATCCCACATGTCTAAATAACTTATCATGGAATAATATTTGTCAAAAAAACATAAAAAATCCACAAGAACTCATAAAATCCTTCTCCCTCGAAGAATTGCAGACTGCTATCTCAGACCTTGGAAAAAATAAATCTCCTGGACCTGATGGACTTAACTCTGAATTCTACCTGGCAAATTGGGACCACTATAAAAATGATTTCATTGCTTTTCTGTCTGCATTCCATGCTAGTTCAAACCCACAAAACATCATCAAATTCATAAATAAAACTTTTATCACTCTGATTAAAAAAATAGTCAACCTGACCACATATCCCACTTTCGACCCATCAACATTATAAATACCTCATATAAAATCATTGCTAAAACCCTATCAAACAGGATAAAACCTCACTTGGAGGACATCATTCCTCTTAATCAAATGGCCTTCCTCAAAAATAGAAGTATTCAAGATGCCTTCTTGATGGTCAATGAAACGATTCATCTTTTCCACAAAAACAAAACCCCCCTTCTAGCTATCAAACTAGATTTTGAAAAAGCCTTTGACTTTGTTAACTGGCAATGTCTTTTAAAATCTTTAAAGGGTTTTGGTTTTCCTGACATTTGGGTAAATTGGATCCATGCTTGCATCTCTTCAAACCATTTCTCTACTATCATAAATGGCGTTCCATTTGGTTATTTTCATAACACAAATGGACTAAGACAAGGAGACCCTCTATCTCCTTATCTGTTCATCATCCTTACAACTATTCTTTCTCGTATGATCCAATTGGGCAAACAAAATGGTATTATCATTTCTCCTGGTGAATGCAAGGAAAATATCATTCAATTTGCAGATGATACCATTATCTTCTCCTCCCCAGATGAATCCTCCCTTCTAAATATCTTCAGAATCATTGGCATCTTCTCATATATCTCATGGCTTAAAATAAATATGCAAAAATCTTCCATCTTTGGGGTAAACATAAATCAACCTACTTTGGAACACTTTAAAAACCTCTTAAAATGCAAGACTGAAGATTTTCCTATCAAATATCTGAGTCTTCCCATTACTCCATACAACATAACAAATGCAATCTGGACCCCTATCATATCAAAAATAAACACAAAACTCACAAATTGGACAAATAACTTCCTTAACCTCTCAGGAAGACTTACCCTTCTAAACAATGTCATCACTCCTATCACTACCCACTTCCTAAGCTGCATTTCCCTACCCTAAAAAACAAAATCCATTTTAGACAAAATCAGAAGAAATTTTCTGTGGAACAACTCTCACAAATTGGATAAATCAGTGAAACATTATCATCTTGTAAATTGGAAAACCATATCAGCTCCTCTCGATCAAGGTGGTTGGGGCATCATCAACATTGAAACACACTCACTCTGCCTTATAGCAAAAATCATTGATAGTCTGATCCAAAAAAAAAAATATCTGGACTCACCTCATCAAATACAAATATTACCAAAGCTCACCTCTCTGACACCAAATCCCTAAGAAAACAGCTTCCCCACTTTGGAAATTCATCAAAAAAAACATTCACATGATAACTCAAATCATTAACACTCCCCCACACTCACACAAAAATATCTCTTTTTGGTTTGATCCTTGGTTCAAAAACAACTCAGTCATAAATCTTCAACCAAATTGGACTATTCCAAACAGACTCCTCAACATAAAGATTGACAAAGCTCTTCCTCTTATCACCAACAATAGATCAAATTCCCTTAAAAGATGCATTCTTTCTCAGATCAGTTAAAATGACTTCAGATATCTAGCTCTCTCCCTGGAAAATAACACCTCAAATACTATCACTTGGAAATGGGGCAGCAAATATTCAGTTAAAAAAGCCTACACCTACCTTTCCTTCAGAGGTCTTTCCCCATCTACATCAAAAATCTGGAAACAGAAATGGTCACAAAAATACAAAACTTTCCTTTGGCTTCTACTTCACAACAAACTTCTCTCAGGTGAAAATATTACAAAAAGGGTTTTATTGGCCCTTTCAGATGCTCACTTTGCGAGAAAAACAGTGATTCGGTTGATCACATCTTCTTCAAGTGTATCTTCTCACAAAATATCTTCTCACATTTTACACGATAGTGCCTTCCTGACCTTAAGGAAGCTACTTTTCCCTTACAAACAACACCAAATAGACTTTACAAAAATTACAAAAGCAGTGACATTTTCACCACTTTTAGTTGGAATCTATGGAAAGAAAGAAACAACAGAATTTTCAACAACAAAAAGAATCTGGCACAAAATATTATATCACAAATAGATGCAAATCTTTACATTCTAACAAAATACAGGTAACCTAGTTGATGGTGGACAAGATGAATCTGAGGAAGGAGAATCTGAAGCATCATTTCTGTGTGATCTCAAAGCCATGGTAGACGATGAAACCAATGTCAGTTTAGTGCAGCAACAACTATGATTCCTTGCTCAGGCGGATATTTTTTACAAACTAGGGTTTATCATCTTTATAACATCTAGAGGCTTGTTATGGGGTGCCTCCCCCACATTATCAAAACAATGCTTTATCTCTTTAGGCTTGCATGCTTTCAGTTTATTTTAGTTATTCTGAACATTTTCAACATCTTGTAAGGTTCTCATATAAGCAGGTTTTGCTTGCTTGATGTGCTTTCAATATATGACTAAACTTTTCCTAAAAAAAAGGGATGTAAGGACCCTGACCCGTGTTTTGGGATAACCCTGGTTTCTTTGCTTAATAAAGGTGCTTAAAACCTTAATCTAATCTATTAAGATGTTTTGATATCATGTGACAAGCTTATGTTTCTAGTTTGGTCCCGTTTGGATGCTGTTTGAATAATGTTTGGTTATTTTAGACCAAAGTGCAATTTACCCAAAGTAAGGGGTTATATTGCAATATGTAACATGTAGAGTGTGCCTTTAGTACTTTAGAATCATGATAAAGAGAATGATGCTATGGGGAACCTCGTGGAGGGCCTATGTTCCAAGTTTGAGCTTGGTTGGATGATGCTTGTGCTTTATGTGCTAGTTTTGGTACAAATTGCAAATTAACCAAAATGGAGGGTCAATATGCAATTTACCTGCTCTAGAGTGTTCTAGCTTCAGTTTGGCATCATCTAGGACGTGTATTAAGGCTTGGGCACCTTGTTTGGATGATAGTTGAGAAGTGACATCTCTATAAGGTCTTTATAGCATATATGCTATATGTGTTATCTTGTCCTTTAGTGTATCGGGTAGGGCTTGGAGTGTGTGTCATCCAAGAAGGTGTATCATCCATGGGAGATGACCAGCGGCACGATACACAGCCTAGAGTGTATCACCAGGCCGTGCATGTGAAGCTTGGGTGGCAACAAGTGGCGTTAAGAGCATGATCAAGTGGCATCTAAGCTTTTGTGGTTATGACACCTTTCCTTTTCTACCTCTCTCTCCCTTGGTGTATATAACCCCTTTCCTCTTCACCCAAGTAACCCCTTTCATCTACCTCCTTTCCCCTTCCTGTATGGGACGAGCTTGGGATCTTGGGATCTTAAGGAAACTCCCATGGAGCTTGGGAGGGCGAGCTCCTTGCCCATGGAGACTTCTTGCTCAAGATCTGACCTTGGTGAGTCATGCTTCTTTACCAGCTTTTCCTTGTGCTTTCTTCTTCACCTAATCCCTTCCCTCTCGGCCATGGATAGACCCTTGATGAGAGTAGGCAAGGCCATGGTCCTCTCTCTCTTTTCTTCTCAAGCTAAGCATAACCATGGCTTCTTCTTCTTCTTCTTCTTCATCATCTTTTATTTCTTAAGGAAATGATGATGGTGCCGAAGGCAAGTTTGGAGCTTTGGATGGGTGATCTTCATGGTGAAGAACGTGGGTTTGCTCCTTGGAATAGGAATCTTGATGCCTTTCATGGAGATCCTTTTAAGGAGGGTTACATAACTCTTAACCATCTCTATTATGTTCACTCTCCATATGTGCATACATTGATTCTTGTCTTTAAATCGATACCCTTCTCTATGATAGATGTGTATGTGGAACTTGAGATCTATTCTAATGGAAATGGTCACATTTTATTACTGTCTTTATATTGTTTTCCTTGTGTAAGATGGTAATGGGTGTCTTGAGATTGAAGATGACTAACCTGATATGATGCCTTACCCGATATGGGGCTTTGCCCGATACAAAACCTTGCCCGATATAGTATCTTGCCCGTTAGGCTATGCCTTGGTTGATGGATTGTGAGAAATACCCCTCTCTCACTTTGTTGTTGAGATGTAAGATTAGGATCCCTTGATCCAAGATGTACGGTAGTGAGTCCTTAGGCAATACCCTTCTCTCACTTAAATGTCTTGAGAGGTGAGCCTATGCTCTATATGATGGTTGGGCGACATGTTAGTTGGTCAATATACCCTCTTGGATACCTTAGGAGACATGAGTAGACATGCTTTGATGTTGAGTTTTGAGCAACACCCCTCTTTCCTTGAGTTGTGAGGTGAACTCTAGCTCTTGGCCGATATGATGATGGGAGATATGATAGTTGGCTGATATGAAGCCCTAACCTTAGCTTGAACAATATAGTGTCTTGGACGATATGGAGCTCTAACCCTAACTTGGGCGATAGGGTTGCCTCGGGTGACATGGATGCTCTACTCTAGTTGCATGACATGTTTTTGGGGTTGAACCCTTGGTTGGTATCTTGGGCGATATGGTGGTGATGCCTTTGGTGATAGGTATCATTATTAGTATAGGAAACCCGATAGGCTGATCCTTAGTGTGGGCGATAGCCCTAGAAGTGGTGCCTTGGGCGATATGGATGCCCTAACCCTAGTTTGGGGTGATATGATTGCTTTGTCCGATAGGATAACCCTAACCCTAGTTGCCTTACATGGCATCTTGGGTGACTTGGCATCTTGGGCGACATGGAGTCTTGGGCGATAGGGTTGCCCTAACTCTAGATTGACCGATAGGGGTGCTCTTGTTGTGATGATCTCTTGGTCATCATGGTGTGTTGTCGAAGATAGTACTCCATGGATGATAAATATGTGAGGTTGGGCGTTATGGATGGTCCCTTGATATGCTGCCCAACATCATCAACCCTAACCCGATACAAGTGCGTATGTATATATGGCTTGGGCGACACCAGGGTTAAATGCGTGGATGATACCCCATAAGGAGAAATGATATCTTGGCCGATATTCCCTTGCCTGATATACTCCCTTGGATGGTTGGCCGACACAAGAAGGGAGTTGTAGGCCGATATATGTTTTGATCTTGGGAGATATAGGGCCTTGGATGATATAGAGTTTGGGTGACATAGTGTGATGAGAAACACAAGGACTAGTGATGATAGGTGGACCGGGTATGTGGAGTCTGTTACCCTTATATCCTTAATGATGATTCATGGATGAGGAAAAGGAAGTCAATCCTGGTAGTGATGACCTAGAGATCACCTTGGTGGTTTTGGTGCTATGAGGTTCTTGGCTGACACAGTTGTGGGGTGGCATAACCCAAGAGGATTAGATGTGTTGGTTGAGCATGGAACCCAAAATGCTTAAGATCTATGAGTTGTATGATATCTGAGAAGGTGGTCTCTTGACAGTGATGGCCTAAGGTGTGTCTGGGCGATATGCCCTTTGGAGGTGTTCTTGCATGGTATGCCTGAAGGCATGGTGCTTAGGGTTGTTGGTGCCCGATATCCTTGGGTGAGGATTGGTACCCTACCCAAAACCCCTTTAGTGAGGGTTTGTTGGTCATTGCCGGGTTTTGGTAAAGGTAGGTGATGCTACTAGTAAGGGTTGTGCCCTAACCCGTTAACCCTAAAAGTTATCTTGCTACCTTGAGCCCGTATCTTTGATCATGATGATAAGACATGACGAATAGGTTGTGAACGTTAGTATGGGGGTTACCTATGGTTGATGATAGGTGAACCTTGGATAATGCTTGATGGTAGATCATGATTGTATGATCCCTCAAGATGAATCTTGAAGGATGGCGTGCATGATGATACAAGATATATGGTATGGTGGATACCCATGGTATGGTAACAATAATGTGTATTTTTTAATACACCATCTATGACTTATGCTTCATGTGTTCATAATAATGAATGATTGTTCCAATCCTATAAACCTTAATATTAATGATATGATAATCATGATATGTTCTTTAAAGATTGTGTTTGGTGATCAAGTTATCTCTTTGATATGCTCCCTAACCATGCAGGTATTATCAATTGAATTCATAGTCAAGTAAGAGTTATGATGACTATATCATTATGTGCCTTGTGTGGAATTTGGTACATGAGAAATATTTGAGTAATGATGATGCACCCTGTTGATAAGATAACATGTATCACTAGTATGATGAGGAAGGTATGATGACCTGATAAAGGCTGAGTGCCTAAATGAGGTGTTATACTCTAGTGGTAACCTGAGGGATTGATATCCCATGATGATGTATGATGATGAATCCTTGAGAGGCAGTGGCATTATGTGATGAAGTGAGGGATTGATATCCCATGGCAATATGATGATTGTTGAAGGCAATGAGAATAGCAGTAATAGTGTGATACCAAAATAATGGAATTTAATGTTGTTCATGTTTTACATATGGTTGCTTAATACAACTTGGTTTCCCCTACAATCCACTTGAAATGCATTAACTAAATACATATGAACTTTCATGTAGTTTGCCCTAGCCATAGATCCATCATCGTCAGGAACTGGTGATGGTGAAATGGGTTTATCTTGCAGGATTACTTGGAGCGCATATTGTTGAATATGCGGGGTTTCTCCTAGTCGAAAATAGGAGGATTAGAGTGCAACTGTGGTTGTAAACTCAAGACATATATAAGAGCATGGTGAATAGTCCCATGGCTTAGTGTGATGGAGCATGAATGCATTCATGGCTCAAAGAACACGATGAACTGGCCCGTGGTTCAAATATAATAGCGCCGTGACTTGTACCAAGGCGGGCTAGATAAAAGGGTAGACTGCGTGAGCTAACCCTATGGCTAAGGCCACTTAAGAAAGAGACTGCGGTCCTGCTTTGGTTATCGTGCACTGACCATGAAGAGGTGAGGTCATGGAGTCCGACTCTCCCAATGACCTTGTATGGCATTGGTTTTGGGCTTCATTGCCGAAGGTTGGATTTGAGCGGGACGACTCACTTCCTCAGGGCATAATAATTCATAATCAAGCCGTATAGTATCTCTACTTTGGGCAAATATGAAACATTAGTTGAGGCCTTAGATGATGTAAGCTTTATCATATGTTCTCTATATACATGTTCTTAATATTCCTTCTTGCACATCCAGTTAGTTATTACCTGTTGTTTAAATTGAGCTATCTGCTTAGTTATCTGTGATAATAATAAAGTTAGTAAAGGGTTATGTTTCTCGCTGGGACTGTGTGTCTCACCCCACTGGTTAATAACCTTTTTAGGTGGACGTGCTTGGTGAGATGAAGATCATGTGGCTGAGATGATAAGCAGAGGTATCATACCTGGTGGAATAGATAGTGTCTAGCAGTAGAGTCCTATGTGTCGTCCCTGTACACTCAGGTCTTCGGGAGAGTTTTTCGATGTTTCTGATAAGATGATCGATACGTGGTTTTTGGCTTCTGTACTTTGATGTAATAAATCATCATGTGGAACAATTCTTTCATGTAACGCGATGATGGGAAATTATGTTGTAGCACCTTGAAAATATGTTATGAAAAGAAAGTGTTGGCTCAGATGCAATATGTCTCATCTTATGGTGCTTGTTGTAAATCGGTTTTAATTTCTTGTGATTTTCGATAATCCACTGGTTAGTATGTAATCATGTTTTTTTCGAGATGGGATGTTTCAAAGGAATTCAACTAAAAAATTATGAACCAAATCAGAGTTAAAATTAGAGAGTTATGGACTTTTTAGTAACATGTACATACCCTAAAAAAAAAAAGTAACATGTACAGTTTCCTAGCAACTGCTGAGAATGGGTTTTTTCAATGACTACCGAGAATGGGCTTTTTCAGTGACCACAAGCAAAAGGCCCATAAACCACCAAGCCAAAAGGGCCCAACAACCGCTGAAGGCCCAGTAAACCCATTTACCGTCGAGAATCGCCGCCCAATATAGGCAATCGTAAAACGACCATAACTTTTCCTATACATATCCGTTTTTAACAAAATAAAGTGTGTTGGAACCGTAATTCAATAGTCCATTCTATTACACCCTTAGAATGATGCCAAGATGACCTAGAAGGAAATTTGGTGGGAAATATTTGGAGAAGAATATGAAGAATAGAGAAAACTGTAGGATTTGTTATAGATTCAACTTGGTAAGTTGCTTTAAAAATGCGATCTCTTATCTTTTCCCCTATTTATCAATATGAAAGTCTTCTCAACCTAAGAACCGATGGTTATGACCATCAATTTCTTTGCCTTCTACCTCTAGCCAACATTATCAAACTTGTTTTCTCACTGACGACCCATTTGTGATGAGATCTCAAAGCCTAATATGTGATTCTAGATCGTGTGAACAGAGATCTGAGCTTAGTTGGTGGACAAACTAGAATAGTGATCTTTGAAGATATTTGTGAATGGAAAATGACCTTCTAAACCAGATTTACAACATACAAATTCAAGTAATGGCTTTTCAATATTAAAATCTTGCTCTATGATAACTGTGATGGATTTGATAAATCTGTACAATGATTTTTAGTAGTAGAAATACTTTATTAATTATATTTTAGTGAAGTAATATCATCTCAAAAGTTGCTATGCGAGTTGTTATGAATGACAGGTGATGAAATGATGAAAACAAAAAGGCACCAGGGAAAGTCGGTTTTCCCTATTCTGGATCTAAAGGATTGATTTATGGTTTATGGGAATTATAAATTTTCCTAATTAGTCACATGAATTCTGAGATAAATGCTAATTGTTAAATTATCAAGTATAAGGTAATGATTAGAAATGATGGTGATTTTTTTAGATTAAATCAAATATCATTATACGATAGATGTCTTGGACACTGTAGAATCCTCATAGGATGAGGCTTGCACTGTGAGGAGGAAACAATTTCCCGACTGGAGGTAGTCCAGATCGAGGAAATCCAGACCGTACCGTAGGGTGCGGGGGTCTTAATTGGTAGGTTAGACTCCTTAGGAATTGTGTGGTACCCAACACCAATCGGGGATGCCGGTGGTACATGTCTTACAAGTTGTAATCATCCGTGGTCAGTATGTCCACTGATACACAATAAGCCAAAATGCTTTCACTATCCGCCTAAGTACCCAGGTTTAGAGGAGGAGTCTAAATATTCAACCGCTTCCATTAGCCACTAAGAGTCAGGCATGGTGATGTGAACTGCAGACATGGTATTGAGAATAAAGACTGAGGAACCTGAGCATGCTTCTAAGTCTTCCACAATGAGATCGTAGCTTACTATGATGGTTTCACATGTTATGGTCTACCTCATGTGGGTCCAGTGACATAATAAATGAATTAAAAATCAAGTGAATGGATTTAGATTATCCTTTTATTATATTTAATATCAGTTTTTTAGTGCCATACTTAATGATTTACAGTTTAAAACTATCATGCTTATATTCTTCTGTGTCTAAGTTTTATCATATACAAACATAAAAATAATTTGGTTACTTGTTGATTTTCCAGTCACTGAGACAGTAGCTCATCAACCTACTGAACAATTTTTCAGGCGAAGAACTAGCTCTTCTTGAGGAGATAGAAGCTGGTTTTTATCAAGAGTAGAATATAGGTCCTAAAAATAGGAGTAGTTAGAATAGATAGATGGTCTCTTATCCTTCCTCTAGATCCTGGGAGTGATAGAGTGAGAAAAGAGAGAAGTTTGTAATAAAATGTACGTGATGTATATTAATGCAAAAATCTTTCTTCTATGTAATACTCAAACTCTATTGTATCCTTAATATTATGTTTGAATGTGACATTATCATTAAGTGATGTTACTATATATCTGAGAAAAGAAAAAGTTATGACTAATTTTCTTTAAGTGATTAAAAGAGGATGGATAGGCTAATCATCTTGGCAGGTCCTAACCCTGGATTACTAGGTTTGGGATGCATCAATAGTTTCACATTCAAACTGATATACAATAATAAGTACCCCACCAAACACATATCCTCATTTGACTTATAAGACATAATAAAATTCTTATTGATCAAAACTGGTGGAAATGGGGTTCCAATGGACCTATAATGTTTATACTTTGTAGAGAGGATGTGAAAAACAACAAACACATATTTTTCAATGAAAATTTATAAACAAAATTTGGAAAACTTCATCCACATTCCTCACATCACAAATAATATAAAAAGGGATATTATCCACTAGACCACCCGAGATATACCAATATCTCCTCACATCATAGATTTGAATGTTTAACAACAATTGCTATGTTGAGGATATGGGAAGAGAGAAACTATGGAGATTTTGAGAACAATTATCACAATTTATTCCTTATCAATCATTATATCCTAGACACTTGAAATAATATTCTAATATCATATAACTGATGTATGTATTGGAACCATTATCAAAGAAGCAAAATCCACACACTTGTAGAGTTTTAGAGATGTGGACCTATATAAAGGAAAATACTCTATGGAGAATATTTTGAGCAAACAACATCCATATTCAAATTGAGATCATCTCTATAAAGGCTTGTTCTTTGCAAGCACCCTATCTAGATGGATGAGGCTTGTTATGGGGGTGCCTCCTTCAATTAGAATATTTTTTCTCATACCCTACATCCTTCCAATATTAGTATGTTACTGATTACCTCTGGTAACTTTAATAACAAAAAATATGTCATCCATATTTTGTAACTAATTTTGCAATTTTAATCTCAGTATTTATCTATCAATATAATTACTTCTTGAAAAAAACCACATAGAGATCTCATATGTAGAACTTTCACCAAACACCACAATCCATATACTTTCAACATACAATCCAACAAGGGATTACTTGGTACAAGACATCACTATTGTAGCTTACAAGCCCGGTACTGTCGAAAAGATCAAACACCATCAACACAAAATTGTAACAGTCGACAACAAATATAGTCTTAGATAGATGATGTTACTATATGAAATACATGCTTCATATTACAACATTCATAAATCAAACTCTATAGGCCATGCACATATATATAGGAAGGCAAACAAAGGATGTCACAAAAACACAACTCACCGAGACTTGAGAGTCCAAGGGCATATAATAATTTATCCCTATATACTTTATCTCTGGAGGAGTCACACAAAGGTAACCCAATTGTGGGATTCCCTCACACAAATTTCACCCACCTCTTGATCTTAAGGCCTTCTCATTCCTTACTAATATTCTCTGCTACTGCATGGATAATTGGTCCGCTCACCTAGAAAGTGTGGAAAACCAAATGGGTGAGATTCTATGTCTCAATGATATGATATAATGTATGAAATGCATATTACTTGCTAGGAAGATTACTATAAAGGAAAATGAATAATAAAAAGACGAGGAGTATCAATGTACCCAAGGGGTATATGCTTACCCACCTCAACAACATCCAGACTACCTACAACACTCATTAGATATCACCAATATAAATTCAATGCCAAAACTTAAACATCCAAGGTACAACCATATTTATCGCCAAACCCTAACTGTTACACTACACAACTATTGTATGTTTTATTGCCTTTGTTGTGTGTGGAGTACCACCCAAACAACCAACTAGATGTTAATAAGCCATCCTACCCATCCATATAAGACCTAAGGAAATCCAAACTCTCTAGATCTCTCCTCATAACCTCGGGTCAAAGCGAGGTATCATAGAAGACAGATTGCATTCCATCTACTCTACCATGATCCATATATAAACTTCAAACTATTCCACCCACACAATCCCTCCATGAGTACATAAGTCATGACACCACATAAGACAAAAAAACCACCCTTCACAGTACTAAACATCACTCATATATTTCACCCAAGCATTTTTTTAAATATGATTCACTCCTAAGCGCCCCCATATATTTACTAATATATGACTCATGGTAACTTCTCATTATTCTAGAGTACTACAAGATTAACTCATTTCCCCACCCCATCTACGACCCAAGAGAATGGTTCTACATACTCAGGTCCCTACTTAGATTTATCTATTAAGTTAGGTTATTGCCTTATGACTATATCAACCAAACCCCAAGATCAAGTCAACAAGAAACGAACATTAGATAATTTAAGAGATGTGAACATTTTACAATCACGACCCAACTTCACACTATAACATAGAAAACAAACTTCTAAAAATCATCAGTTGTCACATTATCGATACTTCTAGGCCAACTAGATTTATAACGTGTGTGGGCCTCTCTTTTTCCATAAAGGAACCACCTTTTTGCATTATAACAAAGAAATTTTGAGAAAACAATTCAATATATGCATAATAAATGGTCAAAACTATAACACGCCACAAGATAAATTTTTTTTATAACATGCGAGTCATAAGAAACACTATAAAGGAAACCCTAGACCACTCTTGCCTTCTAAAGTTGTATACTTTCTCAAATACAATAGATAAGCTGCAGCTATATCATGTAAAGGTAACAATAGCACCCACAACAAGATACAAGTACATAAACTTGTTGGCTAAGGTCTAAAGTGCTTAGAACTTTCACTTTAGCAAATTAAAGGTGTACATTCTGTTAGATCTAGGGCTCTAGAAGGGGGGATGAATAGAGCTTCAAAACTTACACAAGAATAGTTAGACCTTCAAATTATATCAAATTAAACCAAATGCTAAAAGTGAATTTAAAGTCCTATCCAAACAATCATATCAAGGATGAGAGAGATTGAAACAAACACTTAGACAAGGTGTTTATAGTGGTTCCAATCTCCAAACTAGGAGACCGTTAGTTCACTACCTAGAGAGGTCAACCTCTAGGACTTTGCAGCCCATGTATACTTATATTCCATTATAAGACATACAAGAAGACCACCTTACTGTTGGATCCTAGATGGGTGATTGGATGCTCTAGAGGGGGGGTGAATAGAGATGAATGCACTTAAACAAAATTCATTAGACCTTCAAGATATATCACAAGATATGGTTGCTAAATAGGAAATTTGAGTGCAACTAAAACATGCATAGAAAGGGAAAGAGACATTGAACAAGAACCAAGTGACAAGCTGTGTAGAGTGGTTCCACACTCCAAACTAGGAGTATGTCAGTCCACTACCTAGAGAGGTCAACCTCTAGGATTTCTTAACCATTGCACTCTTATATTCATTCATAAGACTTACAATACATGACCCACCAACAGTCTTACCTATCCAATACGAAGAGTCTTCAACCTTACCAAGGACTTACCAACTTTTCAATGAGTCTTCAACCTTCACCAAGGACTTACCCACTCTTACACAAGTCTTCAACCTTCTAGGAATTACCCACTCTTCTTGGATCTTCAACCTTTGACTTCACCTTCACTCGGAGAAGCTTCCACCAAGGACTTATCCACTTGAGCAAGGAGTCTTCTGCCTTCACCAAGGTCTTACCCAGTCTTGCTCCAAGTCTTCAACCTTGATCTTCACCAAGGGACTCCTTCCCTTATTTTTCTTCACCTCTCTTAGCCAAGAGAGAGAACCTTCATCTTCATGGTTGAAAAGAGAGATAGGGAGGTGATGGAAGTGAGAGCCTCACAAGATATACATGTAGGACTAGCTCTCTTATAGATTTCCTACTCACTCTAACGAATGTAGCAAGTGATTAAGCTTAGAGAGAGAGAGAGAAGGCTGTAGGAAGCACTCAAATATAGAATAGGAACCTCACATAGAGTTTTGCATTGAATGCTCAACCTTGGAATGAATCCCAAGGGGTCTTATTTATAGCTGGGGATGCCTCTTAGCCCTTGGGAACACTTAAGAATGAAAACTAGACGTTTTATGGCTTGCAACAGATATATTTTCACTTGTTGCAACTTTACAATGCTAGAAACACTTTTCTGCACTTTTCCATACAGTGCAATTGGTTGACTTTCTATAAAGGTAACTCGACCGATCCCACTAAGAGACAAGACCAATTTAGGCCATCGGTCGAGTTTGTCCTGGGGTAACTCAACCGATTCACTTAAATTAGTTTTGGTCTATAGAGGGATCAATCGAGTTCTGTGAAGTGTAAACTCGACCAGTCAAAATTCATTTTCAAGATCCAATCAGGATCGGTCGAGTTTTCAACTCGATCGATGAACAACCTAATGTGAATTTTGGGAAATGGCTTTTAAGTGCTTAAATATTTGATCTAAGTTCTCCTGATTTTTTGTAAGCATAATTACAAGTCATACAATCATTACAAGTGATTTACAACATGATTCTAATGGATTTACATCATATTCCAAAAATGTGTACTTGTATTGACTTTGACTTATCTTTTCTCCAATTTGATATGCACAAGTTAGGGCATTTGGAGTCTGAAATCACTCAAGTAGAATCATTAGATGCAAATAAGTGGAATGGTTTAGTCATCATCAAAACAATGGTTTAGTCAATTTAGACCTTGAGTCAACACTTACATCCAATGGCTTACCTATCCAAGATCTAGTCTTCTACGTCACAACAGGTCTTACCCACTCCTACAAGCAGCTTGATTCCTTCTCCTAGTACATCTCCTCCTTGCAACAAGTCTTCAGCCTTGAGGATTTACCCACCAAGCTCCTTCAATCTTCCACCTTGTCAATCTCCTTCACTTAGAGAAGATCTCCACACCTTCTTCAACCTTGAATAATAAGAACAACTCCTCCTTCACTCAGAGAAGATCACTTCAACCTTTGCTCTTTGAGAAAGGGGTTTGGGAACTGGAAAGATGGAGAGATTTACAAGGTAACAATGAGGTAACTCTCTTATAAAATGCCTAACTCACTCATAATCACAAAATTCTTTATAAATGATAGAGAGAAAGGGACTCAAAGGAGTTTAGCACACTCAACTATAGCAAGGGCCAAGGATAACATGAGTGAGAAACCTTGGAATGAACTCTAAGAGGTCCTATTTATAGCTTGGGGGTGTCCTTTGAGTATGGGATCACTTAAGGACAAAAAATAGTCATTTTATAACTCGTGAC
Source organism: Alisma plantago-aquatica (assembly GCA_963693085.1). NCBI lineage: Eukaryota > Viridiplantae > Streptophyta > Magnoliopsida > Alismatales > Alismataceae > Alisma > Alisma plantago-aquatica. The sequence goes on along the minus strand of OY856413.1, from coordinate 452,839,833 downwards.
AGATTCATTTTCATTTCTAACAACTCTCCAATGGTTGGAATCACTTTTTCTACATTTTCCATACAATGCGTTCGGTCGAGTTTCAATAAAGGTAACTCTACCGATCCACTATCTGAAAAAGCCAACTTTCAAACTGTTGGTCGAGTTTGTCCTGGGGTAACTCGACCGATCAACCAAAATCAACTCGAACGATGCAACCATTTTCAAAAATCCATCACAAATCGGTCGAGATTCAAACTCGACTGATTAAGTTGCAGTGACACATTTTCCAAAATGATTTGTAACTGTTCAAATGATGGAATTAAGTGTCCCTGATTTTTTCTCATCTTAGTTACAAGTCATATCATCAATACAAATGATTACAAAAATATTCTAAGGCAGTTTGGATCGATTTCCCAAATTGCACATGTGCATTGCTTTTGACTTGAACTTGGACAAGCTAGGGCTTGGTAAATATGATCCTTTTCATGTACCTAATGCCTTAAATCAATCTTAAACAAACATATTAGATACATATGAATGGAATGGTTAAGTCATTATCAAAATATGGACAATGTATAACTCTCAAGTCAACATTATCCCCCTTTTTGACAATGACAAACCATTCCTTACATCTGAAAAAGATATTTTAAGTTATACCTTAGCCTTGTGGATCTCAAGGGGATTCATAAGTTTGACAATGTGAATTGATCCCCCTCAATCTATGCTCACTCTTACCTGCATAGTTAGTCTTTCTACACAAAGCTATATAATATGTATACTACATGGTCCTTTAGCAAGTCACATGATAAAACATATACTTAGACAAGAAAAGGATCACATAGGCAGTAAAAGCAATATGGTTGAGCTTCAAAACATCAAACTTCTCTCCCCCTTTTGGCATTATCAAAAAGTAAGGAGGGTAGAAGAGCACAAAAATGGGTCTTCTCCAAGCACAACCAAAACATGTAACGTCAAGGCAAAACATGCAACCACACAACACACATCAAACAGAGATGAGAGAGAAACAAGAAACCTGTGTCATAATCAAAATATGGGTAACATACCACTAACTCATTAATATAGCAAATTAGAGAGTAAGGGTAAATATGATATAAGATTACAACACATAAACATGTTCTCAAAGCAACTATAAGAGAAAATGATGAAAACAACATGTTGATAGAAATAGTACAACTCAGATAATGTGCCCATAAGTTTTTAGTACAAGAAGGTCTAGAAAGATACATATGATCAACATCTAAGAGATAAAATACTAAAACATCTAAATGTTTATGGCATCTATGTCCTTTACATCATCATCAACATCATCATTGGAAGCTTTAGGCTCATAGTCCTCATCTCCATCTGAAGGTGAAACAGAGGCATCAACTTCACCCTCATCACCAGAGTCACCAACAAAGTCATCAGCATCAGAACCATCCTCATGGCCATCATCCTTAGATGCCTCCTCATCATCAACAACAACTTCCTCATCAACCTGGTCAGGCATCTCCTCATCAGTAGAAGGACCAAAACCACGACCGGGGCACATGGAATTTTTCTCGTACGAAGTCATGCCAAGCTCATGGAGCTCCTTGGCCCGAGGTAAAGTAGGAGCATAAGTACCAAGGTCTGCAAGCAGGGTTGCTATGGGGCCAACAGGTAGAGGTAGCACTCCATGGGTAGGTGTAGGGGTAGGTCCACCAACAATAGAAGGTGTAGCAGCAGAAGCAGGTGGAGGGCCAAGTAGAAGTGATTATATGCATAAGAAGTATAATCACCACCTGGGTAAGGCTGGTAGGTAGGGTAAGGATGGGCATATGATAGGTTCATGGTTGACATGATCTGGAAAAGATTTTAATGCATATGCTCCTAAAGCTGTAGGTTGTACGCCTACTGATGCATCGTGTAACCCATAAGGGCTTCATTAGATACATGAAATAAGACACAGGCAGGTTGGGAGGGTGGTGGAGGTGCCTGGGTGGAGATAGAGGCTCCAGGTGTGCTGGAAGAAGATGTAGGCAAAAATGTTTTCTTGAGAGTGGTCTCAAGATGCATAATCCTTTTCTAGAAGGTTTGTAATGAAAATCATGAAAAAGAGACTTCACAGTTGCAAAGGTAAAGAGGCCACAGATCAAGGCTGGGTAGGGAGGGTGGGTGCCTCAGGTATTCTTCCCAGAGTCAAAGTAGGTCATATGGTGGAGAATGTATCTAGAAAACATGACTACTATGTTCTTTAAAAGATAAAACATAATTATTGTGGTATTCTCTACAATTTCAGTTTGATTCTTCTTGGGGTGAATATTGTAGTTGACTACCAGAGCAAGCATGTAGTTTTTGATACCCAAGGAAGAGGATGGTATGGTGGATTTATCCTATAGTGTGTTTGAGGCTTCTTCACAAACTTATGAATGTCAGGGAGATTGATATCATATTGCTTGTAGAAGGCCTCAGGGTTAAGAAGGTCAAAATACTCAGGATAGTCTTTCCTCCATATATCAGTTCCCTCAGTACCATTGAAGAACATATTCAAGGTATCTTATGAGATTATGAATTTCTTATCGACAATCATACATGTGATAATCACTTGAGTATTAGGAGGGTGTACAAGAGTGTGACGATTCCACGAAAGATTTGCGTATAATTCATGAACCACCTTAGTGCTTGTAATGGAGCTGTGAAAGCACCGACGTTCGACACTAAGGGGTGTAAGGTGATAGTCATAAAGCAACTCGACAACTTCATCTATAACCTCTTGTTTACACAAACGAGGCTCAAACAAGACACATAAGGGGAAATGATTCCTAGGAAGGAGCTCCTTGTACATATTTAGGGCTTCATTGGAAACAAGGAAGGTGTCATCGAAGGGAATGAGGTTAGTGTTTGAGGAAGATGATGGTGCTCTAGAGGGTGCGACTCTCTTTCTTCTATTGGAGGCCATGGAGGAGAAATGGAGAATATTGAGAGACCAAACAAAAGAGAAACACCCCCAAAGGCCATCAACTACCTAGGGCATATAGGAAAGGGTTCTAGGTAGGTCAAATGAAGGATGGCTAGGGATAGGAGAGGGAAGATTGGGGCTAGGGTTGAGAGATTTGGAGAGATGGAGGAGTATTCATCAAATTTTGTCTAGTTGAGAGGGAGAATAGTCAGCCGAAACCTACTTAAGAGCTGATCCATCTTGGCCATGGGTTGGAGTTCTGTGCTGAATGGCTTTTTACAAAATCCCTTGGCCACCAATCGGTTGAGTTGGCAACTCGATTGACAAAATTTCTATCCCAAATTTATAAATTATAGTTTCTATCCATTTGAGTGCTAATAAAATTTATTTTTCTAGTCCATTTTACATTTTAAACATACTTAGGCACATATCACTCATCATTGAGTACTATTTAGTGATAAACCATCGTTTTTGAAAAATACCCAAAACAAGAAAAAAAAGGCAAAAGAACATGAAATTCTAGAACTTTAGTAAGCAAGGGTTATCAAGACATGAGCAAAGGATATAGGATAGATAACAACTAACTAGAAGGAAGATCAGGTTCATCCAAAGTAGTTATGAATAGTTTAGATCTAATAAAGTTAAATTTCTCTCTAGCTAGAGGTTTAGTAAAAATGTGCGCCAACTGATTTTCCGTGTCCACATGCGTTATATAAATATCCTTTTTGGCAATGTGATCATGAAGAAAATGATGACAAACCTCTATATACTTGGCTCTACTATGCAATATAGGATTGTAAGATAAATTCATTACACAAGTATTGTCATAAAAGATAGGAGAAGCATCAAAATAAATGTTAAAGTCTTGGAGCATATGCTTCATCCATAGAACCTGGGCACAATAACTCTCGACTGTAATGTATTCAGCCTCGATAGTTGATAGATCCAATGTTCTCTATTTCTCAGAAAACCAAGACACCAAGCATGGTTCTATGAGTAAACAAGTACTTCTTGTGCGCTTTCTATCAATCAAACATCCTACGTAATCAACATCACTATAAGCAGTAAGAGTAAAGTCCTTTGACTTAGGTTACCATAGTCTAAAATCTTGAGTCTTGGCTAAGTACCTTAAAATCCTATTAACAACTATAAGATGTGATTTCTTGGGATTTGACTGAAAGCGAGCACACAATTCAATAGTAAACATCATGTCAGGTTTAAATGCAGTTAAATAAAGTAAACTTCCAATCATAGCTCTACAGAGCTTCTCATCCACTTTGTCACCTTCTTCATCTCTATCAATATTGACGGTGTTTGACATGGGGGTGTCCAGCGACTTGGTATTCTCCATCCCGAAGCGCTTAAGTAAATCACTTGTATACTTTCCTTGGTTGATGAAGTTCCCATTTTTAGTTTGCTTGATTTGAATTCCAAGGTCAAAAGTAAGCTCAGCCATCATGCTAATTTCAAACTCACTCTGCATATGATCACTAAACTCCTTGCAAAGATCAAGATTAATTCCTCCAAAAATGATATGATCAACATAAATTTGAATGATAAGAAAATTGTTAGAAGTGTGTTTGAGAAATAAGGTAGAATCGACTTTACCCATGATGTAGACATGATCTAACAAAAGGTTCTTTAGTTTCTCATACCAAGCTCAAGGTGCTTGTTTGAGACCATAGAGAGATTTTTGCAATAGATAAACATGGTTAGGCAAACTATCATGTTCAAAGCCTGGAGGTTGTGTAACATACACTTCTTCTCAATTATACCATTCAAAAATACACTTTTAACATCCATTTGATATAGAAGGAAATTCTTGTAACTAGAAAAAGCAAGCAACATTCTAATGGACTCAAGTCTAGCTACATGTGCATATGTTTCATCAAAATATATACCTTCCTGTTGATTTTAGCCTTGAACCACTAACTTTGCTTTGTTTCTTACCACCTTACCGCTCTCATCTAGCTTGTTATGGTAGACCCACTTGGTGCCAATGATCTTTCTATCACATGGTCTTGGTATTAGAGTCCACACTTTGCTCTTCTCAAATTGCTCTAGTTCTTCCTGCATGGCTAGGATCCACTCATCATTCCCAAGAGCTTCTTTGACATTCTTTGGTTTGAGTTGTGAGATGAAGGTGTTGTTGGCTTGTTCTTTGTTGTAGGTAGCCTACGTCTTAACTATTTCAAAGGGGTCACCTATGATTAGCTCTTTACGATGATTCTTTGCAAAGTGGGGGTTCGATCCTTCTTTTATTCATCTATCTCTTCTTCTTGAGTGACCACATGTTTTCCTTTTTGGGTGATGTTGAGTTCTTTTAAGATAGGAAATTACCTCATTTGCAACATCATCATTAGCACTATCCTTGGAAACAAAGGGGTTAGTCTCAATAAATTTGATAATAAAAGATTCTTCTACTTTAGATAGATCAACATTATACACTCTATAAGCCTTACTAGTAGTGCTATAGCCAAGAAAGAAAGGCTTGTACAATTTCAGATCAAACTTGTCAAGAAAATATTTCATGTTAAAAAAAATAAGGACACCTAAAAATGTTAAAATAATCAATAGATGGCTTCCTACCACGCCATATCTCATAGGGGGTTTTCTTCAAAGAGGGATGTGTGAAAACCCGATTTTTCACAAAACATGAGGTACTAACAGCTTCGGCTCAAAACTTCTTTAGAGTATCATACTCTAAAAGTATGGTCCTAGCCATTTCCTATAGTGACATTTTCTTCCTCTCTACAACCCCATTTTGTTGAGCTATTCTGGGTGAAGAAAAGTTATTTGCATATCCACATTACTCACAAAAATGTTCAAAAAGATCTTCAAATTCTCCCTCATGATCACTACAGATGGAAACAATGCAACAAGAAGCTTCATTTTTAACTTATTTGCAAAAGCTAGAGAATACATCAAGAGTATCACTCTTAGAAATGATAAAGAAGGTCCAAGTATATTGAGAGAAATCATCGATAATAACAAGACAATACTTGGAACCACAAAGCCATTGAGTTCTCATAGGTCCATAAAGATCAATATGGAGAAGTTCAAGAGCTCTCTTGGTGCTAAGGACTCCTTTGGATTTGAAGGATGAATTGATTTGCTTCTCTTGGGTACAAGGTTGACATTCCTCATCCTTTTCAAAATCTTATTTGGGAAGTCCCTTGACCAAGTCCTTTTTTCTTAACTTCTTCAATTAATGCATATTTACGTGACCTAGCCGACAATGCCAAAGAGAAATATCATTCAAATTGACTACAAGGCATCTACCAACAATAGGCTTAATAGATTCAAGCACAATTACATAAATATTACCATTCCTAGTTCCCTTATATATGACATTGTAAGTGAGGGAATCTAGAAGCAAGCATTCAAAAGAAGTAAATAACACAAGATAACCATTATCACATAATTGACTAACACTTATTAAATTGTGATGTAGGCCATCTGCAAAGATACCATTCTTGATACACAAGGATTCACCTACATCACCCTCACCTTTTACCTTACCTTTCTTGTTGTCCCCAAAAGCAACCGATCCTACTTTCTTCTTTGAGAAATTATTGAAATGGCTTATATCACCTGTCCTGTGCTTTGTGCAACCAATATCAACAATTCATTTTCCTTTTTCCTACAATAAAGGAGAATTCCAATTCCCAACTCAAACTTTGGGATTCAAAGTTAGCTTGGGGACCCATTTCATCTTTGGGTTGGTCCCCTAAGGCTTGTAAGGACAATAAGTAGAATAATGATAATCACTTTTGCAATGAGAGTAAATCATATGGTTCTTAGAGCCTGAAGACTCTCCAATGAAAAGATGAGTTTCCTTACTCCTTTTATTACCTTTGGCCTTACTCTTGCCCTTAGGATCTCCCCCTACAAATACCAAACAACTAGTACCATTATGTTTGTAAAATGGTCAAGGATTTCATTTAGGGAGTTTTTCCCTTTGAGGAATTTCTGTAGAGAGGATCTAAGTCTATGATTGTCATCTATAAGAGATATAACAATAGAAGACAAGCTAGCAAGATCATCTCTAGCATGAACAAGGTCGACCTATAAATAGTGGGCTTTAGTTAAGTAAGAATCCTTTTCAAGAGAGATAGAAGCAACAACATTACTTGTAAAATGGGTCTAGAAGATAAACAATTAACTTGGCCAAGTAACCTAGCATTTTTAGATTTAAGCAATTGAATTTCTTTGCGATAAATATCTCTCTCATCTCTACGAGTATCACTAATAAGATTAAGTTCAACATTTTTAGTTTTAAGTAACTCAAGATCAATAAGGAACTTTTGGTTATCATTCTTAAGAGTTGCAATATTCTTAGGATAGGCACCATTATCTACTTCAACTCCATTGTATTGGAGCTCAAGATCAAGAAATTGGCCTTGCAAGGAATCAATGATCTCAAGTTGAATTTTCTAATTTTTCTCAAGAATATCAAGTTTGGCATACAAGTCATCAATGATTTACCCAACCTATTATTTTTAGATTTATATTCAGAATGAGAATGGGTAGTAACGAGCATGTCAATAAGAGTTTCTTTAGATAACTCATGTAAACGTACCTCACTTACCTCACCAATATCTTCACTTGTGGAGGCCATGAGTGTAAGGTGGCATTCTCCATCTTTATCAGAGGTTGAGCCACTAGAGGATGATCCTTCCCAAGCAGCAAGAGATAAATCTTTGTGCCTCCTCTCCTTGTTGTCCTTCCTCTTGTATTTTCTATATTTTTTGTACTCTTTCTCTTTCTTGGAGTTGATCTTGTGCTGTGAAATTCTAGCCTTAGGACATTCACTCTTGTAGTGTGCTTTTTGACCACACTTGTTGAACCTTGGAGTAGATGAAGAAGATTTTTTTTTTATTTGAAGTGCTTTCCCTTGGAGAAGTTAGCTTGATGCTCACTAGGGCTATCATCTTCACTAGAGGAGGAGGGAGAGGTCCGACAAACAAGTTGTTGTTGAAGGATGAGAGCTTCCACTTGAGCTTTGAAGGAAATATCTTTGATCTTCCTTGATTCTTTTTATTCTTGCTTTGATTCCTCTTCTTTCTTGTCAAGTCTTCACTCATGAGCTTGTCGATTGCTAATAAGCTCCTCAGTTGGTAGATCACCAAGACTTATTACTTCTTCAATGGAGGTCACCTTTGACTCCCATCTCTTTGGAAGAGACCTTAGGATCTTTGAGTTGATTGTTGCTCTATCCAAAGTGTGTCCCAAAGCAGCTAGGCCGTTGATGATGATGTTGAGTCTTGATTACATCTCAACAACTCCTTCTTTCTTCCCATCTTGAAGTTCTCTAGGAGGCTGTTCAACATGTAAATCTTTACCTCCTTCACTTGCTTTGTGCCTTCATAAGTGATGCGTAACTTGTCCCATATCTCATAGGCCATGTCCCATGAGGAGATGCGGTTGAACTCATAAGGAGTGAGGACTGCATAGAGGATGCTAATTGCTTTGGCATTAAGCTATACATTCTTTAGAGCTGCTTCATCTCAAGTTGATATAGCTCCAATTGGCTCCTTGTAGGGTGCAATGATCACTTTCCACACATCAAAGTTCATTCCTTGAATGCAAAATTGCATCCACCGCTTCCAATAGAGGAAGTTGGTGCCGTCGAAGTCCAGGGGGGCTCATGGAAAAGCCTCCCTCTAGGTTGAGAGAACAAAGTAGGTTCTCACACATCTTTTCATCTAGTAGGAGATTTGTTGGAGAAGATCCTTTCTCTGATACCACTTGTTGGATCTAGGGTTCTAGAGGGGGGGTAAATAGAGCTTTAAAACTTGCACAAGAATAGTTAGACTTTCAAATTATAAAAAATTATACCAAATGCTCAAAGTGAATTTGAAGTCCTATCTAAACAAGCATAGAGAGGATGAGAGAGATTGAAACAAACACTTTTACAAGGTGTTTAGAGTGTTTCCAATCTCCAAACTAGGAGACCGTCAATCCACTACCTAGAGAGGTCAATCTCTTGAACTTTGCAACCCATGTATACTTATATTCCATTATAAGACATACAAGAAGACCAACTTACATACAAGGGCTTACCTATCCAAGATCTAGTCTTCTATGTCACTATAGGTCTTACCCACTCCTGCAAGCAGCTTGATTACTTTTCCTAGGACATTTCCTCCTTGTAACAAGTCTTCAGCCTTGAGGATTTACCCACCAAGCTCCTTCGATCTTCCACCTTGTCAATCTCCTTCACTTGGAGAAGATCTCCACACCTTCTTCAACCTTGAAGAAGAAGAACAACTCCTCCTTTACTCATAGAAGATCACTTCAGCCTTTGCTATTTGAGAAAGGGGATTGTAAAGTGGAAAGATGGAGATCTTTATAAGGTAACAATGAGGTAGATCTCTTACAACATGCCTAACTCACTCATAATCACAAAATGATTTGTAAATGAGAGAGAGAAAGGGGATTAAAGGAGTTTAGCACACTCAACTTTAACAAGGACCAAGGATAACATGAATGAGCAACCTTGGAATGAACTCCAACATGTCCTATTTATTTCTGGGGGTGTTCCTTTGAGTGTGGGATCCCTTAAGAACAAAAATAGCCATTTTACAACTTGCAATGGATCTATTTTTGTTTTTAAGAAATCTCAAATGGTTGTAATCACTTTTTTTGTGTTTTCTATACAATGAATTCAGTCGAGTTTAAATAAAGGTGACTCGACCAATACACTATCTAATAAAGTCAATTTTCAAGCTATCGGTCGAGTTTGTCTAGGGTTAACTCGACTGATCAGCCAAAATCAACTTTGGTCAGAAAGTTAGTCGATCGAGTTTTATGAGTGTTCAACTCAACTGATGCAACCATTTCCAAAAATCTATCACAGATCGGTCAAGATTCAAACTCGACCAATTAAGTTGCTATGACAATTTTTTCAAAATGATTTTTAAGTGACCAAATGATGGAATTAAGTGTCCCTAATTTTTTCTCATCTTAGTTACAAGTCATATCATCGATACAAATGATTATAAAAATATTCTAAGGTGGTTTGGAGTGATTTCTTAAATTGCACATTTGCATTGCTTTTGACTTGAACTTGGACAAGCTAGGGCTTGGTGAATATGATCCTTTTCTGTACCTAATGCCTAACATTAATCTTAAACAAACATATTAGATACATATGAATGGAATGGTTAAGTTATTATTAAAATATGGATAAGTATAACTCTCAAGTCAACATTCTCCCCCTTTTTGATAATGACAAACCATTCCTCAACATATTGAAAAGGATATGTAAAGTTATACCTTAGCCTTGTGAATTGCAAGGGGATTCATAATTTTGACAATGTGAATTGCTCCCCCTCAATCTATGCTCACTCTTACCCGCATAGTTAGTCATTCTACAAAAATCTATATAACATGTATACTTCATGGTCCTTTAGCAAGTCACATGATAAAACATATACTTAGACAAGAAAAGGATCACATAGGCAATAAAACAATATGGTTGAGTTTCAAAACATCAAACTTCTCTCCCCCTGTTGGAATTATCAAAAAGTAAGGGGGTTAAAGAGCACAAAAACGAGTCTTATCCAACCACAAGAAAAATAGCTAACCTCAAGATAAAACATGCAACCACACAACACACATCAAACTGAGACAAGAGAGATACAAACAACCCATGTCATAATAAAAATATGGGTAACATACCACCAACTCATGAGACATTGTGAATCAGAGAGTAAGGGTACATATGGTATAAGATTACAAGACATAAACATGTTCTCAAAGCAACTGCAATCCAAAATGATGAAAATAACATGATGATAGAAATAATATAACCCAGATAATGTGCCCAAATGTTTTAGTACAAAAAGGTCTTAAAAGATATATATGATCAACATCTAAGAGCTAAAATAGTAAATATCTAAATGTCTATGCCATCTATGTCCACGACATCATCAGAAGCTTCAGGCTCGTATTCCTCATCTCCATTTGAAGGTGCAGAAGAGGCAACAACTTCACCCTCATCACAAGAGTCACCAACAAAGCCATCATCATCAGAACCATCATCATGACCATCATGCTCAGATGCCTCCTCGTCATCAACAACAACTTCCTCATCAACCTGGTTGGGCATCTCCTCATCAGCAGAAGGACCAAAACCACAATCGGGCCACATGGCATTCTGCTAGTCTCAAATCATGCCAAGATCATGGAGCTCCTTGGCCTGAGGGAAAGTGGGAGTAGAAGTACCAAGTCCTGCAAGAAGGGTAGCTATGGGGCCAGTAGGTAGAGGTAGCACTCTAGGGGTAGGTGCAGGGGAATGTCCACCAATAGTAGAGGGTGTAGTAGAAGAAGCAATAGGTGGAGGGGCCGGGTAGAAGTGATTATATGCATAGGAAGCATAATCATCACCTGGGTAGGGCTGGTAAGTAGGGTAAGGATGGACACATGATAGGTTCATGGTTGACATGATCTGGCAAAAATCTTGATGCAAATGCTACTGATCCTATAGGTTGTACGCCTATTGATGCACTATGTAACCTATAAGGTATTCATTTGATACATGAAATGAGGCGTGGGCAGTTCAGGAGGGTGGTGGAGGTGCTTGGGTGGAGGTAGAGGCTCCATGTGTGGTGGAAGAAGATGTAGGAAAAAAGGTTTTCTTGAGAGTGGTATCACTGATGCATAATCCTTTTCTAGAAGAGGTTTGTAATGAAAATCATGAAAAAGAGACTTCTCAATTGCAAAGGTGAAGAGGCCACAAATAACAGCTGGGTAGGGAGGGTGGGTGCCTTGGGTATTCTTCCCAGAGTCAAAGTAGGTCATATGGTGGAGAATGTATCTGGCCCACTTGACTCCTATGCTCTTTAAAAGACAAAACATAATTACTGTTGTATTCTCTGCAATTTTAATTTGATTCTTCTTGGGGTGAATTGCAGTTGACTACCAGAGCAAGTATGTAGTTTTTGAGACCCAAGGAAGAGGATGGGATGGTGGTTTTCTCCTATACGGTATCTAAGGCTTCTTCACAAACTTTTTAATGTTAGGGAGAGGGATATCATATTTCTTGTAGAGGGCCTCAAGGTCAATAAGGTTAAAATACTCAAGATAGTCTTTCCTCCAAGTGTTGGTTACCTCAGTACCATTGAAGAACATATTCAAGGTATCTTATGAGATTGTGAATTTCTTACCGGAAATCATAGAGGTGATAATCACTTGAGTATTAGCAGGGGGTAAAAGAGTGTCATAATTTAACAATAGATTTGTGTAGAATTCATGAACCGACTTAGTGCTTGTAATTGAGTTGTAAAAGCACCAACGTTCGACACTAAGGGCTGTAAGGTGATGGTCATAAAGCAACTCGAGTACCTCATCTATAACCTCTTTTTTATGCAAACAAGGATCAAACAAGGCACGAAAGGGGAAATAATTCCTAGGAAGGATCTCTTTATACCTATTTAGAGCTTCATTGGAAACAAAGAAGGTGTCATCGAAGGGAATGAGGTGAGAGTTGGAGGAAGATGATGGTGCTCCAGAGGGTGCAACTCTCTTTCTTCTATTAGAGGCCATGGAGGTAAAATGAAGAGAATTGAGAGACCAAATGCAAGAGAAACACCACGAAAGGCCATCTAACCACCTAGGGCAGATAGGAAAGGGTGCTAGGTAGGTCAAATGAAGGCTGGCTAAGGCTAGGAGAGGGAAGGTCAGGGCTGGGGTTGAGAGATGGAGGAGGACTGGTCGACTTTTCTCCAGTTGAGAGGGAGAATAATAGTCAAAACCTACTTAAGAGTTGGTCCAACCCGATCATCGATCGAGTTCTATGAGAAAGAAACTCAACAAAATGGCTTTTTATAAAAGCTCTCAGCCACCAATCAGTCAAGCGACCGATAGAAGTTATATCCCAACTTTAGAAATTCTAGTTTCTAGCCATTTGTTTGCAAATAAAATTTATTTTTCTAGTCTATTTTGCATTTTAAACATACTTAGGCACATATCATTCATCATTGGGTATTGTTTAGTGATAAAACCACGATTTACAAAAAATACCCAAAACAAGGAAAAACAAGGCAAAAGAATAAGAAATTTTAGCACTTTAGCAAGCAAGCTATCAAGACATGAGCAAAGCATATAGGATAGATAACAACTAACTAGAAGGTAGATCAGATTCATCCAAAGTAATTATGAGTAGTTTAGATCTAATAAAGTTAAATTTCTCTCTAGCTAGAGGTTTAGTAAAAATGTCCATCAATTGATTTTCCGTGTCCACATGTGTGACGTAAATATCCTTTTTGGCAATGTGATAATGAAGAAAATTATGATGAACCTATATATGTTTGTCTCTACTATACAATACAGGATTGTAAGATAAATTAATTGCACTAGTATTGTCACAAGAGATAGGAGAAGTATCAAAATCAATGTTAAAGTCTTGGAGTATTTGCTTCATCCATAGAACCTGGGCACAACAACTCCCGACTGTAATGTATTCAACCTTGGTAGTTGATAGAGCCACTACACTCTATTTCTTGGAAAACCAAGACACCAAGCATGATCCTAGGAGGAAGCAAGTGCCGCTTGTGCTCTTTCTATCAATCAAACATCCTACGTAATCAACATCACTATAAGCAGTAAGAGTAAAGTCCCTTGACTTAGGATACCATAGTCTAGAATTTTGAGTCTTGGCTAAGTATCTTAAAATCTTCTTAACAACTATAAGATGCGATTTCTTGGGATTTGTTTGAAAGTGAGAACACAAGCCAACACTAAACATTATATCAGGTCTAGAGGCAGTTAAATAAAGAAAACTTCCAATCATACCTCTATAGATCTTCTCATCCACTTTGTCACCTTCTTAATCTCTATCAAGTTTGGCGGTGTTTGACATGAGGATGCCCATCGACTTGGCATTCTCCATCCCAAAACAGTTAAGTAGCTCACTTGTGTACTTGCCTTGGTTGACGAAGTTCCCATATTTAATTTTCTTGATTTGAAATCTGAGGACAAAAGTAAGATCACCCATCATGCTCATCTCAAACTCACTCTTCATGAGACCACTAAACTCCTTGAAAAGATCAAGATTAGTTCCGCTAAAAATGATATCATCAACATAAATTTGAATGATAAGAAAATGGTTAGAAGTGTGTTTGAGAAATAAGGTAGAATCTACGTTACCCGTGATATAACCATGATCTAACAAAAAATTCTTTAGTTTCTCATGCCAAGATCGAGGTGCTTGTTTGACACCATAGAGAGCTTTTTGCAATAGATAAGCATGGTTAGGCAAACTATCATGTTCAAAGCCCAGAGGTTGTGCAACATACACTTCCTCCTCGATTGTACCATTCAAAAAAGTACTTTTAACATCCAATTGATATAGAAGGAAATTCTTATAACTAGAAAAAGCAAGCAACATTCTAATGGACTTAAGTCTAGATACAAGTGCATATGTTTCATCAAAATTTATACCTTCCTATTGATTGTAGCCTTGAGCCACTAACCTTGTTTTGTTTGTTACCACCTTGCCACTTTCATGTAGCTTGTTGCGGTAGACCCACTTGGTTCTAATGATCTTTCTATCACACGGTGTTGGCACTAGAGTCCACACTTTTTCTTCTTAAATTGCTCCAATTCTTCCTGCATGGCTAGGATCCACTCATCATCTCCAAGAGCTTTTTTGACATTCTTTGGCTCGAGTTGTGAGATGAAGGTGTTGTTGGCATGTTCTTTGTTGTAGGCAGCCTGCATCTTCACTCTTTCAAAGGGATCACCTATGATTAACTCTTTAGGATGATTCTTTGCAAAGTGGGGGGGTTGCATCCTTCTTTTCTTCATCTATCTCTTCTTCTTGAGTGACCACCTCTTTTACTTTTTGGGTGATGCCGAGTTTTTATAAGATAGGAATTACCTCATCTCCAACATCATTATTAGCAATATATTTGGAAATAGAGGGGTTAGTCTTAATAAATTTGACATTAGTTGATTCTTATACTTTGGAGAGATCAACATTATACACTCTATAATCCTTGTTAGTAGTGCTACAACCAAGAAAGAAAGCCTTGTATGTTTCGGATCAAACTGGTCAAGAGAATCTTTCATGTTCAAAACAAAACAAGGACACCCAACAACGTAAAAATACTCGATAGACAATTTCCTACCATGCTATAGCACATAGGGGTTTTCTTCAAAGAGGGATGTGTGAAATCCCGATTTTGCACAAAACATGAGGGACCAACGACTTCAGCCCAAAACTGCTTTGAAGTATCATACTCTAAAAACATGTTCCTAACCATTTCCTATAGTGACATGTTCTTCCTCTCTACAACCCCATTTTGTTGAGGTGTACAGGGTGAAGAAAAGGTATGTGCATATCCAAATTCTTCACAAAAATGTTCAAAAAGATCATCTTCAAATTCTCCCCCATGATCACTACAGATGGAAATAATGCGGTAAGAAGCTTCATTTTCAACTCATTTGTAAAATCTATAGAAAAAAAATCAAGAGTATCACTCTTAGAAATAATAAAGAAGTTCCAAGTATATCGAGATAAATCAACGAAAATAACAAGACAATACTTGGAACCATGAAGCGACAGAGTTCTCATAGGTCCAAATAGATCAATATGGAGAAGTTCCAGAGCTCTCTTAGTGCTAAGGACTCCTTTAGATTTGAAGGAGGACTTGGTTTGCTTCCCCTGGGTACAAGGTTGGAATTCCTCATCATTTTCAAAATCCAATTTGGGAAGTCCCATGACCAAGTCCTTTTTGCTCAACTTCTTTAATTGATGCATATTTACATGACCTAGACAATGATGCCAAAGAAAAATATCATTCAAATTGACTACAAGAAATCTAACAACAATAGGCTTAATAGAGTCAAGCACAATTACATAAATATTACCATTCCTAGTTCCCTTATATATGACATTGTAAGTGAGGGAATCTAGAAGCAAGCATTCAAAAGAAGTAAATAGCACAAGGTAACCATTATCACATAATTGACTAACACTTATTAAATTGTGATGTAGGCCATCCAAAAAGATAAAATTCTTGATACACAAGGATTCACCTACATCACCCTCACCTTTTACCTTACCTTTCTTATTGTCCCCGAAAAAAACTGATCCTCCTTTCTTATTTGTGAAATTTGTTGAAATGGCTTATATCACATGTCATGTGTTTTGAGCATCCACTATCAAAAATCCATTTTCCTTTTTCTTGCAAGAAAGGAGAACGTCGGTTCCTAACTCAAAATTTGCGATCTAGATTTAGCTTGGGGACCCATTTCATCTTTGGGTTGGTCTTGGTCCCCTTAGGATTGTAAGGACAATAAGTAGAATAATGATCATCACTTTTGCAATGAGAGAAAATCATAGGGTTCTTAGATCCAGAAGACTCTCCAATGAAAGGGGGAGTTTCCTTACTCCTTTTCATATCTTTGTCCTTACTCTTGCCCTTAGGAGCTCCCCCTACAAATCCCAAACCACCAATACCAATTTGTTTGGTAGAATGGTCAAGGATTCCATTTAGGGAGTTTTTCCCTTTGAGGAATTTCTATAGAGAGGCTCTAAGTCTATGATTGTCATCAGTAAGAAATGTAATAGTAGAAGACAAGCTAGCAAGATCATCTCTAGCATGAACAAGGACGACCTCTAAACAGAGGGCTTTAGTCAAGTAAGATTCCTTTTCAAGAGAGATAGAAGCAACACCATCACTAGGCAAAATAGGTCTAGTAGATAAATCATTAACTTGACCAAGTAACCTAGCATTTTCATATTTAAGCAATTGAATTTCTTTTAGATAAACAACTCTCTCATCTCTATGAGTATCACTAACAAGCTTAAGTTCAACATTTTTAGTTTTAAGTAACTCAAGCTCATTAAGGCACTTTTGGTTATCTCCCTTATGAGTTGCAGTATTATTAAAACAAACACCATTCTCTTCTTCAACTCCGTTGTATTGGAGCTCAAGATCAAGAAGTTATCCTTGTAAAGAATCAATGCTGTCAAGATGGATTTTCTCATTTTTCTCAAGAATATCAAGTTTGGCATACAAGTCATCAATGATTTTACCCAACCTCTTCTTTTTGAATTTACATTTGGAATAAGAAGAATAGATAGTAACAAGCATGTCAACAAGAGTTTCTTTATCTGACTCATGCAAACTTACCTCACTTACCTCACCATTATCTTCACTTGTGGAGGCCATGAGTGTAAGGTGGCATTCTCCATCTTCATTGGAGCTTGAGCCACTAGAGGATGATCCTTTCCAAGCTGCATGAGCTGTGTCTTTGTGCCTCCTCTCCTTCTTGTCCTTCCTCTTGTATTTGCTATCTTTCTTGTACTCTTCCTCCTTCTTGGAGCTGCTCTTGTAGTGTGACTTTCTAGACTTAGGACATTCACTCTTGTAGTGTCCTTTTTGGCAACACTTGTAGCACCTTAGAGTAGATGAAGAGGATTGCTTCCCTTTGAAGTGCTTTCCCTTGGAGAAGTTAGCTTCATGCTCACTAGGGCCATCATCTTCATTAGAGGAGGAGGGAGAGGTCTGACAAGCAAGTTGTTTTTGAAGGATGAGAGCCTCCACTTGAGCTTTGAAGGCACTATCTTTGATCTTCCTTGATTCTTTTTATTCTTTCTTTGTTTCCTCTTCTTGCTTGTCAAGTCTTGGCTCATGAGCTTGTAGATTACCAATAAGATCCTCAGTCGGAAGATCACCAAGACTTCTTACTTCTTCAATGGAGGTTACCTTTGACTCCCATCTATTTGGAAGATACCTTAGGATCTTTGAATTGATTGCTTCTCTATCCAAAGTGTGTCCCAAAGCAGCTAGGCCGTTGATGATGATGTTGAGTCTTGAGTACATCTTGGCAACTCCTTCTTTTTTCCCCATCTTGAAGTTCTCTAGGAGGCTATTCAACATGTAGATATTTGCCTCCTTCACTTTCTTTGTGCCTTCATAAGTGATGCATACCATGTCCCATATCTCATAGGCTATGTCCCATGAGGAGATGTCGTTGAACTCAGAAGGAGTTGGGGCTGCATAGAGGATGCTAATTGCTTTGGCATTGAGATGTGCATTCTTTAGAGCCGCTTCATCCCAAGTTGATACAATTCCGGTTGGCTCCTTATAGGATGCAATCATCACTTTTCACATATCAAAGATCATTCCTTGAATGTAAAATTGCATCCACCACTTCCAATAGAGGAATTTGGTTCCTTTGAATACTAGGGGGCACATGGAGAAGCCTCCCTCTAGGTTGAGGCAACAAAGTAGGTTCTCACCCATCTTCTCATCTTGTAGGAGATTTGTTGGAGAAGATCCTTTCTTTGATACCACTTGTTGGATCTAGGGCCCTAGAGTGGGGAAGAATAGAGCTTCAAAACCTGCACAAGAATAGTCAGACCTTCAAATTATATCAACTTAAACCAAATGCTAAAAGTGAATTTGAAGTCCTATCTAATCAAGCATAGCAAGGATGACACAAATTAAAAAAACACTTAGACAAGGTGTTTATAGTGGTTACAATCTCCAAACTAGGAGACCGTCAGTCCACTACCTAGAGAGGTCAACCTCTATGACTTTGCAATGCATGTATACTTATATTCCATTATAAGACATATAATAAGACCAACTTACATATAAGGGCTTACCTACTCAAGAGCTAGTCTTCTACCTCACAAAAGGTTTTACCCACTCCTGCAAGCAGCTCAATTCCTTCTCGCAGGACATCTCCTCCTTGCAACAAGTCTTCAGCCTTGAGGATTTACCCACCAAGTTCCTTGGATCTTCCGCCTTGTCTTCAACCTTGAAGAAGAAGAACTCCTCCTCCTTCACTCAGAGAAGATCACTCTAGCCTTTGCTCTTTGCAAAAGGGGATTGGGAATGGAAAGATGGAGAGCTTTATAAGGTATCAATGAGGTAGCTCTCTTACATCATGCCTAACTCACTCATAATCACAAAATGCTTTGTAAATGAGAGAGAGAAAGGGGCTAAAAGGGGTTTATCACACTCAATTATAGAAAGGATCAAGGATAGCATGAACAAGCAACCTTGAATGAACTCCAAGAGGTCCTATTTATAGATGGGATGTTCCTTTGACTGTGGGATCACTTAAGAATGAAAAATAGCCATTTTGCAACTTGCAGTGGATCTATTTTCATTTCTAACAACTCTCCAATAGTTGGAATCACTTTTTTGCATTTTTTGTACAATGCATTCAATCAAGTTTCAATAAAGGTAACTTGACCGATCCATTATCCGACAAAGCCAATTTTCAAACTATCAGTCGAGTTTGTCCTGGGGTAACTCGATCAATTAGCCAAAATCAAATCTGGTCATAAAGTTGGTCAGTCAAGTTTTGTGAGTGTACAAATTGATCGATGCAACCATTTCCAAAAATCCATCACAGATCGGTAGAGATCCAAACTCGACTGATTAAATTACTGTAACAAAATTTCTAAAATGATTTTTAAGTGATCAAATGATGGAATTAAGTGTCCATGATTTTTTATCATCTTAGTTATAAGTCATATCATCAATACAAATGATTATAAAAATATTCTAAGGTGGTTTGGAGTGATTTCCCAAATTGCACATTTGCATTGCTTTTGACTTGAACTTGGACAAGCTAGGGCTTGGTGAATATGATCCCTTTCATGTACCTAATGCCTAAAATTAATCTTAATCAATCATATTAGATACATATGAATGGAATGGTTAAGTCATTATCAAAATATGGGAAATGTATAACTCTCAAGTCAACACATTCACTAGATCCACTACATGCTAGCACATGACATGTAATAAATGGAGAAGATGTTATATCACTTGCTTGGTTAGCGGGAACAATTCACATATTAATATCTATTGTGAAGACACCAACTTCAAGAAAAACTCCGATGTTGAAGGTAACTCTCTCAAGGTATCAATTCTCTCCTTAACCTGCACACTAACATCACCGATCTATGATCCAAAATAACTAAATAATCAAGATAAAAGGTGGAAACACAGTGTTAGTGTGGCAACACATCCCATTATCACACAGATAACGAGGTGTTACGCGAAAACATGCGGAAAACACCATAACCACAGATTATCAAAAACACGGGTTAATTAAAACCGATTGCGGAAAACTGATAAACTGTGAAACTATTACTTTCCAGTCCTCATCCTGCACAGAAACATGTAATATAAATATGTACATACACAAGATCTGACACGTGTCCACAGCTCAGGAACAGCTGTCCATCCATCACATGAGTTCACCACCTGTTCATATATACATAAAGGCCCACATCCGGCCAACAACAAGATATACAGATATCATCGAGCGATCTTCGTGAAACATCATCAAAACACTGCCAAGGACCTGAGAGTACAGGGATGACTCTAGACTCTACTACAAAACATCCAAAACAGCAGCATGTCCAACGCTTGCCTTCTACTGCTCCTCAAGCTGCTCGTCCACAACACCACAACCACGACCACGTCTACCACGACCACCTAAAAAGGGTGAAAACCAGCGGGGTGAGACAATTGAACAATTGTCCCAGCGGGAAACATAGCTCCCCACCGCAACCATCGAACCTCAGCAAGATAAACCATAGCAGCAGTTAACTAACAACAGGTATAACAAGAGCAGTTATATATATAGCAAGATTTACTCTTACCGGCAAGCATACCAGCTGTACTAAAGCATATAACCAGATGTCTTTCAAAGGAACATGACTATCAAGATAAGATATATCAACATGTAACAAGATTATTAGAACAAGATATAATGCTATATAACCTGATTATCAAGATAAGACCGATTACCACATAACCTGCAAGGTATAACGAAATATTACACAAACAAGGCCTCAACCAATGTTTCGTATTTGATATGATCAGTACATACTAAACGGCTGTATTACGTGTTATTATGCCCTGAGGATTTGAACCGTACCGTTCAAATCCAACCTTCGGTTACGAAACCCAAGCTGGTGCCATACAAGGTCAATGGAAGAGCCGGACTCCACGACCTCCCACCTCATGGTCAGTACATGAGTACAACACAAGCAGGACCGCAGTCACGTGCTGAAGTGGTCTAAGCCACAGGGTTAGCTCCAAAGGCTACCCATTCTCTAGCCCGCCTTGGTACAGGTCACAGCGCTAGTAAAACTGAGCCACGGGCCTGATCACCGTGCTCTGAGCCATGAACGCATTCATGCTCCATACATCACATATCCTGAGCCATGGGCCTGTTCACCATGCTCTACACACATATTTGAGTCTGCAACCGAAGTTACACTCTTACCTCCTCATTTTCAGGCTAGGAGCAACCTACACATATTCAACAATATGTGCTTCCAGGTTAACCCGTAGGAAAACCTGTTTCACCATCACCAAGTCCTGACGATGATGGATCTATGTCCAGGGCAAACTACATGATATATTTCACTGTGATTAATTAGTATCTTTTAGATGGATTGCAAGATTCAACCAAGTTGTATAACATGCAAGATATAACAGAAAGTAAATAACATTGTGTTATGGTCTATTCATATCAACCTGATCCATCTTAAGGATCCAACATCACATGTTACCACTTGGCCTCTTGCCAACCATCCAGATCCATCTCAAGGATCATCACATACCACAGGGTCTCAATCCCCTCATCATGTACTATCACTGCCTCTTAAGGCTCACATCATCATCACATCACATACACAAACTTATGGGGCAATTATCAAAGTAATGTTACTCATTACATATGTCACATAGCCCTTTCATGGCTAAGTCATTACCTGCATGGTTAGGATACACAACAATCATAGATTCAACATAAGGAATATGCTCACTATCATGAAATATCATTCAAGATAATCTACTTATCAATGTGACACTTATTTTGTAACCAAGTATGTTAAGTACATCATTAACAAACCATACCGATGCTTACCCTAAATCTCAGGACCATACAAGCAATCAAGGTATATAGGAAACAGATTGAGTATACAGAATCGACACTATTATTAACAAGGTCATTACTATGTCATCAACTATTGTCATCTGTATCATGAAGCAACCTTTAACATAATTGTCACTTAGCATCATTATTACCAACATTATGGACAAACTACTAAAGTAGTTATCATCATTCTCATTATCATTAACAATTAAGCATAACAGATCACATCATGCATCTATTACATGAGGGCTATCATTAGATACATTACTATCATTAGCATCCTTATTATTTGCAAGGCAACATATTACATATTGATGGTATCACAAACACCACCCTCGTTTAATTAGTTAATGGATTAACATCCACTTCTATCACATAAGGGACCGTCACCAAAGAAACTCATACCCTCACTATAGCCTCACAACCCTCATCTATAGCCTATCACCCAACATGGGTATCGGCCACCACACTAACCCTATCGGCCATCATGGCCCAGGGCATGTCTCCCAACATGGTATCGGCCACCATGGTATCAGCCATCATGGTATCGGCCATTAGGGCACAAAGCCTATCGTCTAACATGCCATCAACCATATCGGCCAAACATGGGCACAAGGCATGACGCCCACCAAGCTTATCGGCCAACACACTAAGCTCACTCTATCGCCCATCATGGGCAAGGGTATCGTCCAACATGCTACTGACCCTATCGGCCTACATGGATATCGGCCAACACAAGGGAGAGGTATCGTCCACCAAGGTACTAACCCTATCGGCCATAAGGCACATCAGCCTATCGTCCAACAAAGAATCCTACTATGTCGTGCAACATGAGAGCAAGGGTGTTTCCCAACACCAAGAGCATTAACCAAAACACAAGGGACATCACTATGTCTCCCATCATATCGGTCAACCAAACCCTAGCTCACCCTATCTCCCACTCATGGGCAAGGGTATCGGCCAACTTCAAGGGCTCAACATGTCGTCCACCAAGGTGTCATGTCGGCCTCCAAAGAGAGCACCATGTCGCCCAACATGGTCACCATGTCGGCCAACACTCAAGCTAGGTCAACCTATCGATCTCCAACTCAAAGAACTCAAACCCTAAAGCATCATATCGTTCAACTTAGGGGCAAGTGTGTCGCCCAACACACTCACAAGGAAGGGGGTATCACCCAACCCTAGGTCATCACCTACCCCCAACACAAGAGACTTCAAACCCCAGAAAGCAAAGGTATACAAAGAAACCCTAAAACCCTAGAGGGGGATATCGGCCACTAAGGTACATAAGCAAGGTGCACAAGAAAGGAACTAAGCTAGTCTACTAACATGTAACAAGGTTAAAGCTAGAGGTAAGAGAGTTAGGGTTAGAAACTATGCAACCCGCCTTAAGCTCCAAGGAAGAAGATGCACTCCAAGGTTCCAAGCTATCGTCCACCAGGCTACTCCAGGAAGGTGTATCGGCCACCACTTCAGCTCCAAGGAAGTGTATCGGCCAACACAAGCAACATGGAGAGGGGTATCGTGCACCAAGGGTGGAGGGGAGACCAAAGGACCAAAGGAGACTAAGGCAAGGAGAAGAGCTACCTATATAGGAAGAAGGGGAGGAGAAACCAAGGTACAACCATGCTATGTGTCGCCCACCCAAGGGACACTTGTCCTAGGGTTCAAGCCAACACACTAGCAAGCCAAGAGACACTTGTCCAAGATGTGCACCATGTGTCCACCAACCAAGCCAAGCCACATGGGCGACACAAGCAAACTATACTGGGCGACACACCACCTGCCCTGGGCGACACAAGGCTCAAGCAAGACCAAACAAGGAACCCCAAGGCCCAAACAAGCTCAACTTAGGCCCAAGGACTCAAACAACAAACCCAAGCCTTCCTCTCAACCCTAGAGGAAGCAAAGAGGGGAAAACATCTCAAAAGATGGCAAACTTGCACACAAAACCCTAGACTTGGGTTATTTGCAAGTAACCCCTTGAGCTCTCAACAAAGCTCAATAAAAACCTAATCACCACTAAAGGTGATTAGCAAGCACCAAAGCAACAAGATCAAGCAAAACAAATAGGGTAAACCCTAAACGCAGGTCAGGGTCCTTACAGCCATAAACCTCTACAAAAGGATTTCGTCCCCGAAATCCGAAGAGAAAAGCGAGGGATACTTCCTCCTCATCTCTTCCTCAAGCTCCCACGTGGCTTCCTCAACGCCACGGTGATGCCAAAGGACCTTCACAAGAACCAGATCCTTTCTCTTTAGCTTCTTAACTCTTCTGTCAAGGATCATCATAGGACCCTCTTCATAAGTCACATCTTTGTCAAGCTCAACTTCAACTGGTTGTATCACTGTTCCTGTATCCGAATGACTTTTCTTCAGCATACTGACATGGAACACTGGATGTAACCTGTGCAACTCTGGAGGCAATTCTAACTCATAAGCCACCTTGCCAACACGTGCTATGACTGAGTAAGGCCCCATATATCTGGGAGCTAACTTACCTTTCCGTCCAAACCTCAGCACACCTTTCCACGGAGAGACTTTAAGATACACCTTGTCTCCCACCTGGAACTCCAAAGGTCGTCGGCGATTGTCTGCATAAGACTTCTGCCTGTCTTGTGCCGCTTTCAACTGTTGTTGTATCACCTTGATCTTTTCTGTCATTTGCTGTACTAACTCAGGACCCAAAAGTTGATATTCACCTGATTCATACCAACACAAAGGAGATCTGCACTTCCTCCCATACAAAGCCTCATAGGGAGCCATGTCAATGCTCCGCTGATAGCTGTTGTTGTAGGCAAACTCTATCAAACTGAGATGTACGTCCCAACTGCCTAGGAACTGCAAAACACAAGCACGAAGAAGATCCTCCAAAGTCTGAATAGTCCTCTCAGACTGTCCATCTGTCTGCGGGTGGAAAGCGATACTGAACTTCAACTACGTTCCCATCGCCCTGTGCAAATGTTCCCAAAAACGACTTGTAAACTGAGGACCTCTATCAGAAACTATCGTTGCTGGCACACCATGCAAACGAACTATCTCATCCACATATACTCGAGCGAGCTTTTCAGCTGTATACGTGGTCTTCACAGGTAAGAAATGGGCAGACTTCGTTAATCTGTCCACTATCACCCAAATGTAATCATGATTCCTAGTTGTCCTGGGTAGACCAACTACGAAATCCATGGTAATATGATCCCATTTCCACTGTGGTATAGGAAAAGGTTGCAACGTACCTGCCGGCTTTTGATGCTCAGCCTTGACTTGCTGACACACCGCACACCTAGCCACAAACTCAGCTACATCTTTCTTCAAGCCGGGCCACCAGTACAAGTCCTTCAGACTATGATACATTTTGGTGACGCCTGGATGCATAGCATACATCGACGTGTGTGCTTCCTCGAGCACCAACTTCCTCAGATTATCAGCATCTGGAACCACCATCCTATTATGATAGCAAACCACTCCATCCTCGGACTCATGGAACCCATCATGCTTTTCGCTGCCAAACTCTGATCTGATTAGCTGTACTGTATCATCCGTTTGCTGTGCATCCTTGATCTGCTGTCTCAAAGTGGGCTTGATTTGCATCTGTGCTAAAAGTCCAGCTAACGAGGAAACCTCCATTTGTACGTTCATCTGTCGTAAGGAGACTAACATGTCCCGCCTATGGCATACCAAAGAACTCATCTGCGCCTTCTTAGGAGTAGAAGACTTTCTGCTAAGCGCGTCTGCTACCACATTCGCCTTACCAGGATGATACTCGATAGTGCAATCATAATCATTGATCAACTCCATCCACCGATGCTGTCGCATGTTCAACTCTTGCTGTGAGAAGATGTACTTCAGATTCTTGTGATCTGTAAAGATCTGACACACTTCCCCATAAAGATAATGTCTCCAAATCTTTAACGCATGAACCACTGCTGCCAGCTCTAAGTCATGGGTCGGATAGTTCTGCTCGTGTTTCTTAAGCTGTCGCAAAGCAAAAGAAACCACATGATCTTTCCTGCATCAGCACACAACCCAAACCTTTCTTGGACGCATCGCAGAAAACAACATAGCCTTTTCCAGATGCTGGCAAGATCAACACTGGAGCACTGGTTAGCTTTTCCTTCAAACTTTGGAAAGCTTGCTGACATCGATCATTCCAAACAAAAGGTACATCCTTCTGGGTCAACTTCGTCATCGGTAGAGCTATCGAACTGAAGTCCTTGATAAACCTCTGGTAGTATCCTGCTAGACCAAGGAAACTACGAACTTCCGTCAGCGTCTTCGGCTGTTCCCAATCCGCAATGGATTCCACTTTCTTCGGATCTACTTTGACTCCTTCAGCAGATATCACGTGACCTAAGAAAGTCACTTCATCCAACTAGAACTCACACTTACTAAACTTAGCATACAACTGATGTTGACGAAGGAGAGTCAACGCTTGACGAAGATGTTGCTCATGCTCTAGCCGGTTCCGACTATAGATCAAGATGTCGTCTATAAAGACTACAACAAACTGATCTAAGAACGGACGAAACACTCTGTTCATCAGGTCCATGAAAGCAGCAGGTGCATTGGTTAATCCAAACGGCATAACCACAAACTCAAAATGACCATACCTTGTCCTAAAGGCTGACTTTGGTATGTCATCCGCCTTTATCCTCAACTGGTGATATCCAGACCGTAGATCGATCTTCGAAAACACTGTAGCACCACGCAACTGATCGAACAGGTCGTCTATCCTCGGCAACGGGTACTTATTCTTGATCGTGACCTTGTTCAACTGTCGGTAGTCTATACACAACCACATTGAACCATCCTTCTTCTTAACGAACAACACGGGAGCACCCCAAGGTGACGTGCTCGGTCTGATGAAACCTTTCTCCAACAACTCTTGTAACTGCTTCTTCAACTCTACCATCTATGCTGGAGCCATCCTATAAGGTGTCTGTGCAATCGGCTGCGTTCCCGGAACTAGATTGATCTCAAAATCGATCTCTCGAGGTGGAGGAACACCAGGAAACTCCTCGGGAAACACATCTGCAAACTCTCGGACCACGGACACTTCTTCAAGGTTAAGGCCTTTCGCCTTGGTATCCACAACGGTATCCACAACGTGAGCTAAGAACGCCTCACATCCTTGTCGCAACAACCTATCTGCCACCATAGCTGACACCAGACACGTCGGAAGAATCTTCCTATCTCCCTGGAAGATCCACCTCTCTCCAGCAACATCAAACACCGCCTGCTTGGAACCACAGTCCAAGACAACCTTATACTTCTCTAAGGTATCCATCCCAAGGATAACATCGAAACCATGCATATCAAGTGGTATGAGATCCACCTGAATGCTGTGTCCCGAGAAAGACAAAACACAAGATGGACACTCTTCTCGAAGCAAAGAGGAACCATCAAGAGGGGTTTCTAACAACAAGCTATCCTTCTTACAACTAACAGGTAGATGACAGTTTTCAAGCATACTATAGGCGATAAAAGAGTGTGTAGCACCCGGGTCAACCAGAACAGATATAAAGCAAGAAGAAGACATATCAGAATGAAATAACTCCATCTGACCTGTCACCACTCGCGGGTTGACTATCGCCTTCGGCTGATTCATGGCATAGAATCGAGCCATAGCTTGCTGTCCACGACCTCTGCTTCCTTGAGCAGACGATCCAGCTTGAGACGCTTGACCGCGTCCTCGTCCTCTGCTACCACTGGGCTGTGGTCTCTCAGACTTCTGGAAACTCTGCCTCGGTTGCTGCGTCACTTCAACATCTCTATTCGGGCAATTGAACTTCCAATGCCCGACTTGTCCACAGAGATGACATGCTCTATTGTCAACTCGTGGCCTAGATGGCCCTGTCACTGCCACCGAAGCCGAACTGGGCACCTTAGACGGTGAAGAAACATAACCTTTTCCCTTACTCGGAGACCACTGAGATGGTACACCAGCACTTCTCATCACTGACGGTGCTGAAAACCTGGGTTTCTTGAAGCCACCAAACCTTCGTCCTTGAAACTGAGCAGGTCTTTTAAGAGACACTGACTCTCTTTTCTCCCATACTGTCCTCTCGATCTGTCGAACTGATTCCATAAACGTAGCAAACCGCTCTCAGTTTTCCAGCGCAGACACAGGGGTTGTCAACTCAGCACTTAAACCCTTCTCGAAATGTCTGATCCGTTCGTCATCTGTCGCCGCCATGTGAGGACAGAACCTCAACAAATCCATAAACTTAGCTTCATACTCGGTGATGTTCATCGTTCCTTGCCGTAACTTCTCAAACTGACTGATCTTCTCATCCAGATACGTCTTCGGAAAGTATTTGGTGACGAACTCGCGTCGAAACACTTCCCAACAGATCACCTCACCGGGCCGCTTCTCTTCCTCGATGGTCCACCAGTGACCAGCACTACCCTTCAGAAGGTAGACATCATGCTTTACTTTGTCTGCTTCGGGGATGTCGAGGATCCAGAAAGCCTTTTCAAGACTCGTCAGCCACATATCTGCATCCGCTAGATCAGCCGTTCCAGCATAATCCGAAGCTCCGACTCGGTGAAGCCGCTCAAAGGTCTTCCCAATACCCGATGCTTCTCGTAGCCATTAACTGCCCCATAAGCTGTTGGTAGGCAGGGTGTTCAAGAATGGCTGGGTCTGGTTGGGGGACCTCAGGAACCCAATCTTCATGTGCCCGTCCATCTGCTCCATCAACCGATGCAGCATCACTATGCTCAGGAGCATGTTCTTCGTAGTTTCCAGACATCTTGGCTTTTCTTCTGCTGAGGGCAGAAGATTTTTGTAAGATAACCTGGAGAACTCATAAGAACAGACTCGACCTAGTCCTAGATCCCTGTAGACTCAGCGAACCTAGAGCTCTGATACCAAGCTTGTGGCAACACATCCCATTATCACACAGATAACGAGGTGTTACGCGAAAACGTGCGGAAAACACCATAACCACAGATTATCAAAAACACGGGTTAATTAAAACTGATTGCGGAAAACTGATAAACTGTGAAACTATTACTTTCCAGTCCTCATCCTGCACAGAAACATGTAATATAAATATGTACATACACAAGATCTGACACGTGTCCACAGCTCAGGAACAGCTGTCCATCCATCACATGAGTTCACCACCTGTTCATATATACATAAAGGCCCACATCCGGCCAACAACAAGATATACAGATATCATCGAGCAATCTTCGTGAAACATCGTCAAAACACTGCCAAGGACCTAAGAGTACAGGGATGACTCTAGACTCTACTACAAAACATCCAAAATAGCAGCATGTCCAACGCTTGCCTTCTACTGCTCCTCAAGCTGCTCGTCCGCAACACCACAACCACGACCACGTCTACCACGACCACCTAAAAAGGGTGAAAACCAGCGGGGTGAGACAATTGAACAATTGTCCCAGCGGGAAACATAGCTCCCCACCGCAACCATCGAACCTCAGCAAGATAAACCATAGCAGCAGTTAACTAACAACAGGTATAACAAGAGCAGTTATATATATAGCAAGATTTACTCTTACCGGCAAGCATACCAGATGTACTAAAGCATATAACCAGATGTCTTTCAAAGGAACATGACTATCAAGATAAGATATATCAACATGTAACAGGATTATTAGAACAGGATATAATGCCATATAACCTGATTATCAAGATAAGACCGATTACCACATAACCTGCAAGGTATAACGGAATATTACACAAACAAGGCCTCAACCAATGTTTCGTATTTGATATGATCAGTACATACTAAACGACTGTATTACGTGTTATTATGCCCTGAGGATTTGAACCGTACCGTTCAAATCCAACCTTCGGTTACGAAACCCAAGCTGGTGCCATACAAGGTCAATGGAAGAGCCAGACTCCACGACCTCCCACCTCATGGTCAGTACATGAGTACAACACAAGCAGGACCGCAATCACGTGCTGAAGTGGTCTAAGCCACAGGGTTAGCTCCAAAGGCTACCCATTCTCTATCCCACCTTGGTACAGGTCACGGCGCTAGTAAAACTGAGCCACGGGCCTGATCACCGTGCTATGAGCCATGAACGCATTCATGCTCCATACATCACATATCCTGAGCCATGGGCCTGTTCACCATGCTCTACACACATATTTGAGTCTGCAACCAAAGTTACACTCTTACCTCCTCATTTTCAGGCTAGGAGCAACCTACACATATTCAATAATATGCGCTTCCAGGTTAACCCGTAGGAAAACCTGTTTCACCATCACCAAGTCCTGACGATGATGGATCTATGGCCAGGGCAAACTACATGATATATTTCACTGTGATTAATTAGTATCTTTTAGATGGATTGCAAGATTCAACCAAGTTGTATACATGCAAGATATAACAGAAAGTAAAGAACATTATGTTATGGTCTATTCATATCAATGTGATCCATCTTAAGGATCCAACATCACATGTTACCACTTGGCCTCTTGCCAACCATCCAGATCCATCTCAAGGATCATCACATACCGCAAGGTCTCAATCCCCTCATCATGTACTGTCACTGCCTCTTAAGGCTCACATCATCATCACATCACATACACAAACTTATGGGGAAATTATCAAAGTAATGTTACTCATTACATATGTCACATAGCCCTTTCATGGCTAAGTCATTACCTGCATGGTTAGGATACACAACAATCATAGATTCAACATAAGGAATATGCTCACTATCATGAAATATCATTCAAGATAATCTACTTATCAATGTGACACTTATTTTGTAACCAAGTATGTTAAGTACATCATTAACAAACCATACCGATGCTTACCCTAAATCTCAGGATCATACAAGCAATCAAGGTATATAGGAAACAGATTGAGTATACAGAATCGACACTATTATTAACAAGGTCATTACTATGTCATCAACTATTGTCATCTGTATCATGAAGCAACCTTTAACATAATTGTCACTTAGCATCATTATTACCAACATTATGGACAAACTACTAAAGTAGTTATCATCATTCTCATTATCATTAACAATTAAGCATAACAGATCACATCATGCATGTATTACATGAGGGCTATCATTAGATACATTACTATCATTAGCATCCTTATTATTTGCAAGGCAACATATTACATATTGATGGTATCACAAACACCACCCTCGTTTAATTAGTTAATGGATAAACATCCACTTCTATCACATAAGGGACCGTCACCAAAGAAACTCATACCCTCACTATAGCCTCACAACCCTCATCTATAGCCTATCACCCAACATGGGTATCAGCCACCACACTAACCCTATCGGCCATCATGGCCCAAGGCATGTCGCCCAACATGGTATCGGCCACCATGGTATCGACCATCATGGTATCGGCCATTAGGGCACAAAGCCTATCATCTAACATGCCATCAAACATATCGGCCAAACATGGGCACAAGGCATGACGCCCACCAAGCTTATCGGCCAACACACTAAGCTCACTCTATCGCCCATCATGGGCAAGGGTATCGTCCAACATGCTACTGACCCTATCAGCCTACATGGATATCGGCCAACACAAGGGAGAGGTATCGTCCACCAAGGTACTAACCCTATCGGCCATAAGGCACATCAACCTATCGTCCAACAAAGAACCCTACTATGTCGTGCAACATGAGAGCAAGGGTGTTGCCCAACACCAAGAGCATTAACCAAAACACAAGGGACATCACTATGTCTCCCATCATATCGGTCAACCAAACCCTAGCTCACCCTATCGCCCACTCATGGGCAAGGGTATCGGCCAACTTCAAGGGCTCAACATGTCGTCCACCAAGGTGTCATGTCGGCCTCCAAAGAGAGCACCATGTCGCCCAACATGGTCACCATGTCGACCAACACTCAAGCTAGGTTAACCTATCGATCTCCAACTCAAAGAACTCAAACCCTAAAGCATCATATCGTTCAACTTAGGGGCAAGTGTGTCGCCCAACACACTCACAAGGAAGGGGGTATCGTCCAACCCTAGGTCATCACCTACCCCCAACACAAGAGACTTCAAACCCCAGAAAGCAAAGGTATACAAAGAAACCCTAAAACCCTAGAGGGGGATATCGGCCACTAAGGTACATAAGTAAGGTGCACAAGAAAGGAACTAAGCTAGTCTACTAACATGTAACAAGGTTAAAGCTAGAGGTAAGAGAGTTAGGGTTAGAAACTATGCAACCCGCCTTAAGCTCCAAGGAAGAAGATGCACTCCAAGGTTCCAAGCTAGCGTCCACCAGGCTGCTCCAGGAAGGTGTATCGGCCACCACTTCAGCTCCAAGGAAGTTTATCGGCCAACACAAGCAAGATGGAGAGGGGTATCGTGCACCAAGGGTGGAGGGGAGACCAAAGGACCAAAGGAGACTAAGGCAAGGATAAGAGCTACCTATATAGGAAGAAGGGGAGGAGAAACCAAGGTACAACCATGCTATGTGTTGCCCACCCAAGGGACACTTGTCCTAGGGTTCAAGCCAACACACTAGCAAGCCAAGAGACACTTGTCCAAGATGTGCACCATGTGTCCACCAACCAAGCCAAGCCACATGGGCGACACAAGCAAACTATACTG
This sequence comes from Alisma plantago-aquatica, assembly GCA_963693085.1. NCBI lineage: Eukaryota > Viridiplantae > Streptophyta > Magnoliopsida > Alismatales > Alismataceae > Alisma > Alisma plantago-aquatica. The sequence goes on along the minus strand of OY856413.1, from coordinate 452,807,396 downwards.
GGCGACACACCACCTGCCCTGGGCGACACAAGGCTCAAGCAAGCCCAAACAAGGAACCCCAAGGCCCAAACAAGCTCAACTTAGGCCCAAGGACTCAAACAACAAACCCAAGCCTTCCTCTCAACCCTAGAGGAAGCAAAGAGGGGAAAACATCTCAAAAGATGGCAAACTTGCACACAAAACCCTAGATTTGGGTTATTTGCAAGTAACCCCTCAAGCTCTCAACAAAGCTCAACAAAACCCTAATCACCACTAAAGGTGATTAGCAAGCACCAAAGCACCAAGATCAAGCAAAACAAACAGGGTAAACCCTAAACGCAGGTCAGGGTCCTTACAGTTAGGCTCTTTAGCTGAAATCCTAAATAAAAACCACCTAGAAAGCATATAAAATGAAGATGGCACTAAGCATTATTAAGAAAACATATGATCAAGGTTCATATTACCTTGATTGAAGCTTAGGATCCAACAACTAGCTCACCATTTCATCAACATAGGAGAGAATAAAGGTAAACCCCGGTGAAAGAAAAAACTGACTAAATCAAAAACCCCATTATTTGTTTTCAACCAATGGTGATCCACCCCACAACAACTCTTTAATTCTTAGATGCATGACTGAAACAAGAAGGAGAGATAAGGGGGTGTTTTTATAGCCCCAAATAAGTAGAAAGATAAGTTAAACTATCACATTGTCAATCAAAGCTATACCTTCACTGTTCAGTCACACCATTGAAAGGATGACCCCAACTTTCTACTGGCATAGTCACAATTCAGTATTTGGGGTATGTTCGGTTGAGTTAAAAAAATGGGAATTTGGCAATTATGCGAAAAATTGAGTAAAAATTGGTCAATGTATGGTACTGTTCGCAAAAAAGTCGAAAAGTCAGAGGATATATACATATATTGAATACATATATATGTATGTATATGGTCAAAACATATATATGCATATATGTTGCATACATATATCTCTAACTATTACTTACATATACATACATATATTACATACACACAGATATGCATGTACATATAAACACATATATTGCACTCAAACTAAGTGGAGTCATAACCAATATGACGGGGAAAACGTATAAAACATGAAAAAATATTGAAAGTGATTAGTTTGTGAATAAAATGGGAATCAAAATGTAATACTTAAGAATTGGGATTTATTCGGAAGTTTCATACGTCTAGGGAAAATTTGAGTTTTATATGGGACTTTTTCAAAAAAGCAGAGTATATTGTGACTATGTCCACTAGTACATGCAACGACGAAAGCTTTTGGCAGATATAAGCAAAAAATCTATATGGTTCCTCCATAAATAGAAACTGTCAATCTAAGATCACCAAAATAATCATCAGAAGACACACTAAGAGTGCCATCACTAAGAATCTTGCTTAAAGCATTGGAGGACAAGATGCAAGTCTTCCAACGATATTCTAGCAATGGAAAACTAGCAAGAGTTCACTTTCTACTTCATCAATTTATCAACCAATAGAAACCCTAAAGATCATAACCAACCTCTTTGTAGTGGTTGTCCCGAAAAAAGGGTAGATAACACCTCTTTTGGTGTCCTTGGAAGGTCCAGAAGGCATCTTCCTCCCAAAACTCAACAACCTTGGATAACAATCCAACACCAATCAATACTTTTCTAACATATCCATGCCTAAGATCACACCCGGTCTATGAATTTCAAGTGGCATCAGGTCCACTCGGATGTTATATTCAGAGAATACAAGAACATAGTAGGTACATACCTCATGAACAATTGCAAACTAGTGAGAGGGGTGTCAAGGAGAAGGGGTCAAGTCTACGACGGATAGACATGTTACAACATGCAATCATTTATTGAGTGACAAAGGAGTGCGTCACACCAAGATCTACTAGAATAGATACATATATAGAGGCATACAAGTCAGAATGAAATAGTTCCATCTGATTTGTAACAAATTGAGTATTAAACACACCCACAAGTTGCATCATTGTGTAGAAACGGGCAGTGTCTTGAGATCTTTCTATGGCTTGACCTATACCCATGGACCCAGATGGACCCGCCTAAGAAGTTTGTCCACACCCTTTACTACTGCTACCATTAGGCTACTGCATATTCTATTGGTACCTCCTGTGTGACTAGGAAATCTCCCAGTTTAACAGAGGATAATGCACCCTTAATGTGTAGGCTGTTGACAGTAGTAGCATATCTTCTATGGATATCCTTGTAGCCCCAAAGCCTCTATCATCGATACAAACCTAGATCTATATGACCTTAATGGTGGGAACCCTCTCCCACATCCTCTACTAGGTGATCATTATGCCTACCGTTGCTGCATCCTTGGGTTTGATGTTGCTAAACTTGACTGGGATTGCCAAAACTATGATCTCAAAGGCCTTAAAAATTGCATCTTCTTGGGACTTCTATAAAACTATCTTAGAAACTACACAATACTCATCTTGGCATCACTATCTTAGTTTCTCATCACAGTTGTCTCAATCCTCCATATTGACTCTAAAAAAGTGGAAGACCTCTCAAACAAGTCTCGATTTAATGACAATATTTGCAACTCCATCTTCATAGACTTCTCAAACTACCAAAACCTTTCAGCTCTGGTCAGTGCCCTGTACAAACATTATCACAAAAACTCCACAATGCAGTCTTCATACACATTTACCGTCATCATCCTCTTCCTGATCTACACAAACTGTAAAATATTCTCATCCATATAGGAGGGCGGGAAATACTGGTTTCTAACTTCCATGTGAACACCTCTTTGATAGATTCCCCTATCTCTTCTCCTCTTTAATGTCCCACCAACGTCCGACATTCCTTTTTAATAGGTACATGGCATGCTTCACTTTGTCCTCATATAGTGTGTTAAGAAACCATAAGGCTTTCTCGAGTTGTGTGAGCTATAGATATGCATCTACTGGGTCTGAAGTACCCATGTACTCCACTGCCCCTACCCACTTTAGTCATTCAAATGTCTTGCCAGATCCAACTAGCTCAGCATTTGAGGACTGCCGCCTAGTAGTCTGGATAGGAAGCACACCTATCAACTGAGTGAGCACAAACATCATCTACCCAAACAAAGACTGGAAATCTAGATCAAGCAGTCTGGTTGGGTCAAATAGTGGTAACTCAAGCTGCTTAGGGTCAAAGATCCTCTCTCCCTCATGATCACATCATCTATCATCTCCACTAGACCCGATGTAACAATGGATGACATGTTCATCATGATTTTCAGCCATATCTATGCAACCATAACCAATGGTTAGATATGGTGGACTGGCAAGAACAAACATGACATCCTAACTTTATGTCTTTGTAGACTTAGTGAACCTGGGATCTAATACAAAAAACTTTTTTTGCCCAACATCACAAGAGCAAGATTACTCAAAGATTAAAATGAATCAAATTTAAGTGCAAGACCACACACATTAACCACATAGAGATCTCATAAGTGAAAATCTTTCCAAACACCACAATTCATATACTTACAACATAAAATCCAACAAGGGATTACTTGTCACAATACATCATTGCTGTAGCTTACAAGCCATGTATTGGCAATAAGAATAAATGGCACAAACACAAAATTACAATAGATAAAGTATTACATCAGTGACGTTGCTAAGAACATACGTGTATCATATTACAACATTCATAACTCTGGCTCTAGAGACCATACACATATACAAATGATCCCGGGAAAACAAAGGATACTACAATAATGCAACTCGCTAGGACCTCAGAGTACAATGACATATATGACTCCATCCCTATATGCTATACCTCTAGAGAAGGCCACACAAATTTCACCTACGTATGAGATTCCTTCACACAAACATCACCCACCTATTGATCTTAAGGCCTTATCCCTCCTTGTCAATCTTCTCATCCATTGCTGAGATAGTTGGGTTGTTCGCCCAATAAGTGTGGAAAATCACATGGGTGAGACCCCAAGTCCCACTGATATGATATAAATATTAAAACACATGTTGCTTGCTAGGAAGATTACTGTAAAGGAAATAATAATAGTAACAAAATGAGGAGTATTAATATACTCAAGTGTTTATGCTTACCCACCTCACATACCATCTACATGCAACACTCATTAGATGTCATAAATACATATTCCAATGAAAAATCTTAAACTTCCAAGGCACAACCACATTTGTCTCCAATTAAACTTAACAATTACACTACATGCTTGCTATATGTTTTAGTGATCTGGGCTATGTGGGGAATACTTCCCAAACAACTAACTAGATAAGAAGACATCCCAATCATTTATATAAGATCTAACTGAATTCATATTCCCTATACCTATCCTCACACCCTTGGGTAAAAGTGAGGTATCATAAAGGTAGAAAGCATGACAACTACTCTACCTTGGATAGATATATAAATTTCAAATTGATCCTTTCACACAGTCACACCATGGGTACAGAGGTCACGTTTCCACATAAGATAGAATAACCACCCTTCACAATACATCAACATTACTCATACAATTCACCCAACACTTCTTTTTTAAATGTGATACGAAGTTTTCTCCTAAGTGTCCCCATATTTTACCAATTTATGGCTTCAATATCGTCTTACATTTCCTAGCTACTAAAATATTAACTCATTTCCCCACCCCCAACAAATCAAGGGGATGTTCTACAAACTTACGGATCTAATTAAATATCTCTATTTAGTTACATTCATTGCCTTACAATTACATCAACTAAAGTACAAGATGCGATCGAAAATAAACAAGCTGTATAATTTTAAGAGACACAAACACTCAAAAATCATGACCCAACTTCACACTAAAACATAGAAAAAAACTTTTGAAACCATCAGTTTTCACACCTTTGATACTTCCAGGACACCCAGATGACCTTTTCACATTCTACCATCAACATTTTTTGGACACGATTGAATGCATGCATAACAACTGATCAAATATAACTAGGATACAAGATAACATATTTTACATGTGACCCATAATCCACACTAGGGATGAAAACCTAGAAAAACTCCTTCCTTCTAGAGTTGCACTTGCTAAAATGCACTAGATAAAGTGTATATATCATGGAAAGATAGCAACACAATGTAACACCTACATGAAAGTACATAAGCTCATTGACTAAGGTATAAAGTACTTAGAACTTCCATTTCTAGGACATTAAAGATCTACAACCACTATATCCACTACATGTGAGCATTTTTGGTATGTATGTCCAGAGAGCCAATAATATGATGATTGTAATGGAATAACTTGTAAATAATTTGATTATTAATAAAGGAAATCTTCCAATTTATTTTGTTTATTAAGTTTTTGAGATAATGAAATAACATAATAAATGTCTAGAGAATGATATTACTCAATGACGTATGTCTTCAAGTACGTGACTTGGAAGAATGAGATCATACATATGTTAAGAGTATATACATTCTCATTATAACCCTAATCAGTTGTTATTGTGGAAGATAAATAGACATCAATAACACATAACATCAGAGTGTGAGTTGGTTGATGATAAAATCTCATTATTCATGATATGGTGATATCAAACCAATCACACATATACATGTTAGAGAACAATGTATTGGACAGACCCACCATAAGAGTGAAACATGGAAACCTTAACTAGGTAAGTCAGAATCACGTCTTATAGTGATGGTGGTGTTTGTGGTTTTTAGACCTAAAATCACTGCACTCATCACATGTCATTTGTTATGCTTTGACATCATCAAACGCAATCCTAAAACATGGGTTGTTATAAAGGTGATGATTGGGTGACTGTACACATGGGGATTGACTGTGAGTGATTGAGATGGGATTTGTCCCTCCTACATGAGTTTATATCCTAGGACTCTTCATTAGCAAGACTGAGAAATACATGGCCATGTACATGTGAGTCAATATGTGATATTGAGCTTACATATATCTCAGATAGTCTGCTCTGGTTCAAGAAACAAGATTGAATAATAATGAGGATGACTGCTCCATGCCTCTAGTTAAATCTAGATATTAGTGACTATAGAACTATACAAACACTATAACACAATACACATATTATAGGTTGAAGTTGTTCTTCAACTTTCCATTTACATCGGTAGTAATGATGTGTTACTCGGCACCGCTCATTGCTTGTGATGTCATAAGTTGTTATGAACATTCACGACCAACGTAATAAGGGACCTATAGGGTCACACACATAGGAACTCATCTAGAAGATGAGTTTGATCTTGAATGACAATTGAATTGATTACTAAAGCATTTAGGTAATTTAATTCATACAACATGTTAGATGACTGGACTGCCAAACAATCAGTTCAAGTATTGAGACAATCATTTGGAGTGTTAGGCTGATTGTATTGTACATTGGCTGGAATTCAGCCTGGATTAGGCTGCGAGACACCCGTCTCCCCTATGTGAGATGACCGTTTCAAGTGGTGCCAAACACCCATCTCACATGAACCAAATGACAGTCTCGGGGATGCAATTTAATTGCATCTCAGATTGGTGTTAACGTCATTTTATGCATTGATTAGAATTGAATTGTCAAAACATGTATAAAACTGGAATTTTATGAAATGTCTATCTCACAGTGCGAGACAATAGTCTTGTATGCCAGACGACCATCTGGGTTATCAGAAGACCGTTTTAGATGTTGCAAGATGCAAAGCTTCCATAATTATTATGAAAACTTGAGATCTTCTGGTCCCTTCCACTCCCGTAAGGACAGGGAGCCCTGACCCTGACCTCTACTATAAATAGAGGGGTACTGGGGGCTTCCCAGCACAACATAGATAATTAAGAATTAGTTTCTCTGACAATTGTTGTCCTCTCTAGTTGTGGTAACCATGGAGCCCAAGGAAGTCCTCCCGACTAGGGAGGGATAGCTACAAGAGAGATCATTATTGTGGGAGAGCGGGTTGGTGACTAGTACACCAATGGGAGGTACAACTCCTTCCTCTCCATTCTAGAAGGAGGACAAGAGTTTGAGATGGTCCGTGTGGACTTCTCTAGAGGCAAGGTGGCCTTTGCCCGTCTATAAGGAGGACGACATCATCCAACTATCTGTGATGAGAGGACCTACTGCAAGATGATGTTCGAGTTTGCTGTCCGTAGAGGAGCAGTTAGACGAGTCCCATTGCTGCTAGGAGCTATATAGACACTATCTAAGATAGAGTGTGCATCTACATCAACAAGGATTGTCACTGGACCTGCTTTAGGACCAGGTATATCTTTGTGAACCTTCCTTTCCATTGCATAGTTATTGACTTGATCCATTGGTTGATGGGAAATATGTCAGTAAAAAAATTATTTCCGCTGTCTATCTGATGTCGTGTTTCCCTACTGTGGTATCAGAGCCACATCAATTATTTATTCTTTGGGATAATCAATATGATTGAATTTTTGGTTTTATCGAGTTTATTTATTGCATGTGATGTGAATATTTAAACTGGTTGATGTGCATGTCTAACTAATCACCACATAAGAGCCCAAACATATCACTAGTATAGAAACAACGTTCAACGTTGCTTTTAGAGGCCTCCGTTTTTTAGTAAAACCGACGCTGTTAACATTAAACGTCGGTTAATAAGGACATCCGACGTCTATATTTGAAGACCAGCCAGACATGTGTATCACTTTTCATTCAGTGTCGGTTGAAGAAAAGAAACCAACGCCTAAAGTAGCCCGCAAAATCCAATTTTTTTGAGAAAAAAAAATTGCACCAAAGTATCAGATACAACGTCGGTGTTTTACCTAATAACCGACACTGAATGAAGATAAAATTTGTGCCAAAAGTTCTAATATGGGCGTCAGTTGTCTTAGCATAACTGACGTTATAAGGGTGCGCGTGCCGTCCCCGCCAAAAAATTAGGGTAAAGGAATGTCCAATTGGACGTCGGTTATCTTGGATAACTGACACTTAATAATAAAGGTGTCGGTTTTTATGGATAACCAACGCCTTTTAGTAACTTAATAGCCCCGCAATAGTAGACTCTTCCCCTTTCTTTTGTTTCATCGATCGATTTTGCTGCTGCGTCGCCACCCGCCGCCTGCTGTTGTTGTTGCTGCTGCAACTGCTGCTCTCCTCACCGACATCACTACTACTACTGCTCTCCTCGCCGGCCTTCTCCTGCTCTCCTGCTCGCCAACCTTCTCCTTCTCTCCTTCTCGCCGACCTTCTCCTACTCTCCGACCTTCTCCTGCCCATGGTTCGTTGCTCCGACGCCTGCCTTCTCCTGCGCCGTGCTTCGTTGCTTCGATACCTGCCCGTGATCTCTTCTTCTCGCCCTGCTCTCCAAGCCGCTTCTCTCTTGCCCAGGTAGGCTGCTGCCCTTCTTCTTCCTCCACCTCTTCTTCCTCCTGCTCCCTCTCCTTACCAAATGGATAAAAGCAAGGCCACGACTGTGTGGGCTGGGCACGACCGTGGCTGTGGCCAGCCCACACGGTCATGGCCTTGCTTTTATCCATTTGGTAAGGAGGGAGCAGGAAGAAGAAGATACATTTGCAATTGAATACTAATGCTTGACCTAATTCTGTAAATTATGATGCATGTTGAATTAAGATATTAAAAACCTAATACACATTTCACCATAATCTTGAATTAACTATATTGCTGAAATCTTGTGATCAATCTACTTAAGATATTAAAACCCTAATGTTAAATCTCTGATTTTATAGTGATGTGTCACCCTAACATCTACATGAATCCCTATTGTATGATGTAGATTGATGATAATGCATGAGCTAGATTGAAATTTTGAAATCAATTATGAATCTCTCCATCCCTAGGTCATAGTAATTTATGTGTAATCTTTATCTTGATGATGAACATGCATGGACACTCAAAATGTTGAAATCAATGTTATAGAATGACATCACATGTATTTGTTGGCCTAGAAACCCATCCAAGATTTACTCATTAGGAGTAAATCTTGGATAGTCCCTGGTTTGGGACTGTTCTTGAACACCTAATCTCACTTAGGATGTAAGTGTATAATGTGTATTTGGTTTTCAAGAAAATTTCAGTAGCATTTCCCCGTTTGTTCTCTAAGTACATATGTACTTAGAGAATAGCGGGGAAATGCTACCCAAATTTTCTTGAAAACCCAATACACATTATACACTTACTAGTGAGATTAGGTGTTCAAGAATGGGATAGGTGGTACACATTTATTATATATAAGAATGACAACACATGTATATGTTGGCCTAGAAACCCGTCCAAGATTTACTCATTAGGAGTAAATCTTGGATAGTCCCCGATTTGGGATTGTTCTTGAACACCTAATCTCACTTAGGATGTAACTGTATAATGTGTATTTGGTTTTCAAGAAAATTTCGGCAGCATTTCCCTGTTTGTTCTCTAAGTACATATGTACTTAGAGAACAGTGGAGAAATGCTGCCGAAATTTTCTTAAAAACCCAATACACATTATACACTTACTCGTGAGATTAGGTGTTCAAGAATGGGATAGGTGGTACTCATTTATTATATATAAGAATGACAACACATGTCCCTAGACCCTAATCTTGTTGTAATATATACTTGTTTTCTCTTTGATCATAGAATGGATAGATCATGGATGTCCATTCGCAATCGCTGCACCCCAGAGTTTATTTCTGGTCTTGACCAGTTTATTAGATTTGCCGAGGAACATAGGAAACAACTTGGAGATAGGTTCTACTGTCCATGTAGGCATTATGGTAACAACTTGAAAGTCAGCACTGGTGACAAAATCAAAAGTCATGTCATGTGCAACGAGATTATACAAGGCTATACAGAACGACACTGGCATGGAGAGATTTCAAACCCGAAACCAGTGGATGTCGATAGCAGTGCTTGTGTGGAAGAAGAAATTGCTTCTGATGACATAGATGTGAATGAACCAGTTCCAGTAGACATCATTGATGCGATGCTGGATAGTTGTGGGGTAGAGCACACCGATCCACCTCCCATTTTTAGAAACATTGTGCATGATGCTGAGATATCATTATACACATGTTGTACTAAGTTTACAAAGCTTAGTGCTATGTTGAGATTGTATAAGCTGAAAGCTAACAATAGATGGAGTGACAAAAGCTTCACGTCATTGTTGTCTTTGTTGAAAGAAATGCTTCCTGAAGGAAACAAGTTGCCAATCTCATCATACCAGGTAAAGAAATTGTTGTGCCCAATGGGAATGGATGCCAAGAAGATACACGCATGCCCAAATGATTGTGTATTATTTCAAAAGGACTATATGGATTTGAAAGATTGTCCAAAATGTGGTGCATCACGGTATAAATTGACAACTTCGGGGGAGTCCAAAACTGGTTCTCCTGCCAAGGTGATGTGGTATCTACCTATAATATCATGGTTTCAACGCTTGTTTGCCAATCCGATAGATGCAAAGAATTTGAGGTGGCATGTAGATGTTAAGAAAAATAATGATGGGATCCTACGACATGCGTCTAATTCCCCACAGTGGAAGAAGATTGATCTATTGTACCCTGAATTTGGTGAAGAAGTCAGGAATCTAAGACTTGGGCTTTATACAGATGGGATGAATCCGTACGGGATATTGAGCAGCCAACATAGCACTTGGCCAGTCATGCTTGTTATATACAATCTTCCTCCCTGACTGTGTATGAAAAATAAGTACGTAATGCTGTCGTTGTTGATATCGGGCCCTAAACAACCTGGAAATGATATCGATGTTTATCTTGAACCTCTGATTGATGACTTAAAGAAACTCTGGGGTGAAGGTGTGATGACCTATGATGCTTCACAAAGAGAGACATTTTGTTTGCATGCTATGTTGTTTTGCACTATTAATGACTTTCCAGCATATGAGAATTTGTCTGGATATAGTGTCAAAGGAGCTAAAGTGTGTCCTATATGTGAAGAGAACACTAATTCAACAAGATTAAAACATGGCGGTAAGACTGTATATCTCGGTCATCAAAGGTTTCTTACAAAATTCCATCCGTATCGTAGGAAGCAAAACCTTTCAATGGATTGAATGAGGAATGGAGTGCACCTAAATCTATACTAGGGGAGGTTGTTTATGAAAGAGTAAAAGACTTTGTCAATGAATTTGGTAAGAGATCACAATGTACTATGGATACACGGAGTGACAAATCTTTATTCAAGAAGAAGTCAATATTTTGGGATCTTCTTTATTGGAGTTCTTTGACAGTCAGACATTGTATCGATGTCATGCACATTGAGAAAAATGTCTGTGATAGTGTCATTAGTACTTTGTTGAATATACCAGGTAAGACTAAAGACGGGATAAAATCCAGCCTGGACCTATGTGAAATGGGAATAAGGTCAGAATTAACAGAATTTCATGAAATGAGAAATCAGAGAACATACTTACCTCCTGCTTGTTACACATTGTCTAGAAAGGAGAAGAAAGCTTTTTGTGAATGTTTGGTAAATGTTAAGGTGCCACATGGTTACTCATCCAACATCTGTAGATTGGTATCAATGAAAGATATGAAGTTGATAGGTCTTAAATCTCATGATTGTCACACTCTAATGCAACAAATATTGCCTGTGGCAATTTGATCTATATTGCCGAAGCATGTAAGGTTTGCAATCACCAGACTTTGTTTCTTTTTCAACAGTTTGTGCAACAAAGTTATTGACCCTGATACTCTCGATAATTTGCAAAGAGAAGTGGTTGTTACCCTAGGTCAGCTTGAGATATATTTTCCTCCGTCGTTCTTTGATATAATGGTACATCTTGTTGTCCACTTGACTAGGGAAGTGAAAATGTTGGCACCAATTTTCTTACATTGGATGTATCCCTTTGAACGATACATGAGCGTTTTTAAAAGTGATGCTTGAAACCGTTATCGGCCTGAAGGGAGTATTATTGAGGGTTATGTGGTGAGAGAGGTTATGGATTTGTGCAATGACTTTTTCAGTGGTAATAACTATTCTTTTCAAGATGATATGTTTTCAAGATGATATGTATATATGTATATAACATTCTTCACACAAAAATTTGTAGGGGTTGAAGCCATGCCATCTAAAAAGTAAAGAATTTGTCGTTGCAGAGGTGTCGGATTACCCATCCCTAATAGGGGAAATGTTTCATGGGTCTCCATTACCAGCTGGTTGGGTTCGTGTGAGCCTGCTACGTATATTCCCCAACAGGATGGATCTTCCATTGCCATATGCCCATCCAGATTGTGAAACGCTTGGTGAGGCAGAAGGCAGAGTGATATTGTGGCCAAAAGTGGATATCCTTTATACTGAAACTGAATGGTAAATTTACATTACGTTAAATTGTTAGTGTGTGTATATGATGTCAGTTGATCTGAAATTATATATATATACATGTTAAAAAGAATACACCCAGAGCATCTAGGCCTCCACCTCCACCTCCTACATTACCAAGTTGGGTTCCATATGACCTACCTGTCCCGTTAGGTCCTAACTGTAGGGGTATGGCAATATGGTTAGGCAAACATGATATAAATTGCCCTATAACTGTTTCTATAGATGCGGATGCTGCAGGTCAATCATACGAAAGTAACCTATTTATATAAGATATTTTGGAGTTGTTTCGATATGATTGGCTGAATACATCTGTGTTAGAGATATGGATAAGGTGAGATCTTCTTTATACATCCATATACCTTGTGTAGGATCTGTTGATCTGGTTTCTTATTTATTAATGCATGCGTAATACATGTTTTGCAGCTACTTAGACAAGATATGTGCAGATTATTCATTCGAACATGTAGGATTTTTGATTCCATCTTTGATTAGTCTAGTAGCTAAAGACCCTCCGTAAGTTCAACAATATTGCTGTGATGCTTTTACAAATTTTTCTCAAAATAAGAATACGGTGATAATAGCTCCATTCAATGTGGAGTAAGTTTACCTTGCTTATAATTTGGACTTAAGAAAATTACATTTTTATTGTGGATTTTGAGTTATTAATTTTTAACTTTTTTACCTCTAGAGGTACGCATTGGGAGTTACTAGTTATTGTCCTTGAGACGTTCACTGTCTATTATCTAGATCCTAAGGGGACTAAATTGAATTCAAAATATGGACACATAATGAAAATGGCATTATTCTGGTGAGAAATATTTCATTTTCATATCCGTTAACATATGTTATTACATTACTATTTATTTATACAATGTACTGTGTTACATTAACATGTAGGGGTTTAGATGAGTTCAAAAAGGCTGAAGGAAAGGTCCCCAGGAAAAGGAACCAGCAAATAATTTGGAAAAATGTGGAAGTAAGTTCCCGACTGCAATGTATATATTATTTATGTGAACAATGCTTAATTAGTTGTATTTTATAATATTTTGTATGTTTCAATTTATAGTGTGCTACACAAGACAACGGATGGGCATGTGAATACTATGTGATGTGATTTATGCACATGATTATCAAATATGCCGTAGTGGACATCGATACCATTCCTGAGGTATTATATATAGTCTCATTAGATAATATAAAATATATCAATCTTATTTATATATTATTAATTATATATATACATCATTCTCTTTACAGGTGTTTAAAACTGACCACAATACAGGAAAGGCCTTACCAGATGTACATGCTCCCTATACGACGAAAGAATTAAATGATGTAAGAGAAGAATGGGCAACAACCATACAAGTAGTGGAGGTTTTAACATATAATTGGGATGTTGATAATGAATAATGATTAAAGAATGATATTTTGTAAATGAATTTCTGAATTATAATATGTGTGAATGTTTCTACATTTCTGAATGTTTCTACATGTGTCTGAGTGAAAATGAATGAAACTGTTAGTTGCTATATGAATGTTTCTACATGTCTGAATGTGAAAATGAATGGAACTACAGATTGCTACATGAATGTTTCTACATGTGTGAAAATCGAATGGAACTGCAGGTTGCTAAATGTGTGAACATTTATGTTGTTAATTTTGCAGGTTTGTGGCCTGTTGTTGGCTGATATCAATGGATGTCGTAAAACCTATAGTTCATAACTGAACTGCAGATTTCTCATCCTGCGACCAGCCACAGCAGGTCTGCAGACTGACAGAAAAAAACATAAAATAGGCGTCCGTTATTTGTATAAAACCGACGACAAATGGTTACAGTGTCGGTTGCCCTACTAGTAACCGACGTCGATTTCCCTAATGAGGCCAGACACCACGGCCGTGCTGGCCAGCACGGTCGTGGCAGTGGGCCAGCACAACCGTGGTAGCAGACCAGACACCACGGCCGTGCTGGCCAGCATGACCGTGACAGCGGGTGAGATGGCGTCGGTTATCACTAATAAACCGATGCCGATAGTGCCCCAGATGGCGCCCTTTCTGTGGCGCGAAGGTATATGGCGTCGGTTTCAAAGCTAATAACCGACGCCTATACCCCCTGCTGGCACGTTTTCGGTGGCGTGCGGAGGGTTGTGGCTTCAGTTTGAGAACCGACGCGTAACGGTTGGGCTTTTAGCAGTGCCCACATAAGTGTCGCTTAAAAACTGACACTAAATGCCTTAAATAACCGACACTAAAGTCTGGTTATGTACTAGTGTGTGTGTCTATATATATATATATATATATATATATATATATATATATATATATATATATATATATATATATATATATATATATATATATATATATATGCAAATTACACGTGTCGCCCTAAAAGTGAGTTTTGATGGTGCATGTGTAGCATGGTTATGGCCAATAACCCCTATTATCTATGAATGGTTGTGTGATTGATTAATCATATTTATCTCAGTCTGCAAACTGAGCCTGTGTCTTATCTTCTCAATGTGAAAGTATTATTCTCTTCTTCCTTTGCTCCCCTTGAATGTAACTCGAGGTTTCTCAATAATTATATAAAAGTAGGATAGTTTACTTTCATGTTTTGATGAAGAAGAAAGACGCCAACTAACCACACAAAGGAGCCGAGATGATTGACTAGAGGGTCCGAGCTGACTAGGATGGAGGGTCTGAGACGACCGTCTGATGGGGCTGAGAGGACCAGTTGGCGAGCTGACTAGGAGCCCAAAGGACTAGACGAGAAGACCTATTGGAGGAGACAAATGATCGAGTACATGATGACCTAATGGTCATTTGGAGGAGCCATACGACTGGCTGGAGGTGAGCAATCAACCAGCAAGGAGGCGAACCGATCAGTTTAAAGGCTAAACCAGTCAACCCAGATTCAGTGATATTCATCAACAATAGATTTCTTCATGTGATGTGGACCTAGGTTGTGGTAACTTCTTGTGGCTCTAAGGAGTTACATTAGAATGGGCATAACCATCACTTTTTTGTTTATTGCATGCTTTTGTTGTGGGTTATAACATGTGTAACATACATGCTATATATGTGGTGATTGGTTAATGTATATGTATTATATAAAATTCCTTAATATAATATTAAGTTTTATCGACCAAGCATAGTTTATGCTAAAGAATGGTGCACCGTCTATCTTGTGGAAGTGTGATGGTAGGCATGTAGATTTGTCAAAACTGGGTACATATCTTATCATGTTGGCTTTTGGGTCAGACTTAACTAATGATAACTTAGTGAGACCAGGAGTCAGAGGCATAAAGATGATTATGGCAAAGAGTTGCACATATCATTTATCCAAGAGTTTCATACAGATGCAATTGGCAAGTTTGTCCTACCTAAATAATCAAGTTATGAGTGATCAGCCAAAGTTGAGTCATGACCTGATGAAATATGGATCTTGGCCCACTAGAATATTATACGCTGCAATATTCCAAATTGATATTGACAGTTATCAATTTGAACAAAATAGTGGGAGTGATAGTTAATTAAAGACCTAATTAATATTGACTTTTCAAATCAAATCAATTCAAAAAGGATTTTTAACAAATGGAAATTTTCTCTTATAGAATCAAATGGAAAACACTCAATCATCGCAATCAGATGAATTAAATGAGATTTATTTACATAAATTATGTAGGACCTTGAGAAGTGTTTTTCATGTTCTTGAAACAATAGTGCCAGTATCCACTCCAAGTTTACCTAAGAGTGACATGGATGCTCCTTTTGAAGATGCCAATGATGTTGTGAACATCAAGAACCTTATGCTGGGATGTATGAACTATGAGTTGCATAAACATCATGATAAGCATGAAAGGTATAATGTCTTTAAGGCGCCATTTGAGTGCAAAATGACATAGGGAGATCCAGTAGAGCCTCATGTTCTCAATATGATTGGGCATATGAAGCATCTTGAAAGACTGGGATTTCCTTTAGGCCAAGAGTTGGCCACAAATATGATTTTGCAATCATTGCCTAAATCATACATCCAGTTTACTGAGTGTTATCACTTTAGTAAAATGGCTCGACTGTTGTCCAGGTTACTTGACATCTTGATAAGTGTTGAAGAACAAATGAAGATGGACAAATCCATGATAATGATCATCAAGTTTGAGTCCAAGGACAAAGGCAAAGACAAGAAGCATTCTATGGCTAAGATAAAGTCCAAGTCTTTTGCATTCAAATAATGGAGAAGGATAAGGGAACCTAGAAAGATGAAGAAAAAAAATATGAGATCTCTACTTTTGGTATATACGTTATTGAGCTTAACTTTACTAATTCACCATCATGGGTACTAGATACCAAATTTGGATCACACATTTGCTCAAATGTGAAGGATCTAAAAAGAAGTAGACCTTTAGAGAAAGGTGAGGTAGAATTGCGAGTTGCAAATGGCGCAAGAGTTGCAACCAAAATAGTTGGAACCTATGAGTTTTCTCTAGCAAGTGGGATAGTAATAGAGTTAGAGAACTACTATTACATACCTACCATTAATGGGAACATCATATCTATATCTTGTTTGGACAAGAATGGATTCAAATTTTTTTATAAAGAATGGAAGATATTCTATTAGTAAAGATGAGATCTTTTATGGAAGTGCCCCAATGTCTTATGGTCTATACTTTATAGATCTAGAGACAAGCGTATTTAATGTAAATTTTAAAATACAAACATACCTTTGGCATTGTCGTCTAGGGCACATACATGAAAAATGCATATCCAGACTCCACAAAGATGGTTATCTGGACTCTTTGATTTTGAATCAATAGAGACATGTGAATCTTATTTGTTGGGCAAGATGACCAAGAATCCCTTGACTAGAAATAGTGAGAGGGCTAGTGATCTATTAGGACTCATTCAAACTGATGTGTTTGGCCCTTTTAGAACAACTTCTAGAGGTGGGTATCAATACTTCATTACCTTTAGTGATGATTTCAGTAGGTATGGATCTGTTTACCTAATGAAACATAAGTTAGAAGCTCTTGAAAAGTTTAGAGAGTTCATGAATGAAGTACACAACCAACTTGGTAAAAGTATTAAGGCACTTCATTCTGATCGAGGTGGAGAATACTTCAACCAAGAGTTTGAGCACCTTCTGCGAGCTTGTGATATTGTATCACAATGGACTCCACCTAGAACACCACATCATAATGGTGTATAAGAAAGAAGGAATCACACATTACTAGATATGGTGTGATATATGATGAGTTTTTCTGATCTTCCAACTTCCTTCTGGGGGTATGATCTTGAAACCACCACATTTGCACTTAACCGAGTACCGTAAAAATTAGCTCAAAAGACACCGTATGAGATATGGACTGGGAAGCATCCCAAAATATCTTTTATGAGGATTTGGGATGTGAAGATAATGTCAACTTTTTTTTCCTAAAAAGCTTGGCCCTAGATCTGATAAATGTTACTTTGTTTGATATACCAAAGAAACCAAGGGATACTATTTATATAACCAAACTAAAAACAAAGTGTTTGTTTCTAGAGAGACTACATTCCTTGAAAAACAATTCATTGCCATAGGAATTAGTGGGAGGCAAGTAAAACTCAAAGAGGTTCGAGACCAGCAAGAAAACATTGAACCACTTGAGGTATAGGAGGAACAAGGAGACTCACAAATTGTTGCAGAATCTCTAATTCCTCATGTGACATAGGAACCTCATAGATCTAGTAGAAGACACCTTGAACCTGAGAGACATGGATATCTAGTGACTCAGGAAGGAAATGAATTGGTCATATATGATAAGCCAATTACCTATCAAGATGCTATTGAGGGACCATAGTCTGAGAAATATCTTGAGGCCATGAGATCTGAGATGGAATCCATGTATACCAACAAGGTATGAACCTTGGTGGATCCACCTGAAGGGGTAAAACCCATAGGGTGCAAGTGGGTCTTTAAGAAGAAGATCGACATGGATGGTAAAGTACAAAACTATAAGGGTAGATTGTTTGCAAAGGGTTTCAGACAAGTTCAAGGTGTTGACTATGATGGAACCTTTTCTCCAGTGGCCACAGTTAAGTACATCAGGATCATGCTTGCTATTTCAGCTTATCATGACTATGAGATTTGGCAGATGTTAAAACCACATTCCTTAATGGGAATCTTGTTAAGGATGTGTATATGACACAACCTGAGGGTTTTATAAATCCAAAATTTGCCAATAAAGTCTTTAAGCTACGAAGGTCTATCTATGGATTGAAGCAACCATCTCGGAGCTGGAATCTTTATTTTGATGATACTGTCAAGGAGTTTGGCTTTGTTCAAAATGAAGATGAATCTTGTGTGTACAAGAATGTTAGTGGGAGCATGGTAGTATTCCTCATATTGTATGTAGATGACATACGATTGATGGGGAATGACATCCCTACTTTACAAAAGGTAAAAACATGGCTTAGAAATACATTCTCTATGAAAGACTTGGGAGAAGCATCCTACATCTTGGGAATAAAGATCTATAGGGATAGATCAAGAAGGCTTCTTGGACTAAGTCAGAGCACATACATTGACATAGTATTGAAGCCGTTCAACATGGAGAACTCAAAGAGAGGAAACCTACATGTGTTGCATGGAGTGACCATCTCTAAGAGTCAAAGTCCCCATTCTTGTGAAGAACGGGATTGCATGAGTATGATTCCATATGCATCGGCATTTGGATCCATCATGTATGAGATGTTGTGCACACGTCTAGACGTCTCGTATGCCCTGAGAATGACGAGTAGATATCAGTCATATCGAGGTGATGCTCACTGGAAACTGTGAAGAACATCCTCAAGTACTTGAGAAGGTCTAAGGATCAATTCTTAGTCTATGGAGGAGAGGAAGAGTTGGTGGTAAGAGGTTCCACTGATGCAAGCTTCCAGATTGACAAAGATGATTATAAATTTCATTCAGCATTTTTGTTTTGCCTAAAAAATGGAGCTGTAAGGTGGAAGAGTTCTAAGAAAGAGACAGTTGTTGATTCTACAATAGAGGCCGATAATATTGCTACATTGAATGCAGAAAAGGAGGCTATATGGATGAAGAAGTTCATTACAGAACTTGGGGTCATTCCAAGCATGAATGACACAATTGAGCTATATTGAGACAACAATGGGGATATTGTACAAGCTAAGGAACCCAGATCACATTAGCACTGAAAGCATATATAAAGGTAGTATCATCTCATAAGAGAGGTCGTACAGTGAGGAGATGTAAAGATTGGCAAAGTACCAACTAAGAACAATGTTGCTGACCCCTTGACAAAGGACTTTTACAACAGACTCATGATGGTCACCTTAGGTCACTCAGAATAAGATTCATGTGTGATTGAATCTAAGTGCAAGTGGGAGCCTATTGGTATGTATGCCCAGAGAGACAATCATATGATGATTGTAATGGCATAACTTGTAAATGATTTGATTATTAATAAAACCAAACTTACAATTTATTTTGTTTATTTAGTTTTTGAGATAATGAAATAACATGATAAATATCTAGAGAATGATATTACTCAATGACTTATGTATTCAAGTGCATGTCTTGGAAGAATGAGATCATACAGATGTTAAGAGTATATGCATTCTCATTATGATCCTGATCGGTTGTTATTGGGGAAGGTAAATAGACATCAATAACACATAACATCAGAGTGTGAGTTGGTTGATGAAAAAATCTCATTAGTCATGATATGGCGATATCAAACCAAGCACACCGATACATATTAGAGAACAATGTATTGGACATACCCACCATAAGAGTGATACATGGAAACCTTTACTAGGTAAGTCAGAATCATGTCTTATAGTGATGTTGGTGTTTGTGATTCTTAGACTTGAAATCACTACACTCATCACATGTCGTTCGTTATTATTTGACATCATCAAACACAATCCTAAAACATGGGTTGTTATAAAGGTGATGATTGGGTGACCGTGACACATGAGGAATGACTGTGAGCGATAGAGATGGGATTTGTCCCTCCTACCGGAGTATTATATCCTAGGCCTCTTGATTAGTGAGACTAAGAAATATATGAACATGTAAATGTGAGTCAATATTTGATATTGAGCTTACATGTATCTCAGACAGTCTGCTCTAGTTTAAGAAACAATATTGAATAATAATGAGGATGACTGCTCCATGCCTATAGTTCAATCTGGATATCAGTAACAAAGGAACTATACAAACACTGTAACACCATACACAGATTGTAGGTTGAAGTTGTTTTATAACTTTCCTTTTACTTGGGTAGTAATGATGTGTGACTAGGACCACTCATTTCTTGTGATGTCATAAGTTGTTATAGACATTCACTGCCAACATAATATGAGATCTATATGGTCATACACATAGGAAGTCATCTAGAAGAGGAGTTTGATATTGAATGGCAATTGAATTGATTACTCTAGTGTTTAGATAATTTTATTCACACAACATGATAGTTGACTGGACTACCAAACAACTAGTTCAAGTGTTGAGACAGTCATTTAGAGTGTCAAGCTGATTGTATTGTACATTGGTTGGAATTTAGCCTGACTTGGGTTGCGAGACACCCATCTCAAGTGGTGCCAGACACCCATCTTACATGCACCAAACGGAAGTCTCCGGGGTGAAATTCGATTGCATCTAAGATTGGTGTTGATGTCATGTTATGCATCAATTGGATTTGAATTGCCGAAACATGTACAAAACTGAACAACTACTCACGTGCCAAACGACCATTTCGGCTGTCGTAGGTTGCAAAGTTTTCAAAATTGTTGCAAAAATTCAAGATCTTTCAGTCCCTTCCACTCCCGCATAGACTGGGAACCCTTACCCTAGTCTCTATGATAAATAGAGGTGTACTGGGGGCTTCCCATAGCACAACATAGACAATTCAGAATTAGTTGCTCTGACAATTGCTGTCCTATCTGGTTGTGGTAACCACGAGAGACCAAGCAAGTATGGCCGACTAGGGAGGGATAGCTACGAAAGATAATGACTGAGATCATTGTTGCGGGAGAGTAGGTTGGTGACTAGTACACCAACGGGAGGGACAACTCCTTCCTGTCTGTTCTAGCAGGATGAAAGGAGTTCTAGTTGGTCTGTGTGGACTTCCCTAGAGGTGAGGTGGCCTTTTCCTATTGCTAAGGAGGATGATGTCATCTAGTAGTCTATGATGATAGGAGCTTCTGTAGACCATGACGTTTGAGTATGTTGTCTGTAAATGTTACACCCCGATCTCACAATTTCCACTAATCATGAGATTAGGGCGTAAATTGAGGATTTAACGTAATACAAAGATCACCCTTAACTTTTTCTTCTCTTTCAAAACTCTTTGTTTTCTCGCATTGAACCACATAAACCAACTTTACAAGGGAATCTAAACATTGATTTCTCTAATCTGATTTCAACAGTAAAAATGCATGTATGAACATTCATTATGTTCCTCATACTTTTAAGCACATAAGACTTGCTGAATCACACATATTGCTAAAAGAGGAATAATGTTATACATCATCATTTACAACTTTATCTTATTTTTTTACAAGGACCTAGAGTGACAAGGACTGACTAAACTTAACTAGACACAGACTTAACTCTTATGGCAAATCTACTCTGATGCAATGATATCTTCTTCAAGTCCATGTGATTTCCCTAAAAATTGTGAGTAGAGGGGTGAGCCTACTCGCTCAGTGAATGAGTACTTCAAAGAAATAGTCTAAAGCACTGATATAATTATAGATATACTTTTGAGAAATTGATATCAATTATAACAATAGTAAGCTTTAAAGAGTCTAATAATTGACAATCATAAATATGACGTTACTCTAAATATCTATAAGAGTGAATCAATATATGAAATGCTTGATTGATCATAAAGAGAACTAATAATTTAGAAACATACAAAGAATAATTGAATAAATGTACACTCTTGTTTTACCTCTCATTCATTTTATTATGCCTTGATCATATGCAGTGTACACTACATATGAAGACTCATAATGCACTACGATCACACCGTACAATACTTTGCGGACACACCCAGGAAATGCTAAGTATGACTACTCTCCTAGTCTGTAACATGGAAATGACTCTTTGCCTAAACTGGATTCCTCCTCTAACCTGAGCACATAGGAGGAGAGTCAAGCCACCTCTTGGCTTTTCTATACTCTAGTGCCACCAAGACTTCTGGTTGATGTTGGACACTGCAAACTATAATTTAAGGAGACTTCCACTAGGGCTTCGTCCCCCGTGCCACCTGATAGCATATTCCGACCCCTGTATACGGGACACCACTAGGGTTAGGTCGTTTCACCCCTAAGGCACATACCTCACATAGGGGTTCTACGGTGTTCAGGTTTCCTAAGTCTATTATTTTATTATTCCTAGAAAGCTCTTTGTACATTGTACCCTTCTCTTACTAATACTTGACTCTGGTATCTGTATGGTGTCGCATCTACTTATTTGAAGTTATAATACAACATGTATATCATTCTAAACTTGGCAGAGCAGTATATTAAAAACACTGTAATATACTTAGTAATCAACATACTATACATGCAGGTAGACTAAAATTCTTAAATAAACAGATTACATGTCCACTTGGTACATACATACTAGAATCATGCAATTTATCATCTTATTACACTAATAAGAGTTAATTAATTGACATATGAGTAATCATCAATAGCACCTGCAACTTATCTGTAATTTCTCAAAGAACATGCATATCAACCCAAATCTTGAGTTGTGCATCTCATAACTCAATTAAGAGTTAATTACTTATCATGACAATAATTATTAATAATAGCTGAGAACATTGATATCACAATACTTGATTCATTGAACACCCTACCCTTAGGGTTTCATTTAATCACAACAAATGCTACAAAGAAAGGTGTAATACATCTATCACATACTTTTCAAATCTTTACAACACATGATACTTGGGATCTCAATCCCTTATCACATTACTGGGAATTCTCATTCCTTCACATCATTATCATAATTACTGGATCTGGGTATTCAAACCCTTAGATCATCACATAGCATTGTTACCTCTGTAACAGGTAACCATTACCTCTAGGTCCTTAGACCAAGGTATTCATTTCACTGGTTGTACAAGTATTCACATGGCTCACAAGGCCATCACACATCTTGTCACCTCTCACTAGGAAACAACTTATTCCCATGACTCCCATAAAGATTTCATGCGACATAAACATTCAATGAATAAAGACTACTATCAACAAATCATATAAAATCAATATATGTATGAAACCTTGGAACTGAGCTGAATTTGGGTTTCCATACCGTTTACTGGGATATCATGCATCAATAATAACATTGAATAAATAAAGTCTATCACGTCAAGAAAATCCCTTCAAATGGATTTCACAATATCTATTCACAAATATCCAACTTTCCTCGCATCTAGGGTTTCACCCTCTTCAGTGAGATACCAAACACACACTACATACTTTAAATGAAATCCAATATAGTATATGACATATATGTACTATGAATTTAGATAAACAATCATTCAAAAGCAAGGGGATCTAGATAAGCAACTTTCTCTATTTACTTATACAACAAATTTCAGTCATAGACAAATTCCCTATATTTAAGTTTACTGTTATTACCTCTGCGAATACTTAGGGAATTCTCATTAGAATGCATTTTATACATTTCTAATATAATTTTATCATCTGAAATCCATTCAAACAAAGGAATAATCCATTTCATATCATTTTGCAACAACTTAGAACAAATAGACAATTCAGGGTTTGTAGTCGCATAGTAAAGAATTAAAGATTATGGTTGATTTAACCAATTTTCATGTAATATACTATTTAAAGGAAGTTTCTACTCACCCTAAGGTGTGAAAACACCTTAAAAACGTATCCCATATATGAAAATCTTGAATCCATCAAATCCCTAGCAATTCACCCAATTCTTCTTCCTTTTAACTTGCAAACCCTAAAAATGAGGGATTATGAAGAAAGAGTGTGAAAAGGGGAAGTTTTGATACCATTTTGAATCAAATCATAGGAGGGACAAAATTTTGACATGTGAGAGAAGATTCACCATGAAACTATATCCAAAGAAGCTAAACTTACATGATTTCATCATTCCTCAGACCGCAAAACCCTAGGTCAGCATCTCCATCAATTTCTCCTCTCAAACCCTAACTCTCCCTCTCTCTCTAGGATTTCATTTCTCTAATTTGAATCACGAATTATGAGAGCTCCTTGTGTGTTAGGTTGACCATATAGTGCAATTGAGCTTCTTGGGTTAATTGCACATTGACCCCTCACTAAACTTTTTCTCATTTCAGCAGATTTTTCTGTCATAAAAAGGTTTTTGTGAATTCATGTATTTTAGAGATCAAACCTTCTCTAAAAATTATGAGAATTTATCATGTTGTGTATAATTGAATTACAAAGCTTTAGTTAAAATTGAGATCATTCCAAGCTTCCATTGAATAACTAAAAATAAAATAGTGCACTGCTATCCAGAATTCTGTAGAAATTTCAGTTACTGTAATTCATCTACTGATAAGGTCTAAATGCATCCAAAAATTATGAAAATTTTAAATGTTTTTATGATTGAGTTTCAGATCTCCAGTTAAAATTTCAGATCATTTGGAGTTACCAACAAATAATTAAAAATAAAACACTACACTGCTAAAAAGCACTCTGTCAGCATTTTGGTCGAAGTATAGTTTGACTGAGAACCACATTCAAATAACACTCAAATATTCTGAAATTTTTCTCCAATATGAATGACTGAGTTATCCATATCATATCCAAAATTCAATTAAATAAAAATTTGTAGAAAATATGAAAAATCATTTACCACACTGCTATCCTGATCAAATTCCATACTCACGTACCATCAAAACCCTAATTTCATCCAACTAGGGTTTATATTTCTCAAACCCTAATTTCTCAAACAATAGAACACTTAACATTCTTGTTAGGTTTAAAACATCATAATTGAATTATCATCATTAATTAGATTTAAGAAATGATCAATCTAATTAAGCATATAATCATCCAGGTAAATCCTAGTTTACCAATTAAGCTCAGATGCGATCATAACAATTCTCCCCCCTAAAAAGGTTTCGTCCCCAAAACATAAATATGCAAGTAAAGTACATTCAAGGTATATTTTAAGATTATGAAATCTTACATGTCATTATATTCTTGTATTTCATACTTGAATGCATTTTTCAACACTAAGTCCTTTATTCCTTTACTAAATCACAACATGTTTGAAATATTTCTCAATGATAACAAACAAATTCTCTATGCCACAATCAATCATAGGATAGAGAGAGAAACAACCATTTCAATATTTTCATACTCTTGAGGTGTTACCTCAACATCGATAATCTGATCCAACTATCTCAATTCATACTGCTAAATATGTACTATTGTTATATATTACCTCTAAATCACAAAAGAGAGTTCACCATGTTCTTTTGAATTTTACTATTGTGCTATCCAAATAGCAAAACAATCTTGAGTTAAAAGACTAGATTCGACAACAATTGTACATTACTACTCACGACATCCCCATTGGATCATGTATGCATAAGGTGAAGCATTACCATAACATTCCATACTATTCTCAAGTATGAACCCACACATAATTCAAGGTGTAAACATCAAGTTATAGCATACTAGGGTTTCAACAATAGTAACAGAATACTCCATAATTGTATTAGTCATTCAAGGACTATTCATACCCAATTACCATCACTTAGTTATATTAAAGCTAGGTATAACAAGCTACACCTCATTAGGGTTACATATCAATACAATTTGGTTATCATCCCTTCTATTCATATGAGTGAATAGGTAAGACTACCTTATTCAGGGTAACCCTCCATTTGTTCCATCATCATTCAACCCATATCACCATACCACAATTGTACAATACTAAGATGGATTACTGGTATGAATGACTTAAACTATCAGACACCTTTAATTAACATATTGCTTACACATGTAACTGAAATCATACGTAGAACCAATTTACATCCCTTAATATACCTTCAACAAATTATACTTCTAAAAACAAATTCACATATTACTAAAAGCCATTATTTTCTCTTATCTCTCTCCTCATTCATTACTACTTACTTTTTGTTTTTTATCCTTCTCATTTTAATCATGTAGATTAAACATCCCTAAAATTGAAACATACAAGGTATGAATAGATTATTCATCATTCTTGCTATTACTGTAAGAATTTATTTCATATCACACTTCACTCATATTGTATTTCTCCTTTTGTTCAAAACACACCTCTTATATTTCAATTCTATTTCTTATCCTTTTCTCTAAATCATTTCCATATTGTTTATCTACCTTTCAGATTAGCTAGGATTACTATCAGTGCTAGTTTACTTCTCATAGTGCAAATTTCATGATCTTGTTTTATAGAGATGCTAGTATTCAATTTCAAATCACTAGTGACAACCCTTGAACTACTACAACTCTAAACATTCTAGGGTTTGGCCTTTATCAGTAGCATGACATTATTATGGTGTGACTTTGCTCCCTTAATTTGAAATTCAAAATTTGGATCTCACAAGTTTTTACTAAAGTCTTCCTTATCTCATCAATTGAATTTCCTTCATCTTAATTGACTATTCAAATAGATTACATTCTCAATTTACCCTTCTAGGATTTCATCATCATATTGTGTGTCATTATCACATTCACTAATTGCCTCTACCATGGTGGTTATGCATCATATATGATTCATTTTCTTATCACTTCATTCCCACATTTCTCTCATTAAGTAATATATGGAAGAGAAGACGGTTCTGAGACTTAGAATTCTTATCTTCAAACATCCCATTAATTCTTTTGTTGTATGTAGGTTTAATTAGTTATCAACAAAGATACTTGACTAACTAGCACTTGATTGAGTCTCCTAAACTCTTTCTTTTATAATCTATATTACTCCACCATGTTTCAAACCCTTCCTTACTTTCCATAATCTTCTTACCATATACTACTCTTCCACCTTCTATCTTTAACTTCTACTTTTCTCTTATGATCATGTTGCTTATTCATGTGTATGATCATGTTACCATGTTGCACATATTTCTTTTTATCCTTCTACTAATGTAAAGTTGAAATTCTAAATCAATAATCTCTCAACTAGTTTCAACTCATGTTTAATACATTACATATCCTTCATTTTAAATCAAATAGCTCATGCATGGGTGAAACATAGTTTCTCTTATATCAAGTTTTTCCTTCCTGAGTATAGTCTACCTTTGTATAACTTATTCATTTTGTTAAGCTACATTTTTTTTTGAAACTAGTTTGTTGTTCTATGGAGACTTGGAATCCAAAGGTAGTAAGGATGAATGTATTAAACTTATTAATAAAGGTATAAATTCCATGCTCTCAATTATATCATAACCCTCATTCCTTAATCAAACTCATCATTTCCAGCATTTATCTTTGTTTTAACTTAGTTTATTATCCTAGTCTTATGATTTACATATTTATCTAATTCTCTTTACTTTAACTCTTCTGAAGACTCTTCACTTATATTTACTTATCATATACTTAGCTCTTTTCTTCTATTTTTCCTTTGCTTTAGAGTACAGAAAAACATTGTACTTGGTTATATAATCTATTCCTCATGATTGATTCTTACTACCTTGGCCCTTACATACTTTTCTCATATCTTTTCCATATTTCATATTTAGAGTTCATATAATATTAATCATTAAACTTAATTTGAACCTTACGTCGTGTTCCTTTATTCCCAATTAAGGATTTATCATATGAGGCCCCAAAGTTGAGTCTCAGATATCAGTTCCAACTGATTCTTAGCTATTCTAATCTTTCCCATATGTTTCAACATCTTAGTGTATGTACATTCTCACTATGATGTGGGTCTAATTTATCCAGAGTCTACTCTTATCATATTGTTAATAGGAGTTATTAGATCCCAGTAATGCATCCTGCCAGCCGGACCAGGCTGAACCTCCAGTCTTAAAGCCAAGAGCTACTTAAGATTAACCTACTCCTATTAATCTCAAACATGTGGAAAGAATATCTACTTAGGAAAGTTCATTCAAAGATCATTTCTAGTCTACTTGATACAAAGAATGTAATCAATAAATTCTACAACTGCATAGTGTACAACAAATCTTAAAGACCCATATATATTTCAAAATACTAAATATCTGAATTCAAACATATAAGAGCATTTTTATTCATCTCCAATAAAACAACAATATGAAATGAAAGTTCTATCTCATTTTATATTTATGCTCTTAATTCATGTTACTTATCTTGTTTCTAACCCTAATATTTCTAGGGTTCCTCTCTAGCCCATTCTTCCACTATATACCTGGCCAGGGTATACATGAAAGCATAGACAAAGTAGCTTGATACTGGTTGATCCAAGTACTCAGATATCGGGCCAGGATATCCAAATACTCAAATCCCGAGAGCTAACATCATAACATCTCCTATCTGCCACACTTATGACTCTAACTTACTAACTTAATGGTCCCTGACAACTCAACCTAAGCTCTGATACCAAGTTGTTACACCCTGATCTCACAATTTCCACTAATCATGAGATTAGGGCATAAATTGAGGATTTAACGTAATACAAAGATCACCCTTAACTTTTTCTTCTCTTTCAAAACTCTTTGTTTTCTCGCATTGAACCACATAAACCAACTTTACAAGGGAATCTAAACATTGATTTCTCTAATCTGATTTCAATAGTAAAAATGCATGTATGAACATTCATTATGTTCCTCATACTTTTAAGCACATAAGACTTGTTGATTCACACATATTTCTAAAAGAGGAATAATGTTATACATCATCATTTACAACTCTCTCTTATTTCTTTACAAGGACCTAGAGTGACAAGGATCGACTGAACTTAACTATACTCAGACTTAACTCTTGTGGCAGATCTACTCTGATGCAATGATATCTTCTTCAAGTCCATGTGATTTCCCTAAAAATTGTGAGTAGAGGGGTGAGCCTACTCGCTCAGTGAATGAGTACTTCAAAGAAACAGTCTAAAGCATTGGTATAATTACATATATACTTTTGAGCAATTGATATCAATTATAACAACAATAAGCTTTAAAGAGTCTAATAATTGAAAATTATAAATATAGCAGGATACTCTAAATATCTATAAGAGTGAATCAATATATGAAATGCTTGATTGATCATAAAGAGAACTAATAATTCAGAAACATATAAAGAATAATTGAATAACTGTACACACTTGTTTGACCTCTCATTCATTTTATTATGCCCTGATCATGTGCAATGTACTCTACATATGAAGACTCGTAGTGCACTACGATCACACCGTACAAGACTTAGAGGACACACCTGGGAAATGCTAAGTCTGACTACTCTCTTGGTATGCAACAGAGAAATGGCTCTCTGGCCTAAACTAGACTCCTCCTCTAACCAGAGCACACAGACAGAGAGTCAAGCCACCTCTTGGCTTTTCTGTACTCTAGTGCCACCAGGACTTGTGGTTGATGTTGGACACTACAACCTATAATTTAAGGTGACTTCTACTAGGGCTTCATCCCCCATGCCACCTGATAGCACGTTCTAACCCCTGTATACTGGACGCTGCTAGGGTTAGGTCATTTCATCCCTAAGGCGCATACCTCACATAGGGGTTCTATGGTGTTCAGGGCTCCTAAGTCTGTTATTTTATTATTCCTATAAAGCTCTTTCTACATTGTACCATTCTCTTACTTATACTTGACTCTGGTATCTCTATGGTGCCACATCTACTTATTTGAAGTTATAATACAACATGTATATCTTCTAAATTTGGCAGAGCAGTATATTAAAAACACTGTAATATACTGAGTAATCAACATACTTTACATCCAGGCAGACTAAAATTCTTAAATAAACAGATTACATGTCCACTTGACACATACACACTAGAATCAAGCAATTTATCATCTTATTACACTGATAAGAGTTAATTACTTGACATATGAGTAATTGTCAATAGCACCTACAACTTATCTATAATTTCTAAAAGAATGTGCATATCAACCCAAATCTTGAGTTGTGCATCTCATAACTCAATTAAGAGTTCATTACTTATCATGACAGGAATTATTAATAATAACTGAGAACATTGATATCACAATACCTGATTCATTGAACACCATACCCTTAGGGTTTTATTTAATCACAACAAATGCTATAAAGAAAGGTGTAATACATCTATCACATACTTTTCAAATCTTTACAACACATGATACCTGGGATCTCAATCCCTTATCACATTACTAGGAATTCTCATCCCTTCACATCATTATCATAACTACTGGATCTGGGTATTCAAACCCTTAGATCATCACATAGCATTATTACCTCTGTAACAGGTAACCATTACCTCTAGGTCCTTAGACCAAGGTATTCATTTCACTAGTTGTACAAGTATTCACATGGCTCACAAGGCTATCACACATCTTGTCACCTCTAACTAGGCAACAACTTATTCCCATGATTCCCATTAAGATTTCATGCGACATAAACATTTACTGAATAAAGACTACTATCAACAAATCATATAAAATCAATATATGTATGAAACCTTGGAACTGATATGAATCTGAGTTTTCATGCCTTTTAATGGGATATCATGCATCAATAATAACATTGAATAAATAAAGTCTATCATGTCAAGAAAATCCCTTCAAATGGATTTCACGATATCTATTCGCAAATATCCAACTTTCCTCGCATCTAGGGTTTCACCCTCTTCACTGAGATACCAAACAAATACTACTCACTTTAAATGAAATCCAAGATAGTATATGACATATATGTACTATGAATTTAGATAAAAAATCATTCAAAACCAAGGGGATATAGATAAGCAACTTTCTCTATTTACTTATACAACAAATTTCTGTCATAGACAAATTCCCTATATTTCAGTTTACTTTTACAACCTCTGTGAATACTTAGGGAATTCTCATTAGAATGCATTGTATACAGTTTTAATATGATTTTATCATCAGAAATTCATTCAAACAAAGAAAAAATCCATTTCATATCATTTTGCAACAACTTAGAACAAATAGACAATTCAGGGTTTGTAGTCGCATACTAAGAAATTAAAGATTATGGTTGATTTAACCAATTTTCATGCAATATATTGTTTAAAGGAAGTTCCCACTCACCCTAAGGTATGAAAACACCTTAAAAACGTATCGCATATCTGAAAATCTTGAATCCATATCAAATCCCTAGCAATTCACCCAATTCTTCTTCCTTTCAACTCGGAAACCCTAAAAATGAGGGATTATGAAGAAAGAGTGAGAAAAGGGAAGTTTTGATACCATTTTGGATCAAATAAGAATAGGGATGGAATTTTGACATGTGAGAGAAGATTCACCATGAAACTATATCCAAAGAAGCAAAACTTACATGATTTCATCATTCCTCGGACCACAAAACCTTAGGTCAACATCTCCATCAATTTCTCCTCTCAAACCCTAACTATCCCTCTCTCTCTAGGATTTCGTTTCTCTAGTTTGAATCAAGAATTATGAGAGCTCCTTGTGTGTTAGGTTGACCATATAGAGCAATTGAGCTGCTTGGGTTAATTGCACATTGACCCCTCACTAAACGTTTTCTTATTTCAGGAGATTTTTCTATCATAAAAAGGTTTCTGTGAATTCGTGTATTTTAGAGATCAAACCTTCTCTAAAAATTATGAGAATTTAGAATTTTGTGTATATTGAGTTACAAATCTTTAGTTAAAATTTGAGATCATTACAAGCTTTCATTTAATAAATAAAAATAAAATAGTGCACTTCTATCTAGAATTTTGCAGAAATGTCAGTTACAATAATTCATCTACTGATAAGGTCTAAATGCATCCAAAAATTATGAAAATTTTAAATTTTATTTATTATTGATTTTAAAATATCTAGTTAAAATTTTAGATCATTTGGATCTACTAATAAATAAATAAAAATAAAACACTACACTGCTTAAAAGCACTCTGTCAGCATTTTGGTCGAAGTATAGTTTGACCAAGAACCACATTCAAAGAACACTCAAATATTCTGAATTTTTTCTCAAGTATGCATGATTGAGTTATCCATATCATATACAAAATTAAATTAAACACAAAATTTTTAGAAAATATGAAAAATCATTTACCACACTGCCATCCTGATCAAATTCCATACTCATGTACCATCAAAACCCTAATTTCATCCAACTAGGGTTTATATTTCTCAAACCCTAATTTTTGAAACAATAGAACACTTAACGTTCTTATTAGGTCTAAAACAAAATAATTGTATTATCATCATTAATTAGATTTAAGCAATGATCAATCCAATTAAGCATATAATCATCCAGGTAAACCCTAGTTTACCAATTAAGCTCAGATGCAGTCATAACAGTAAAGGAGTAGTCAGACGAGTCCTAGTACAACTTGGAGCTACATAGACACTGTCCAAGACAGAGTGAACATCTACGTCGACAAGGATTGTCACTGGACTTGCTCCAGGATCTGGTATATCTTTGTGAAACCATCCTTTCCATTGCATAGTTATTGACGTGATCCACTGGTTGATGGGAAATATGCCCATAAACATTTTGCTTCCACTGCCTATATGATGCTATATTTCCCAACAAGAATGAGAAAAGTAAAAAATGGAGCATATGTTATATCACTCTCTTGGAAAAGCAGAAACAAGTCACATGCAAACATCTACTGTGAAGGCACAAACTTCACAAGAAACTCAAGAGTTGAAGGTATCTCTCTCAAGGTTTGAGTTCCTCTCCTTCACCCATGCACCAACATTGCTGATCTATAGTCTAGAACACCTAAACAGTCTAGAGAAAAAGGTCAAAACATGGTGCTGGGCTCTTTAGACAAAACCTTATAGAAAAACCACCTAGAAAGTGTCTAAGATGAACAAAGAGCTAAGAATCATTTGGAAGACACATGATTGAGGTTCATCTTACCTTGATCAAAGTTCAAGCATCCACCAAATGGCTCACACTACATCAACAAAGGAGACAATAGAGGAAAACCCCACCAAAAGCAATAATCTACAAAACATAAAATCTCACCAGTTGCCATCAATCAATAGTGATTCACCTCACTGCAACACTTTATGCTTAGATATGCACGTGAAATGACAAGGAGAGATAAGGGTGTATTTTAAGCCATAGAAGTGAGAGAAAAATAATTCAAACTATTACATCATTGATCAAAGTGGTACCCTCTTCGATCAATCATGCCCTCTGAAGATGGTCCCTAACTTTGCATTGATATGCAACCATGAAATCCATCAATAGATATAAGGAGAAACTCGATCAATTCTCCCCATCAATAGAAACCGTCAGTTTGTGCTCACCAAAAAAATCATCGGAGGACACACTAAGAGAACTATCAGTAGGAATCTTATACAAACCATCAGAGGACAAGATGAAGGTCTTTCATTGGCATCGATAGATGGAAACATGTCACCTAACCACTAGCTACTTTTTCGATTTATCAACTAATGAAAACACTTAAGATCACGACCAACCCTTTCCATCAACTGTCTAGTGATGGAAAGGTATAACCATGCCTCATATCCACAATCGACAATAGA
Organism: Alisma plantago-aquatica; assembly: GCA_963693085.1. Lineage (NCBI taxonomy): Eukaryota > Viridiplantae > Streptophyta > Magnoliopsida > Alismatales > Alismataceae > Alisma > Alisma plantago-aquatica. Next base: position 452,773,418 of record OY856413.1, on the reverse strand, counting down.
ATAAGCATGCTCCATAACCAACGACCATGTAGAGGAACCTCATCGGTCCTCAACCAACGAAAAGGTAGACATACTCCCAATGGTATTATACTATTATAAGGTCTAGCTTCTTCCATCTATTCTCAACTGATGGAAAGATAGCAAGCTAGGTTAGACCACAAAAGTGTCTTATCACATCCACATGGGAGAAAGAGAAGGCAACCCATATACTATATACATTTTACAAAGAAGCTAATAACCAAGGGATATTTGCACATTAATCTAAGAACATGACAAAAAACTTTTAAGCATGCATTTAGCAAGAATCAAGATAGATTATCAGATTAGAAAAACATGCTAAGGATTTAGGCTAGTTAAAGCTTACATGATAGATATCTTTGTCGACTATCTTAACAATACAAGAAGATAAAATCACTTTTAGTAATAAACACATAAAGGAGGCAACACTGAAGTAAACTTTAACAAAAAGAATTTATTTGGAAAGAGACCAACACTACTTTATGCAACAAAGAAGAAGTTTCAGTTGATTTTGGGGAAAGTTTTCTCAAATTTGAGCTTTAGGATGATGGTTATATTTGTAAAAGAATCTCTCAAAATAGTAGAAGGGAATATGGGAGAGTTTGATAATTTTATTTCTAACATTCCAAAATTTCAATAATTGAATACAATGTGATCAAGTTTACAAGAACAATATATTATTCGTGAACTATAGAAAAGTGTGAGTTTAACCCGTAACCTTGTCAACACAAATAGGAAGCCTGATATGGAAAAGGAGATGCAGTTATGGATGACAAGATGTTATGTAAGTCGGAAATAAAATTGATGTATTCATTATAGACAATTAAATTTTGGTTTATTGAATTTTTATTTTATGGTTATGCACATTATCATGTTTCATGAAATTATAAATTCTTTCAAAGATAATTGTGTAAATGATTCCTTATGTTCTATTATAAAACCTCAACCATGACTATTATCTATGTTTAATGAATCATGTTCACAGAAGGGAGAAATCCCATTAAGACATTGTGAAGTGAGAAATCCCATTCAGGCATTATGCGGGAGAAATCCTATAATGGCACTAAGAGGGAGCAATCCCGTTATGATCAAGACTAAGAATAAGGACATGTAATGGTTATGTAAAGGCATAAGACAATGAATAAAATTAAGGAATCGACTAAGTTTTTATATGTACATCGACCATGGACCTTTGCATTGTTACAAGCTTTCCTAGCATTATGGGCTTCCTAGCAATTATGGGCTCCTATGGGGCATTAAGATAGGTATCATATTTTCACTCATTTAATTCAACATGATTAAAGTTATTCAAAGAATGCTTAAGATAATTCATGTTTAAGTTCATGTCAATTTTATTTCAAGTCAAGCCACTTAATGTCAAGTTATATTTATTTTATGTCTTATAAAGTACCAAATACTGCTTACTGAGGCAATGTCCACAGTACTTGGACCAAGTGAAGGATAAAAAGGCCAATTAAGAACTAGAATATTTTCAAGCTTTTCATGGTGGGGTGCCATTTAATAAGTCGATTAGAATCTTGTATATCTTTTATATTATGCTTAGTCATGTTATTTCAAGCCTAGCTTAATATATTTAGTCTTCAAGGTGAACGAGTTATAGTTTCTATGTCAAAGAACTATGTATGAATCTATTTCCAACTAATACTTGGTGTTTGATTTACTTCAATTGCAAATATAAGCATATTGTGACATCCCCCTTGAGTAAAATGCTTCCTCTAAGTGATATCAGTATGTTGTGAAAGGTGAGGTGTTACATTATGGTATTGGAGCAATTTGGTAAATGTTCACTAAGAAAATATGATTCTCATAGTCTCCCTAGGATGAAGATATGAGACTAGGTAGATGCATGGACTCCAAAGAAAAGATATCATGTACTAGGATGACTATAGTCTACATTCATATAAGTGACAAGAGATAATATGGATAGATATTTAGCTAGTTAGATCTCAAATATCAACCTAAACCTAGCTAATGAGATAGCCTCCCCATTCTTAATGGTCATGGACAACCAATTGAGATTTGAAGAGGGATGTCATAAGCATTATAAATTTGATGAATTTCTACTTTCTTACTAGTTCATGTGGTATGTGACACATGTATTAGTAGGTTAGTGAGAGGTAGCATGACAAGATCCCACATCTCTGGGTATGTTCCTGATCAACACATGTCAAGAAATGTAGGATGTACCTAAAGGCCTAAGGTTAGATAGTCATCTATGAGTAATTTAGAAAGTCATGACAAGTTTGAGATAGACGCCCTAAGTGTAGTGATAAGTTGGTTTTATAAACCCTAAGTATAGGTTGAGAAAGAGACCAAAGTAATACTTAATTCTTTTTCACATAAATCTTTATGAAATATATCTTTTAATGCAAAATTTTGAACACAAATGGACCTTGGAATATTAAGCATAATTAAATAAATAGGTTAGGATAACATAAGGTGGGTAGTATCCTAAAGAAAATTTTGAGGATGACATTTATCTTAAGTTGGGTAGAATTGTCACACCCCAATTTTCAATACTAATTTAAGACTTATAATATGATTTTTATAAAAAAAAGATAGTTGAAGGGCTTAATGTAGAAATGTCATGAAATGATATTCCTTAAAAAACAAGAAAAACAAAATGAAAAATCAAAATACTTTTCTCTCAAACATATGCTATAATGTGTTGCAGTTAACTCAAAAGAATGAATACTAATTTCCACTTTCCTTTTTCTCTCTTTGATCTTTGAGGATGTTTAAAATAAATTAAAGAATAAGAGAAAAGAATTGGAATTCAAAAATATTGGATAGGTAACTTTGGGAAGAAGTTTCCCTTTTCCTTTTGATAGCTTTTGATATAAAAAGAAAATATCATTGATCTCTTTCTTTCTCCTCCTCCTTGGATTACAAAAAGAATGATAAGTACTTGTATGCACCAATTTCTAAAATATGAGATAAGTTACTTACTTGGACAAACAATAAATGACTTCCTCTTTTGTTTTGTATGCATATAATGGAAATATAATTTTCTTCTCTTTTTCTCTCTCTTCAAGAAAATTTATTAAAAAGGCATATAACTTAAATCTTGAGACAATATTCATTTCTCATCTCATTTTCAGAGTCAAAGAAATAATCAAGGAAAATCTTTTCACATTATCTCATCCTTTAATTCATAAAATCAAGTTGAATGACCCATATGGAAATTAGGTACAAAAGATATGCAAGACTCGAATTTATTGTCTAGGAAGGATGTATACTACCTAATTAAGGCGTGGCCCAAATTTGATTTCATTTTGAATCTGTTTGACCACTCAAACAAATGAAAACACAATGTTAATCCATTTAACACATGCAAAACCAAAATAATGTAAACATTGATTAGTTGTTGGTCAAAATTAGTCTACATGGAAACCATATATTTAAAATAGTAGAAAGGAATATGAAAGGAGAGTTTGATTATTTTCTTTTTAACATTCCAAAGTTTGAATAATTGAATACAATGTGATCAAATTTATAAGAGTAGTTTATTAATTGGGGACTACAGAAAAGTGTGGGTTTTGACCCGTCACCTTCCCAAAACAAATAGGAAGCATGATATGGAAAATGAGATGCACTAATGGATGAAAAGATGATATGTAAGTAAGAAATAAAATTACTATATTTAATATGGACAACTAAATTTTGGTTTATTGAATGCTTATTTTATGTTTATGCACATTATCATGTTTCATGAAATTATGAATGCTTCCTAAGATAACATCATGTACATATACTATTCTGCATACTTATGTTCTTTTATAAAACCTCAACTATGACTATGATCTATGTTTATTGAAACATGTTCAAAGAAGGAAGAAATCCCATCAAGACATTATGAAGGGAGAAATCATATTAAGACATTATGAGGGAGAAATCCTATTATGGCACTAAGAGGGAGAAATCCCATTATGGCCAAGACTAAGAATAAGGACATGTAATGATTAAGTAAAGACCTAATATAATTAATAAAATTAAGGAATTGACTAAGTGTTTATATGAACCTCGATCATGGACCTTTGGGTCTTTATGGGCTTTGCTAGCATTATGGGATTCCTAACAATTATGGGCTTAGATGGGGGCATTAAGTGAGGTATCATAGATTCACTCATTCTATTTATCGTGATTAATGTTATTCAAATAATGCTTAATATAATTCATGTTTAAGTTCATGTCAATTTTATTTCAACGTCATTCATTGTATACATGTCCCCATCCCACTATGTGAAATAGGTAACAACCTTACATGCATCATGTATGTTTATCAACCACCCATCACATACGTGTTACAACCAACCATCACCTACATGTCCCGACCATTCTCATGCAACATGTCTCGACTTCACACACCACAAGGCATCTCAACCATGACACACCGCTATCTAGGTCGTGATCATTACACACCTATATCTTTATTTTCATCTTATAAAGTGCCAAATACCACTTACTGATGTGATGTTTATTTTGCATGGATGGGGACACGATGTCCACATGACTTGGAGCAAGTGAAGAATATAAAGGCCAATCAAGAATTAGAATATTTCCAAACTTTTCCTAGTGGGGTGTCATTTACTAAGTCAATCCAGACTCTTTGATATATTTTAAATTATGCTTAGTCATGTTATTTCAAGAGTAGATTAATAGTTTTAGTCTTCAAGATGAACCAATTACAGTTTCTATGTCCATGAACTATGTATGAATCTCTTTCCAATTAATGCATGGTGTTTCATTTACTTTAATTGCAAAGATTAGTGTATTGTGACATCCCCCTTGAGTAAAATGCTTCCGCTAAGTGATATTAATATATTGCGTAAAGTGAGGTGTTACAATATTCCAGTCATGCAAGCATGAAATGTGAAAACACTATGTGTTGTGATTGGTTATATCATGGATTGCTGCTAGATAACATAGTGTTCATAAGATTGGCCTTCAAGTTCAGTTTGTTATCTTTTTTTCATCATTTCCCCCCTCACCCAACAAGTGTCAAATTGATGCTATTATGAAAAACATATAGTGAATGCAACCATCACACAACCCTTGACAATTGAAAAATCCCCATCATATAATATAATGTACAAGAATCTGAAATTGAACAAATCACACTTTAAATTTCTTGAGTTGAGTGAGATGGTCCTTTGAAAATTTTAATTAAGCAATGAAAATGAGAAATTTAAATATATGATATTCATATATATATATATATATATATATATATATATATATATATATATATATATATATATATATATTCTGTGTACAATTTTTGTGAGTCTTGGGATTTTGTTTATAGGTTTGGGTTTTTCTCATCTTAAGCCACAATAAACAAGAAAAAGGGTCTAAAGTTTAGACCCAACCCACCATTTTGTTCTACTGAGTTGAGTACGAGTCAAGCTAAGTGGCTTGAGACTCGAGATGGATCAAGATTGCTTGGTCTGATGTACATGTGATGCAAATTCCTTGACTCAATCTGATTCGGTGACTAGACATGGTAGACCATCCTGACTTGGCCCGAGATAATGAATATTTTGGGGTTTTATCATATTTTGGGCATGGATCGATTTGACCTGAATTTCCCTTCCTATTTCCTAACAGGGGTATCTACACATAATGTTTTCTTGGATACCCACATGTTTGTGATATGAATAAATCCTATAGCTTACTATCACAACCTTTCAAGTCTTGTTGTATTGTTAAATGGCCTAAACCTTGCCTCCACTACAATACTCTCTTCCTATCTCTCTCCCGAGTTTGAGCATTGAGGTAAACCTAATCTCAAACTCATTTTCTATGATTTCTTACTCTTCCTTCCTTTGATCTAGAGATTAGAGAATCACTACATCAGATCACACTAGGAGTTTTGAGTCTTCCCACCTTTGATCTCAGACAATTGGCAAATCTTACCATTCTCTATCACACTCTCACCCACCACCACCACCACCTTTGTGTTATCATGATCTGCCCACATGCACCTATCTCATTACCACGTTCCGTAAAGACTGAGACAAATTCTAAAACTATGGTGGAAAATGTTCATATAAAAAAATAGGCATCAGAGGGAACACAACATAAGGATTGGAGGAAAGAAGTAGATGCATTAGAGAAAATATAGTTTATTCTGTAATATGATTCCCATGTATATCTTCCATTCTTTTTATATTTTCTACTCCTCCTTCGAATCATATGCATTCTTGCTTCTAGAAGAGTTTTGGATGATCTTATTTTACCGTGAAATGCAATCTGATTCTACACTTACTTCAGTTGCTCATTGCCTTGATGAAAAATATGCTAGATATGGGTTTCTATATTTTGTCTTGGAAAGAGGTCGAGATTTGGTGATTGAAGTATGCCACTCTTGATTCATTCTTATTAATTCCTACTCCCTTATTCCTCTTCATCCGATGTGAACATCTTCCTCCTCCATCAAGTCCTAGTGTGACAGACTTGAACAATGAAAATAATGTGCTACACATGAGGGTAGATAATAAACATCAACACCATCGCTCCCTGCCAACATTCACCTAGGTTAAGTCATCTCACATACCACTTATCTCACATCGTAAACATCTGTACATGCATCTAATATATAATTTTGAAAAGAACTCAATAATTGTTATCTGAGTAGCAACATAGCATATACATAACAAGTTGAATATATCAGTAGCATTAACATTTTATCTATTGACTTTCCATACAACTATATACCTAATGTAAGAAATAAGTTAGTGGTTTAGTTAAATGTATGCATATCTATACATTAGTTATTAAATCCAACTATGAAGGTTTAGCATAACAAGTGTCTTAGGGAATTACCAATTTCTCATAGTTTTACAATTAGGTAATGATATAGGAACTATCTTAGGGCACTAGTATACCCTTTTGGGTGGATATATCTCAAATCTACATGATGATATATATATGTCAAAACTGTACCCATTCATGATGTAACCATTACGGTTATATATGAACAATACATAGTAGTTGATACAATTATTGAATGTTGTCATCACATTTTGATAGTTAATACATACTTATTTCATAGTCATAGCAAAATCTAGTAGTATTTCCCTACACATTCTCAGGATACACATGTCAAGTTATTTATGATTTACATCAATGTATTTAGAGAACTGATGAAAAATGTTACAAGATTTGTGTTAGAATTAATAAATAGGCATGTATTAGCTAGTATGATCGCTCATGGGAAAATGAGTTACATTGGAGTAATAAGGATACAAACTAGTATATTTGAATTCATTAATTGATAATAATTTTGTGATTGGAGTTCACCCCATTGCTAATATCATATTCTAACTATTATCTAGTTATTATTTAGGATGCACACCACTTTATTATCATGTTGAAGAATAAATCCATATACAAATTGATGTTAGAGGATCTAATGATAAAATTGGAAATCCCTAAATCAACACACATATAGAATGAACTAACCATTGTAAATGAAGAGACCAAGGCCACATGCAATCACTGGAGCAAAGCACTTTCTAGAAATACCAAAATCGAGCCAGTCATGTCCACAAATTTCATATTTGTATGCCCTTCTAAGAAAGGTTTGGTCGATCAGAGTGTGATAAGCAATGCTGACCTAATTGGAGGAATGAATACACCTAGTGGTGTGTTTACTCAAGAAGCTACTAGAAATCAGTGACTCACATGGTCATCATGCATGGGTACTCTTTATCTATGGTGGACTATGTATGATTTAGGAAACTATTAAATACATTTCTACCTAAATTCAAGTGTTATTATAGAAATAGAATAAAGAGTGGCATATTATGTACATATCAAGACAATATTCAATGATGATGCAATCTAGGTTTTCAATAACTAAAGATACATGGACATTTGGTCATCAGAAAAGGGACATATGATTATCAGTACTAATTACATCAAGAATAAATGGACATTGCATAGTATAATCTTAAGGATTGCTTATGTCACATCTCTTGATACTAAAGAAGTGTTGGGTAGTGTTTTGTTGGACATTTTGATTGTCTGGAATGCTTATAAAAAATATTTAGAATGAACTTGGATAATTGTTCAACAAATGATGTAATGATTAAAGAAAATAAAGAAGTTCTTCCTTACAAGTTCTTAGTACTATTTTGTTTTAGTCATTATCTCTATAATAGACAAATGGGCCACCAATACTTAATCCCATTAGCATTGGTTTAGTTTAGGTTATGTCATTGGTACACCATACCTCAGAAAAGGCTATATATGTGACTCTCTACTGCTTTCAATTCATAATAAGAGTTTCTCTTCATGTGGCCCTTAGGGTTTTAAGAGGAGAAACAACCCCACCCCTATGTAAAGAGTGGGACTTGAGAGAGGATCCGATCTTCACTAGATAGAGAATTATCTAGAGTAAAACCATCCAATATAAAAAATAAAGGGAAGGAGGAATTTCATTTATTTCTCAAATGGTATGCATACAACACAAAGCATAATAGTTAGTAAGTAGCCGAGAATTAACTATTACAAATTTATATAATAATTCATACACATTTCTTCCTCACCATTCATGTGGCATGTCAAAATAAAAAGCTATACATTTAATATTATGTAAGGCCTATTGCAGAGGGCAACCTGACCATTCCAATCTATCCTTAAGTCCACTTCCTATAAATGATCTTCCTGAGTCCTAGTCTCCTAATGTACCTACACCCTGGGTGGAGGGAACATCACCTAGAATATACAAAATAGAATAAGTCCAGCAAAGTCTTAGTTACATATATTAAACACTTTAGGCATTACATTGAGTTATAAGTGCAAAAGAGATGTTCCAACAATGAGGGATCTATAAAATATTAGCTAAGTTCAAAAGAATTGTAACAAGAGAAATGAGGCATATTAAATTTAGAATGAAAGCATGGATGATAAAGAGCCTTTCCATACCAATTTACAACAACTTCAATTTAAAACAATTTTTTTTTGCATAAATAACAATGTAGATGAAACATACCTAAAATAGCCATAACACCATTGGATGGCCTAAAAGAAATTTAGAAAGACACACCTCGGGTAGAATACACACCCCCTTCATAAGTATGGGTGTACATAAGTATCACTACTCTAGATATTTTAGTCAAACACATAACATGCATAAATGGAGTGGCACGACTAACATTTTAGTCAATTTCCTTATATACAGACAATCATGTAGGAAGGCTCCAAGAATTCATTTTTAACCAAAGATGCATAAAATGTAAATGGCCAAGCAATTGGGGTTTTCAATAGGAATACCATTTCAAGAGATGCCTCGTTAAATGAATGTTGTTTTTAGTCAACTGATACCAAAAATAAAATCGAGGATGTACATACCTTTTGATCATACCTAAGTATTGAATGACAATCCTTAGGATCAAGGTCATGGCTTTTACAATCTAATTATAATATTTGTACACTTAGTTCATATAATTTGCAATGAGTTCATTACTTAAATGATGACCCTATTGTATGATGGAAATCCAGACTCAAAACCTATACCATTATTTTTTGCATTTTTCTAATTAAAAAAAGTATAAATATGTATTATTTAGATAAACCAATATTTACTTATAAATTTTACAAGTTTAATTCATTTATGATTGAATGAAAAACCAAATGGGAAAATACCACTATGACCTTGACAGAAATGTGATTATAAGCATCATCATAACTATGTACTATAGGGTATGCGACTGGTAAATCCTTGATCAAACACAGGTTAAACTTGGCAAAAGTACTGATATGCCCCTTCTCAGTTGACACATACAAACAAACAAACAAACAAACAAACTCTAGGGGCTATTTAGGACTTTTGTCCCAGGGATTGATCCTTGCTCCCACACCATGGATGGAGCACATGAGTTTATATTCATGTGATAACTCTATGGTTTTGGATCCTCATGATCTGGGAAGAAATCCAATATCTCTCTGAGATCAAGACAAAACTAGAGATCCTAAATCGAACGATTAGATCATAGGAACCGGGAAGGAGCTTCTCAGGCAAGGTCACAGTGACAAGGCATCAAAATACGAGGAGCACCATAGAGAAGCCACCAAGTAAAATAGGAAGGAAGAAGAGAGATGAACTGAAATGAGAAGATCCATCCTCAAAAGATGGCATTAAAACCACTTGTAGAGAATTCATAGAGAAACCGTTGTCAGAGACTACAAAATAACCACAACATGTAGCCCCTACCAGGGGATATAACCATTGATGCACTAGAAACTCAAGGGCAACTAAACACACTGGTGTCAAAAGGGAAATCAACCTTTGAGTCTTCTTATTATCCCCAGGAGGAGTTTGACATCTTTTTGGATCTTGAGGGACCATCAAATACCTTTCCGTTTACCGAACATGGAGAAGAAGGTGAGGGTTTCATCAGGGAGGAGAGCAAGAAAATATAGTGACTACTAGGAATAATAGAATGGAAGTGGGTAGAGTGAGGATGCTTACATGAATTTTAATTAAACCCTGATGGTGGTGATTTGATGAGTTGGTCGTCCGATCACCAGAGAAGAAGACAGAGTTGGTAGTAGTGCCTTGGGGAGAAAGAAACCAAATTGAGGAGGTTATTCCTAGGTCCGTTGGTGGCATAGATCTCAAAATGTGACAGTGAGTTTCATTGGTTGTGGCTCTACGAGTTCCTAGTGATGAGAGGGTTTCTAGGAATTTTCTATTTATTTTCATCCAACCACATGAAGGAGTGAATTAGGGTTCAGAGAGCTCGAGAGATGTGCAAGGAATACGATGATGAGTGAAAAATGAGACAAGGGTAAAAAGGGAGAGAGAATGAGGCAAACAGAACTATATTGACATTGGCCTTTTATTTCAGAATAAACACGAGGTAGTTGATGAAGTCACTATTGTCGGGTTAGCCAAGACTTGTAATATAGTAGATCAGGCATCTATCAAAATAGATGGCTTAGATGGTCAAAGTGTGAAGCATGGCAATATGAAAATGAATGAAACCGTATACATTTTGAAGCATGACAACATTTAAATCAACTAATATACTAATATCTACTTGCACTATATGTTTCTCCTCCTTTATTCAATTTGGGAGAGGTTTGACATCCATTAAGCCAAAAATTGGTATGTTATCTAATTAGGTTGTGAGGGGTCCAAATTTATCATTAATTTTACCTTTTGAATCTATTTAATGTTAATTTTGTTATTTGTACTCTATATACACATTTAATGCATTCACCCATGTCAATCAATCAAATGTGAAACTATATTACATATTAATTCAATTTGTTTCATTTTGTACCCCTATGATATTTTTAAAATTCATGCTAGTGTCAATCCTAGTATTTGTTATATTTGTACGTTAAGCCTTTCTACTGAATGTATTATGATTATTTCTCCTTAAATACCAATCATTAAGGATATTTATAAACCCAAGATTTCCTAATGTATTTTGTATTAGGGAAGATATACTATATGTTAGCATAATTGAGTAGGGGTCCAGAAGAAGGGAGGTTACACGTATATGCCTAAAATTGAGTATATTAAAACACTCCACCCCTGAATAAGATTCCACCTTTAAAATCCATCTGTTCTGAGTCGTGTATGCTAAGTCATACCTTTGAGCTAACCTAAGGCTTTCCAATTTGTCTCCCTATATTAGATCATGACATACATCTCATATTACACCCATATTACATTATTGAGGTGGAACTACAATACTCCTTGACTACATACATGATTATCTTGGGTGTGTGTTATAATTATGGTTAACTAAAACTTAATGGTGATTTCAACATATATGCATCATGGACACAATCACTTCCATTTAATTTTAAAACTTACACACATAGGGTCACAAGGTTATGATTCAACCTATAAGTTTCATCACATAAGCCTATATAATCAATCTTCATATATAGGTTTCCCTAGAATGCCATTTAAATGACGACCATTAAGTTGATGGACCTTAGTCGGCCACAGCAAGAGATAAGTGAAGAGAGAAAGGGAAACGATCCCTTGGTTGTAAAAGAAAGGTGTATATATACTTTGGGCATGTTTTCAAGATAAGGACAATCTTTTCTTCTATTTCTCATATGGGTCCTTCTATCCTTCTTGTCCATGCCCCTCCTTTCTATACTTAAGCAAAACTCCTTCTTTAACTAAGGTTTAGAGGAAAAGAAGCCAAACATCCTTCTAAGTTGCGCATATAAAAGGGTCATTTTGCTTACAACTTAGTTATTTAATTACAAGGGTTTTCCTTCTTATTTGATTAGTCAAATGAAGCGCCCTCTTCATCACTTTTACTCTAATTGATGCCAAGAGTCATAAAAGATACTCTAAAAGGTATATTTTACATGTTGCACCCCAGGTTTTGGGTAAATTGTACTTTTCACCAAAACTAGGGTTTTAAAGTACAAGGATTGCTCCACAAGTTGCATCTTGGTGCCCAAACTTGGAGAACCCATAACACTTCATCATATTCATTATTATGATGTCTCATCATCAGAGGAACATCTAAACATGTGAAATTTGCAAGTTAACTCCTCTAATTGGGTAATTTGCACATAATTCCCTATTAACAAAACAATATTATAACATTGTTTAAAAAGGGCAGAAATAGAAATATAAGTTCCTCAGAAGCTTTAATTACATACCAAAAAGATAATCACAAGTATTAAACAAAACACCTAGGGTTAGTTCATAAACCAAGTCAGGGATGTTACAAATTATCCACCCCTTACAAGGATTTAGTCCCCGAAATCAACAAAACATATTAAGAGAAAAGAGCAGGGTATTTCCTTCTCATCTCTTCCTCTAGTTCCCATGTGGCTTCTTCAACACCACGGTGATTCCAGAGGAATTTAACAAGACTTATATCTTTCTTTTTGAACTTTTTAATTATGTTATCAAGGATTGACACTGGTCCTTCCTCGTATGACATATCGTCATTCAATTCTACTTCCATAGGTTGTAGAACTGACTCTGTATCAGGGTGACATTTCCTCAGCATAGAAATGTGAAACACATGGTGTAACTTCTGTATCTCTGGTGGAAACTCTAGTTTATAGGCTACTTTTCCAATCCGTTCAATGATTGGATAAGGACCCATAAACCTAGGAGCTAACTTCCCTTTCCTTCAAAACCTTAGAACTCCCTTACAAGGTGAGACCTTGAGATACACTCTATCTCCAACCTGGAACTCCAAAGGTCTACGACGCTTGTCAGCATAAGATTTATGCCTATCATGTACAGTCTTGATCTGTTGTTGTATTACTTTGATCTTTTCTGTGGTCTGCCACACAAGATCAGGACCTATCAGTTGATATTCATCAGTTTCATACCAACATAGGGGTGATCTACAACGTCTACCATATAAAGCTTCATAAGGTGCCATGTCAATGCTATGTTGATAGCTATTGTTGTAGGCAAACTCTATCAAGCTTAGGTGCAGATCCCAACTCCCTGTAAACTGAAGAACACATGCTCTCAGCAAGTCTTCCAAGGTCTGTATAATCCTTTCAGACTGTCCATCAGTCTAAGGATGAAAGGTTGTACTAAACCTTAACTAGGTGCCTAAAGCTTTATGAAGTCGTTCCCAAAAATGACTTGTAAACTGGGGACCCCTGTCTGAAACTATAGTGATTGGAACTCCGTGCAGTCGCACTATCTCCTGAATATACAACTGTGCTAGCCTCTCAGTAGACTAGGTTGTTTTGACAGGTAAGAAATGCACTGTCTTTGTCAACCTATCAACTATTACCCAAATGGAATCATACCATTTGCTTGTCCTAGGTAAGCCAACAACAAAGTCCATGGTTACATGATCCCACTTCCACTGTGGTATGGGAAATGGTTGCATTATTCCTGCAGGCTTCTGGTGTTCAGCTTTAACTTGCTGACACACATGACATCGTATAACAAACTCAACAACGTCCTTCTTCATCCCAGGCCACCAATACATATCTTTTAAGTTTTGATACATTTTGGTGCTTCCTGGATGCATAGCATACATTGAAGAATGAGCTTCTTCCAGGACTAACTTCCTTAAATTATCATATGAATATCATTTCTTAATCATTTCATCAATATGATTCAAGAGTAGGGGTGTTCAAACACTTAGATCACCATAAGTAATCTAACAACATGACCTTGATTGTAATAATGTGAATATTACTCAAGGCTCTTACAGCCCATCAATCTTATATATTGCCTCTTAAAACCAGGCAACATAGTATGCCATTATTCATAAAGTTTATAACATGTTTTCAATGAATAAAACATCATAACCCTTACCTGGATATGATTACCTCTTTCTAACAACCTGCATGATTAGCATAATTGAAGACATGCATATCTAACAATATCAGCACAATACCAATTCTTTTCAATTTATTAATAGAACACCACAGCCGTGCCACCTTGCACGGTCATGCAAAGTAAAGCTACCACGACTGTGCTACCTTGCACGATCGTTCTACCGAAGATCACTACATGATTCATATTTATATATGAATTCAAATCTTTCATCCTTTCAACTTGATTAGGTCACATCAACTCTTCAATCAAGTACATACAACTATGATTAACATAGTGTATCAAGTTATTAATCCTATAAGCAATTAGGAATTCACCCCTTAATTGGTACTAATCACTTAGGTACTATTAAGGTTTCAACCTTTGTTCCTTCATTGATTATCATTACTAATCATCATTGGATCAATAGAACATTCATCATCTTAATTCTCAAAGATTCAATCACATTGGACCTCCATTACATAAGGTATCCAATGAAATTAGGGTTTCCAATGTTGATTCCTTCACTCATTGAATTCATGGAACCAATCATCAATTGGACCTATACTCATACTTCAAATGAGTTTAATAGGTCAACCTTCAACTGATTTGACCCTCAATTGACCCTCAATTGATCATCAATTAGGGTTTAAATCAATTGAATTAGGGTTTGGAATCAATAACCCTTCAACATTTTTCAATGTGGGTCTAATTGATTTGAACCCATTGAACCATCATTCAATTTGGACATCACCTGACCCCAAACTGTCTTGGGATCGTTTGGATGACCTCCAAACGGTCTTGAGACCGTTTGCCCATCATATCATAAAAATCCAAGTCAACCAATTAATGTTTGGATCATTGGATTGATCACCAAATCAGCAATTGATTACCCTCCAACTTAGTATCATTGGATCATGAATTGCTTAACCATACTCACCCCTAGACCTCCAAACGGTCTTGGGTGACCTCCAAACGGTCTTGAGACCGTTTGGCTCATCCAACCCTTGGATTCTAGTGAAAAATAATTAGGGTTTGAGCTATTGAGTTGATCATCAAATCAGCACTTAATTGCAAAGTGATTTGGTACTTTTAGACCTTCAATTGGTCAACCATGCTTAACCCTAGACCTCCAAATGGTCTTGGGTGATCCCCAAATGGTCTTGAGACCGTTTGGGTGATCCCCAAATGGTCTTGAGACCGTTTGGGTCAATCAACCCAAAACATCAACTCATTTCAATGCAAAATCAGCACTTAGCCGATTAGGGTTAACACCATATCTTTTGTCCTTCAGACACTTAACCATATCCAACAATAGACCTCCAAACGGTATTGGGTGACCCCCAAACGGTCTTGAGACCGTTTGGGTGATCCCCAAATGGTCTTGAGACCGTTTGGGGTAAATAACCCAAAAAGTCAAATCAATCAAGTTGAAAATCAGCACTTAATCCAATTAGGGTTTGCCTAATTGATTAGCCTTCAACTCATGATTCCTTTGGAGTTAACCTATAAAATTTGGTGGGTTATCAACCAATATAATTAGTAACAGGAATATCAAACGTTCAACCCTTGGTAAACTCACTCAAACGGTTTTGAAACCGTTTTCCAAAAAAGGTCAAGTTAATGAGGTTGGAAATCAGCACTTAATCCAATTAGGTTTACCTAATTGATTAGCCTTCAACTCCTGATTACTTGGGAGTTAACCTATAAAATTTGGTGAGTTATTATCCAACATAATTATGAACAGTAATCTCAAACTGTCAACCCTTTGTCAACTCCCGCAAACGGTTTTGAAACCGTTTTCCCAAAAAGGTCAAGTTAATCAGGTTGGAAATCAGCACTTAATCCAATTAGGTTTACCTAATTGATTAGCCTTCAACTCATGATTACTTGGGAGTTAACCTATAAAATTTGGTGAGTTATTAACCAACATAATTATGAACAGGAATATCAAACTTTCAACCCTTGGTCAACTCCCTCAAACGGTTTTGAAACCGTTTGCCAAAAAAGGTCAAGTTAATCAGGTTGGAAATCAGCACTTAATCCAATTAGGTTTACCTAATTGATTAGCCTTAAACTCATGATTCCTTGGGAGTTAACCTATAAAATTTGGTGAGTTATTAACCAACATAATTATGAACAGGAATATAAAACGGGAAACCCTTGTTCAACTCCCTCAACCGGTTTTGGAGACTGTTTGCTCCAACCGACCTTGTGAAACCGTTTGCCCTTCAAATGGTTTTGCAAACCATTTGGCCAGGGGGGGGGGCAAGAGCGTTTGCTAAAGTAGCATTGGTATTCACACCCCCTTCTTCTACCTCCAGATCAAGGCCTGTTCTCCACGGTTTTGCTTGCAAGAGTGCAAAGAAGGATGGAGGGAAGAAGAACAAGCAACGTTTGCAAGAAAGAAAGATGCATAACAAAGTTTAAGGGTTTAGAGTTATAAAACCTACCTTAGAACCAGATCTAGAGCTCCAAGCTTCGAAGCTTTAATGGTGGCTTGATCTCCACAGGTCGTCCAAGGTTTCTTCTTCAAGAATTGGTTGGAAAGGATGGCTAGAAAGAAGAACTAAGTAAGAAAAACTAGAAAACCAACCTTGTATCATGATTTCCTCCATGAATCCGAGCTAGATAGTGGTTAAAGATTACCCAAATCTACTTGGCCGTTATCCTTTGCTCCTGAGATCCTTCCTTAGTCGGCCACAGCAAGAGATAAGTGAAGAGAGAAAGGGAAACGATCCCTTGGTTGTAAAAGAAAGGTGTATATATACTTTGGGCATGCTTTCAAGATAAGGGCAATATTTTCTTCTATTTCTCATATGGGTCCTTTTCTCCTTCTTGGCCACGCCTCTCCTTTCTATATTTAAGCAAAATTTCTTCTTTAACTAAGGTTTAGAGGAAAAGAAGCCAAACAACCTTCTAAGTTGCACACATAAAAGGGTCATTTTGCTTACAACTTAGTTATTTAATTACAAGGGTTTTCCTTCTCATTTGATTAGTCAAATGAAGCGCCCTCTTCATCACTTTTACTCTAATTGATGCCAAGAGTCATAAAAGATACTCTAAAAGGTATATTTTACATGTTGCACCCCAGGTTTTGGGTAAATTGCACTTTTCACCAAAACTATGGTTTTAAAGTACAAGGATTGCTCCACAAGTTGCATCTTGGTGCCCAAACTTGGAGAACCCATAACACTTCATCATATTAATTCTTATGATGTCTCATCATCAGAGGAACATCTAAACATGTGAAATTTGCAAGTTAACTCCTCTAATTGGGTAATTTGCACATAAGTCCCTATTAACAAAACAATATTATAACATTGTTTAAAAAGGGAAGAAATAGAAATATAAGTTCCTCAGAAGCTTTAATTACATACCAAAAAGATAATAACAAGTATTAAACAAAACACCTAGGGTTAGTTCATAACCCAGGTCAAGGATGTTACAACATGTGATTAGGAAAGATAAAGTTAGTGCTAAGTAAAAGAGCAAGTCACATGAGCATATGTGGTAGACCAAAAATTAGTTTAGTGTGAAAAGAAAAGTCTTATGATCATATGAGATATATGAAGGGTAGTATAACCCATATCATTTGATGATCTTAATGTTGGATCCTAGATGGGTGATTAGATGCTCTAGAGGGGGGGGTGAATAGAGCTGAAAGCACTTAAACAAAACTCATTAAACCTTCAAGATATATGACAAGATAAGGTTGCTAAATAGGTAATTTGAGTGCAACTAACACATACATAGTAAGGGAGAGAGAGATTGAACATGCACCAATTATACAAGCTATTTAGAGTGGTTCCACACTTCAAACTAGAAGTGTGTCAGTCCACTTGCCTAGAGAGGTCAACATCTAGGACTTCCAAACTATTGCACTATTATATTCATTCATAAGACATACAATGCATGACCAAACAAAGGACTTACCTATCTAATACAAAGAGTATTCAACCTTACCAAGGACTTACCCATTTTGCAAGAGTCTTCGGCCTTCTCCAAGGACTTACCCACTCCAGCACAAGTCTTTATCCTTGCAGGAATTACCCACTCTTCTTGGAGCTTCCGCCTTTGACTTCACCTTCACCCGGAGAAGCTTCCACCAAGGACTTACCCACTTGAGCAAGGAGTCTTCTACCTTCAACAAGGGCTTACCCACTCTAGCTCCAAGTCTTCAGCCTTGATCTTCACCAAGGGACTCCTTCCCTTGTTCTTCTTTACCTCTCTTAGACAAGAGAGATAACCTTCATCTTCTTGATAGAAATGAGAGATGGGGAGGTTGTGGAAGTGAGAGCCTCACAAGATATACATATAGGACTAGCTCTCTTATAGATTTCCTACTCACTCTAATAGATGTAGCAAGTGATTAGGCTGAGAGAGAGAGGAGGCTGTAGGAAGCACTCAACTATAGAATAGGAGCCTCACATAGAGTTTTGCAATCAATGCTCAACCTTGGAATGAAGCCCAAGGGGTCCTATTTATAGCTGGGGATGCCTCTTAGCCTTTGGGAACACTTGTGAATGAAAACTAGCCATTTTGTGTCTTGCAACAGATCTATTTTCACTTGTTGCAACTCCACAACAGCTAGAAACACTTTTCTGCACTTTTCCGTACAGTGCAATCGGTCGAGTTTCTATAAGGGTAACTCGACCGATAGAGTAAAAGACAAAGCCGATATTCAGACCATCGGTCGAGTTTGTCCTGAGGAAACTCGACCGACCAATGAAAATCGATTTGGTCAGTTACTCCATCATTCGAGTTCTGTGTAAACACAACTCGACCGATGCAATCTTCAGAAAATTGATCAAGGATGATCGGTCGAGTTTTCAGGCTGGAAATCTCGACCGACAAAGTGCCTGTAATCAATTTTCAAAGTTGCATCTAAAGTGCTCTAATATTCGATCTAAGTGCTCCTGATATTTTTCTAAGCTTAATTACAAGTCATACAATTATTACAAGTGATTTACAATATGATTCTAATGGATTTACATCATATTACAAAAATGTGCACTTGTATGACTTTGACTTGTCTTTTCTCCAATTTGAGATGCGCAAGTTAGGGCATTTGGAGTGTGTCTATACCTAATCTGAAATCACTCAAGTAGAGACATCAGACACCAATATGTGGAATGGTTAGTCATCATCAAAATATGGGTTTAGTCAATTTAGATGTGAGTCAACATTGACCTAATTGACCTTGAGTCAACAATCTCCCCCTTTTTGAAAATGACAAACCATTCCATAAATGTATTGAAAGATTTTAAGTAAAGTCATACCTTTGGAGAAACCTAGGGGTTTCAATAGAATGGAGTTCATATGCTCCCCCTCAATTGATGCTAGTGGAGTTCTCATACTCCCCCTCAATTGATGCTATTTCTCCTGCATGGTTAGCTTTCATAACATTTATAGAATACTATGTCTTCTACTGATATATGTCTTCTCCCCTTTACCTTCTCCCTTTACATGAACATGCTTCTCCTCTTCATGTAAGACATGCCTTTTTCCTCTTTTAAAAGAAGACATACCTTTTCCCCCTTTGTCATTTGAAAAAGTGGGGTTATGAAGAAATAAGAAACATCACTTGTTAAAGAAAAAAAGGAGATAACACAAATATATATAAGGAGAGTAGAAGAGCAAAGATAGGGGCTTGTCCAAGAATAGAAAGAAAAGCAAGTTAAAGCATATACTTGAACAACCCAAAAAGCAAGATAAAGTGTTGTAGAAAAAAAAATAAAATGCAATTTTGACCCTCAAGATGATGGAATTTGACCAAAAACCATCAGAGCTCGTTGAAAAGCAATGAGTCTTGCTCATAAGGTTGTTTCTGCATGAAAAACACTAGTCTTGAACCAAAAACTGAAACTGGAGAAAAATCTGCATAAAATCCAAAAATACTCCAATTTCTACATATAATGTAGATCTATGTACCCTGCATCACAATGTTATGCAAGCAACTCAAGATAGTAGATATGCAATTCAAGGAACAAGCTTGAGCATGTATAATACAAGATACAAGCATAGCACATAGATGAGCAAAGATGCCAATTTTAAACAAGGTCAGAACTACATGTATATGAACTACTAGTAGATGATATCACAAGTTAGGACTACCAGTAGGATCTAGATCATAGCAAGAGATACCAAAAGATACACAAGATAAAGCAAGCTATGAGTAGATGTAGAGATATATCCAAACAAAGATATATGCAATTTTAGAAGCATGAAAGGATATAACTCACATACAAATATGCATCATTACCAAAAAATGATCACCACTAAGAACCTCAAGGTTGTATCAAACACAAGATATACACCTATATAGATGTAGCAAGTTAGAGCACAACGGAAGCAATTTAAGACACAACCAAGAGATCCAAAGAGATCATCATCAAAACCTACAAAACAACTCAAAGCAAGTAATTGCAACATATAGATATACCAAATTAGAGCAATGTGAAAGATAGAGTTGTAAGCAAGATAGGCAATTTAGAACATGGCAATATGCATATATAAAGGTACCAAAGGAGTGCCAAAGAATAAGGCTATTGGTTGAGAAAATCTATTTGAGAGGGAAATTCTCATTCAATAAGCCAAATGTATATTCTGTGCATAGTGTTATCGGTCGAGTTATGTGCATTGACAACTCGACCGATGACAGGTGTTGGCAACACCCATTGGTGCCTATCGGTCGAGTTTCAAACAAGACAAACTCGACCGACAGACCAGCTGTCAAAAAAGCACATATATTTCATAAAAACATATTCAAAGGCATGCTAAATATACAAACCATATCCAAACATGTCTAAGCAAGTTAGTAATGTACTATAGAAGCATTAGAAACAATTTTTGAGCAAGAGTGTGAAGAGAATCACAAAATGCCACTTTTGACTCAAAAACCATATGTATAGTGCACACTAACTTGACAAAAACAAGTTAGAAATGGTTATAAGCAAGAGAACATTACCTTTGTTCTTACCATTCCTTTTTCCACTTGTTGTCACCCTCTACACATCTCACCTTTCTTCTTTCATGTGGATTGACAAGTCAATTTGCAAAACAATAGCTCAAGTCAATCCATTTGCAAGTACCTACAAGAAGAAAGATGAAATGGTCCCCAATCATATTTTTGGGTCCGAAGGGGTTAGCTTAGCAACCCAAGTCCTATTGCTCTTGGGTGCTTTCCTAAAAGGACAACAAGTAGAATAATAACCAATTTCATTGCAATAGTTGCATGTGCCCATAGTCTTGGAACTAGAGGATTCTCCATGGAATATTGGAGGTCCTTTATCTTTGTTGTTCCCTTGACTACTATCATATCCTAAACCATGTCTACCAATTTGTTTAGTAGTATGGTGTAGGATGTCATTAAGACTCTTTTTACCAACTAAGAATCTTTGCAAAGAAGATCTCAAACTGTCATTATCATGCTTAAGAGAAGCAATAGTAGAAGACAATTGATTAATATTATCTCTAGCATGCAAAAGATCATTTTCTAAGAAAAGAGCTTTAGTTAAATAAGAATATCTATCAATATGAAGAATAGCAACATCATTCTCTCTATTAGTAGAACTAGAACAAGATTCATGCACATTGATTTTAGCAAGCAAGGAGGCATTTTCTGTTTCTAATTCTTGCAAAACATAATCTTTGTCCTTGTTTTTAGATTTAAGAACATCAATATCATGCATGAGAGAATCAATAATTAAAATATTCTCTTCATTAGAACTAGGCATGAGAGGTTGAGCTTCTAGAAATCTAATCTTATCAAGCAAACTAACATTTTCAAGTTTAAGAGAGTCTACTTGGCTAAGACAATCATTTTTATCATCAAGCAAGCAAGAATTAGCATGTTCAAGATCATCGAATTCTACATGCAAATTATAAACAATTTTCGCAAGCTTTTTCTTTTTCCTTTTAGAAGACTTAAGAGAGGCACAAATATCATGAATAATAGCAATCAAAGATTCTTTATCTAAAGAGTTTAGATTTACCTCACTTGAGTCTTCACTTGTTGATGCTATAAGAGCAAAATGGCATTCTCCTTCATCACTAGAGCTTGAGCTTGATCCTTCACTTGAATCTTCACTTGAGCTTGAGTTGGAGGAGCCACTTGAGTTTGATTGCCATTTCTTCTTGTGAAGATGGGTCTTTTTGCCTTGTGGGCAATCTTCCTTGTAGTGACCCTTCTTTCCACATGTGAAGCACCGGATGGAGGAGGACTTTCCTTTGTAGAGTTTACCCTTGGAGTACATGGCATCTTCTTTAGCTTGAGAGGATGGAGAGAATTGTTCCATGATAGATTCAATGTGAGCCTTCATTTCATCCTTCTTCATTCTCTTTAGTTCTTTATTCTCTTGTCTTTCTACTTCCTCCCTCTTGTCAAGTGTAGCTTCATGTGCTTGTAGATTTCCAATGAGCTCTTCAATAGGAATATCCCTAAGAGACCTTGCTTCTTCAATGGAAGTCACCTTGGGTTCCCACCGCTTGGGAAGAGTTCTGAGGATCTTTGAGTTGATCTCTCCACTAGACATAGTGTGGGCTCTGATCTCCAAAACACAAGATAAACATAGTGGAAGCGATTCGATTAACAGCAGAATACGAAAAATCATGAGAAATTAAAACTTTTTGAAAATGAGATCTCAAAAACCTGAAACTCCTTTTATAAAAGTAAGATGAACTGTTTACATCTCTGATAGATCACTTCATGAGTGATTATACACAGCCAGATACAAAATCTCAAGATTTAAAACCCAAAATCTCAGACCAAAAGACTCCAAGGACCTGAGAGTACAGAGACGACATAAGAATTTCTAACTACATGACTTAGCAGTCAGTATCTCCACCTGAGATTCACTGCTGCCCCTGGTGCTCTTGCTGCTGATTCTGATCACCTGCAGACTGGTTCCTTCGTCCTCGACGACCACCTAAAAAGTTGAAATCTATGGGGTGAGACAATTTTAAATAATTGTCCCAGCGAGAGTTATAACTCTCCGCCAGAAACTTTGTTAATAGCAATCAAAGGAATATCATGAACAGGTAACTTTAGATTATTCACAGCAGGCTTGATATCGATTACTCATCTTTATTAAGTAATATGAAGAACATGTATACTAATACTTGAACAGGATATTAAATGCAAGCAATGTAATATCAATCAATGTTCCTCATAGTTCAACCTAAACAGTTATGCTACGCGGTTGATTATGTTTTACAAACATCATTATGCCCTGCGGAGATGAGGTATACCGTTCATACTCCAACTGATCACTAGTAAGTCACATCGGTATCATACTAGGTCATCGAAAGAGCCGGATTCTCATGACCTTCAACTACCTCAGTCAGAATGAGGATAAACATGCAGGACACCTAGTATCTCTGCTAATATAGCTCACCAGGGTATTCTGGTACTTCTCTATTAGAGTCACAGTGGCATTCTGCACTCTCTTCGCTATCAAAAGATTTCATGTTTATCTCTCATCGATGCGGTATAAAAGATTCCTTTGGGAGAATAGTGTTACATCATCCCGGTATAAGCATATAGTGAAGGGCTGATGGATTAAGATACATCCACATCAACTCCTACACTAGGATGTAAGGATATACACATCCATATTCCCCCACATACTCTAAAGTATGTGATCCAGGAGTTCCCTTAGGAAAACCTGTTTCACCATCATTTAAACTCTGACAATGATGGATCTATGATCAGGGCTCTACATGGTATGATTATACTTGGTTATTAGGTACATTTCAGTATTCTTTTAGCATCATACATGTTTCCAAACATTCAAGTACTAAACATGGCTATAACAGAAGAATACTAAATGTAACAGGTATTACTCATATCAGTTATCAGATGGATATCAATTCTTAACCATCTTATCACTATAATTCAGGAACATGGGTGTTCACACCCTTATATCATCATAACACTTTGTTATCAAATGACATGTCAGCATCAAGTCATCTATTAGCATGACCCTGATGTCATTCATGGACCTTAAGGCATATCAGTTTCATATGATGCCATTTACATCTAGGTAACATAGTTATTTCTGTTCATAAGCTATTGACATGTTTTCAATGAATATGATGTCATGATCCTTACCTGGATATGATTATTCCCTTATAAGAACCTGCATGATTAATTCAATTGATAATAATCAACAATTCATAATCAGATCAGCAGTCAATAAAACAGAATTAACCCTTCAATTCAAAGGTTATACTTTTATGTTCTTACAAAGGGTAAGATTCCCTTGTTTACATCATTTAGGGTTATTCACCCCTTTCATTATGATTGGGAATAACAATTCCTCATCTCATATCTTGATCATACAATTCATGCTTAAAGGAATAACATGAGTTTAGAGTTTATTGTTCATTTCAACATATTACTATGAACTAGGGTTTACTATTCACATTTCTCATGATTACCCTAGAATTAGGGTTTACTATTCACATTACTCATGATTACCCTAGAATTAAGGTTTACTATTCACATTAGTCATGATTACCCTAGAATTAGGGTTTACTATTCACATTACTCATGATTACCCTAGAATTAGGGTTTACTATTCACATTACTCATGATTACCCTAGAATTAGGGTTTACTATTCACATTACTCATGATTACCCTAGAATTAGGGTTTACTATTCACATTACTCATGATTACCCTAGAATTAGGGTTTACTATTCACATTACTCATGATTACCCTAGAAATAGGGTTTACTATTCACATCATAGTGAAATGAGCTCATAGCATCATCATGAATGAGAAACATCATCATTGATGCTTTCAAATTAGGTTAAGATTCATCAATTATCTTAATTAGGATTTTCATGATCTCTCATAAGTGGATCATACCCTAATCATGCATATTCATATACATTGAAGGTACTTTATTTAAGTTTTAACCATAATTGGCACTTTCTCTCTCTCCTTACTTCTGGATGGTGATTACATCACTCTAGATAGGGTTGGGTTAAGTCCTTATTGATTAACATAAACCAAATCACCACTATCATGTCATTAGGTTTTACATAAAACAAGGTAACCTTTAATTGAACCCATTTAAGTTGAAACGAGTGTGAACCCATTTGAGTTGAAACGGGTGTGAACCCATTTGGATTGAAACGAGTGTGAACCCATTTGAGTTGAAACGGGTGTGAACCCATTTGAGTTGAAACGGGTGTGAACCCATTTGGATTGAAACGGGTGTGAACCCATTTGGATTGAAACGAGTGTGAACCCATATGGATTGAAACGAGTGTGAACCCATTTGGATTTAAACGGGTGTGAACCCATTTGGATTGAAACGAGTGTGAACCCATTTGAGTTGAAACGGGTGTGAACCCATTTGAGTTGAAACGGGTGTGAACCCATTTGGATTGAAACGGGTGTGAACCCATTTGGATTGAAACGAGTGTGAAACCATTTGGATTGAAACGAGTGTGAACCAATTTGGATTGAAACGGGTGTGAACCCATTTGAATTGAAACGAGTGTGAACCCATTTGAATTGAAACGAGTGTGAACCCATTTGGATTGAAACGGGTGTGAACCCATTTGGATTGAAACGAGTGTGAACCCATTTGAGTTGAAACGGGTGTGAACCCATTTGAGTTGAAACGGGTGTGAACCCATTTGGATTGAAACGAGTGTGAACCCATTTGAATTGAAACGAGTGTGAACCACAGGTCATCCAAGGTTGTTTCTTCAAGGAAAAGTTGGGAAGGATTGGCTAGGAAGAGAAAGCTAAGTGAATTAACCATGAAACCAACCTTATACAAGGATTTCCTCCATGAATCCAAGCTAGAAGATGGTGCTCTCTTACCTTAGAACAGGTTGGTCATTTCCCTGAGCTCCAGAGCTTTGCCTTGGTCGGTTGAGAAAGATGAAAAGTGAGGAAGTGAAGGGAATACGTTTGGTTGTTTTACAAGGAACTAGGCTTATATACCTCAGGTTGTTTTCCACCATAAGGACCTCTAAAACATAAATTTCTCATCTAAGTCCCTTCTTCTTTCTAAGGCACGTCCAGGCATGATAATCTTATGCAAATCTCATCAAAACTCAAGATCTAAGGGTAAAGAAAACCAACATGCATACTAAGGTACATATATGAAGGGTCTCCTTACTCTTACTAGGTGTTTTCACTACAAAAGTCATCCTTCTTATCCAATTATTTAATTGAAGCGCCCCTCTCATCATTTCTTCTCTAAATGATGTAAAGAGTCATAAAAGATATACTAGAAGGTATATTTTACAGGTTGCACTCCATATTTTGGGTAAATTGCACTTTTTACCAAAATTAGGGTTTTAAGCACAAGGGTTGCTCCACAAGCTGCACCTTGGTGCCCAAACTTGGGAAATCCATTATACCTCATCATATTCCTTCATATGATGTCTCTTTATTAGAGGAACATCTTAACCTGTGTAATTTGCAATTTAACCCCTCTAATTGGGTAATTTGCACATAGGTCCATGTATTACCAAACAATGCTACAATTATTGTTTTAAAAGGACATCAATGAAAATGTATGTTCCTTAGGAACTTAATTACATGCCAAAAGATAATCACAAGGATTTAATTACATATTTAGGCAAAACACCTAGGGTTAATTCATAACCCAGGTCAGGGATGTTACAAATTATCCACCCCTTACAAGGATTTCGTCCCCGAAATCGATAAAACATATTAAGAGAAAAGAGCAGGGTATTTCCTTCTCATCTCTTCCTCTAGTTCCCAAGTGGCTTCTTCAACACCACGGTGATTCCAGAGGACTTTTACAAGACTTATATCTTTCTTCTTTAGCTTTTTAATTCTGTTATCAAGGATTGACACTGGTCCTTCCTCATAAGTTATATCTTCGTTCAATTCTATTTCCATAGGTTGTAGAACTGATTCGGTATCAGGATGACATTTCCTTAACATAGAAATGTGAAACACAGGGTGTAGTTTTTGTAATTCTGGTGGTAACTCTACTCTATAGGCCATCTTTCCAACCCATTCAATGATTGGATAAGGCCCCATAAATCTAGGAGCTAACTTCCCTTTCCTTCCAAAGTGAAGGACTCCTTTCCAAGGCGAGACGTTGAGATACACTCTGTCTCCAACTTGGAACTCCAACGGTCTACGACGCTTGTCAGCATATGATTTATGCCTATTTTGTGCAGTCTTAATCTGTTGTTGTATCACTTTAATCTTCTCTGTGGTCTTCTGCACAAGATCAGAACCTAACAACTGATGCTCACCAGTCTCATACCAACACAAGGGTGATCTAAGACGTCTACCATACAAAGCTTCATAAGGTGCCATATCAATACTATGCTGAGAGCTATTGTTATATGCAAACTCTATTAGGCTTAGGTGTAGATCCCAACTCCCGGTAAACTGGAGAACACATGCTCTCAGCAGGTCTTCCAAGGTCTCTATAGTCCTTTCCGACTGTCCATCAGTCTGTGGATGAAAGGCTGTACTAAACCTTAACTTGGTGCCTAAAGCTCTGTGCAACTGCTCCCAAAAATGACCTGTAAACTGGGGACCTCTGTCAGAAACTATAGTGACAGGAACTCCGTGCAAACGCACTATCTCTTGAACATACAACTGTGATAACTTTTCAGCAGAATAGGTTGTTTTGACAGGTAAGAAATGAGCTGTCTTTGTCAACCTATCAACTATTACCCAGATGGAATCATGTCCTTTGCTTGTCCTAGGTAGGCCAACAACAAAGTCCATGGTCACATGGTCCCACTTCCACTGTGGTATGGGTAAAGGTTGCATTGTCCCTGCAGGCTTCTAGTGTTCAGCTTTAACTTGCTGACACACATGACACCTCATCACAAACTCTGCAACATCCTTCTTCATCCCGGGTCACCAATACATATCCTTCAAGTTTTGATACATCTTGGTGCTCCCTGGATGCATAGCATACATTGAAGAATGAGCTTCTTCTAGGACTAACTTTCTCAAGTTATCCACATCCGGAACTATCATTCTCCCATGATAACATGCCACTTGATCATCTGAGTCATGGAAACCATCTCGCTTCTCATCACCATACTCTGACCTAATCTGCTAAACTGTAGTATCAACCTGTTGTGCTTCCTTAATCTGCTCTCTTAGGGTAGGTTTAATATGCATCTCAGCCAACAACCCAGCTAACAATGACACCTTCAACTGTACATTGTCTTGCCTTAAAGAGATAAGCATATCTCTCTTAGAGCATACTAAAGAGTTTAGTTGTGCTCTATCCATGGTTGATGTTGCTGATTTCCTACTCAAGGCATCTGCAACTACATTGGCCTTTCTTGGATGGTAATCAATTGTACAATCATAGTCCTTGATTAACTCCATCCAGCGACGTTGTCTCATGTTAAGTTCATGCTGAGAAAAGATATACTTTAGGTTCTTTTGATCTGTGAAAATTTGGAATGTCTCTCCGTAGAGATAATGTCTCCAAATCTTCAAGGCATGAACCACTGCATCTAACTCCAAATCGTGTGTCAGATAATTCTCTTCGTGTTTCTTAAGCTGTCGGGAAGCAAAAGAAATCACTTGTTTATCCTGCATCAACACGCATCCGAGTCCATTCTTGGAGGCATCGCAGAAAACTATGTATCCTTTGCCTTGCTCAGGTAGCACAAGTACAGGTGCACTTGTCAACCTTTCTTTTAGTAATTGAAAAGATTGTTGGCACTTATCGCTCCAGTCAAAAGGAACTTCCTTCCGGGTTAACTTAGTCAAGGGTAAGGCTATGGAACTAAAGTTCTTAATGAACCTTCAATAATATCCGGCCAACCCTAAGAAACTACGGATCTCCGTCGGTGTCTTCGGTTGTTCCCATTGTAGAACAGATTCTACCTTTTTAGGGTCAACACAAATACCCAAAGCAGATATCACATGTCCAAGAAAAGATACTTCTGGTAGCCAAAACTCACACTTGCTAAACTTAGCATATAGCTTATGTTCCCTTAGCAAAGTTAGAGCCTGACGAAGATGTTGTTCATGCTGTTGAGCATCTTTACTATAGATCAGAATGTCATCTATAAAGACGACAACACACTGATTGAGGAAAGGTCAGAAGATTCTATTCATGAGTTCCATAAATGCAGCCGGTGCATTAGTTAGTCCAAACGACATAACTGTGAACTCATAGTGACCATACCTTGTTCTGAAAGCAGACTTGGGTATGTCACTATCCTTAATACGAAGTTGATGATATCCAGACATCAAATCTATCTTTGAGAAGACGGTTGCACCACGCAACTGGTCAAAGAGATCATCAATCCTTGGCAGAGGGTACTTATTCTTTATCGTTACTTTATTTAGTTGTCTGTAATCAATGCACAACCGCATTGATCCATCCTTCTTTTTAACAAACAAGACCGGAGCACCCCAAGGTGAAGTACTCGGTCGGATAAAACCTTTCTCAAGCAACTCTTGAAGTTGCTTCTTGAGTTCTGCCATCTTGGCAGGCGCCATCCTATACGGTGTTTGGGCTATAGGTTGGGTATCTGGGATCAAATTGATTTCAAAATCAATTTCCCGAGGCGGTGGCACACCTGGAAGTTCTTCAGGAAATACATCTTCAAATTCCCTGATTACAAGAACTTCAGCAGGGTTAGGACTCTCCATGGTAGTATCTACCACATGGGCTAAGAATGCATAACATCCTTGCCTCATCAGCTTATCAGCAACCATAGCTGACACAAGACAAGTGGGTAGAATCTTTCTCTCTCCTTGAAAGATCCATGTGTTGCTTTCATCAGCAAACACAGCCTACTTGGATTCACAATCCAAGACAACCCTATACCTTTCCAAGGTATCCATCCCAAGGATTATATCAAATCCTTGCATATCAAGTGGTATAAGATCCACTTGAATGCGATGATCAGAAAAGAAGAGGATGCAGGGTGAGCATACCTCTTGCAACACAGCAGACCCTCTCAACGGAGTCTCAAGCAACAAGCTATCTGCCCTATGATTGACCGTCATATTGCAGTTACGAATCACTCTTCGAGTGATAAAGGAGTGCGTAGCACCTGGGTCAATTAAAACAGATACAACACAGGATGTAGACATATCAGAATATAAAAGTTCCATCTGACCTGCCACAACCCGTGGATTGACCACTGCATCTAGTGGGTTCATAGCATAGAATCTTGTTGTCGCCTGAGGTTGAGCCGGTGCTGATGATCCAGCTTGAGATGCTTGTCCACGTCCTCTAGATGCTCCTTGAAACTGTCTTCTTTGTGATCCCTGTTGACTCTGTCTCTGAGGCTGTGTCACACTGACAGGCCTAGACCTACAGTCCTTCATCAAGTTTCCCACCTTCCCACAGTTGTAGCAGCTTCTTTCCAGTTGTTGTGGTCTGGGTGGTCCTGTGACTGACATTGATGTTGAACTGCGAGTCTCTTGTAGTGGTAGGCTTCGTCCGCTACCTCTACTTGGGGACCACTGTGTCTGGAACCAGATCTAGGTGGTAGAGGTGTAGGTGCAGAGAATATAGGCTTCTTAAAGTCTCTAGATGAAGAACCCTGGAACTGCGGATATCTCTTATGGGTTTGTCTCTTCTCGACTACGGATTTCTTTATCCTTCGGACTGACTCAACAAAGGTAGAGAATCTCTCCCGATTTTCTAGTGCAGACACGGGAGTAGTCATGTCGGCATTCAAACCCTTCTCAAGCCTCCAAATCCTTTCTTCATCTGTGGTAGCCATATGCGGACAGAATCGCAACAACTCCATAAACTTAGCTTCATACTCGCTAATGTTCATCATACCCTGCCCCAGTCTCTCAAACTGAGAGATCTTTTCGTCCAGGAAGGTTTTTGGAAAATATCTGTGGACAAATTCCCGACGAAAGTCTTCCCACGAGATCTCGATTCTAGGCCTCTTCTGCTCTTCCATGGTCCACCAGTGACCAGCACTGCCTTTGAGAAGATAGACAGCATGTCTAACCTTCTCACCTTCGGGGATGTTGAGGATTCTGAAAGCTTTCTCCAACTCAGTTAACCAGAGGTCGGCATCTGCCAGATCAGCTGTTCCAAAGTATTCGGTCGCTCCGACACGACAAAGTCGCTCGAACGTCTTACCGATACCTTGACCCTCAGACTGGACAGGTGCCCTAGGTGCAGGCATGGGCATCCTGTCGGTGATATGTGTCATGGAAGTCATAAATTGCCCAAACATAGTTTGAACAACTGGGTTTCCCATGTCAGCTGGGTCAAACTGAGGTGGCTCCATAGGTGGCTCAGGTACAGGTTGCTCTATTTCTAGGTTCCTTGCACCTTCTCGAGGTGCAGCAACACTACTTTCTGCCTCGTACTCCTCCTGTAGTCCAGACATCCTTAATTATCTTCTTCTCCTGAGGAGCAGAAGACTCTATTAGATAAGAAAGAAGTACTAAGGATAGATTTGACATTCTAAGTCCTATGTCTCTGTAGACTCAGTGAACCTAGAGCTCTGATACCACTAATTGTGGGCTCTGATCTCCAAAACACAAGATAAACATAGTGGAAGCGATTCGATTAACAACGCAATACGAAAAATCACGAGAAATTAAAACTTTTCGAAAATGAGATCTCAAAAACCTGAAACTCCTTTTATAAAAGTAAGATGAACAGTTTACATCTCTGATAGATCACTTCATGAGTGATTATACACAGCTAGATACAAAATCTCAAGATTTAAAACCCAAAATCTCGGACCAAAAGACTCCAAGGACCTGAGAGTACAGAGACGACATAAGACTTTCTAACTACATGACTTAGTAGTCAATATCTCCACCTGAGATTCACTGCTGCCCCTGGTGCTCTTGCTGCTGATTCTGATCACCTGCAGACTGGTTCCTTCGTCCTCGATGACCACCTAAAAAGTTGAAATCTACGGGGTGAGACAATTTTAAATAATTGTCCCAGCGAGAGTTATAACTCTCCGCCAGAAACTTTGTTAAAAGCAATCAAAGGAATATCATGAACAGGTAACTTTAGATTATTCACAGCAGGCTTGATAACGATTACTCATCTTTATTAAGGAATATGAAGAACATGTATACTAATACTTGAACAGGATATTAAATGCAAGCAATGTAATATCAATCAATGTTCCTCGTAGTTCAACCTAAACAGTTATGCTACACGGTTGATTATGTTTTACAAACATCATTATGCCCTACGGAGATGAGGTATACTGCTCATACTCCAACTGATCACTAGTAAGTCGCATCGGTATCATAGTAGGTCATCGAAAGAGCCGGATTCTCATGACCTTCAACTACCTTAGTCAGAATGAGGATAAACATGCAGGACACCTAGTGTCTCTGCTAATATAGCTCACCAGGGTATTCTGGTACTTCGCTATTAGAGTCACAGTGGCATTCTGCACTCTCTTCTCTATCGAAAGATTTCATGTTTATCTCTCATCGATGCGGTATAAAAGATTCCTTTGGGAGAATAGTGTTACATCATCCCGGTATAAGCATATAGTGAACGGCTGATGGATTAAGATACATCCACATCAACTCCTACACTAGGATGTAAGGATATACACATCCATATTCCCCCACATACTCTAAAGTATGTGATCCAGGAGTTCCCTTAGGAAAACCTGTTTCACCATCATTTAAACTCTGACAATGATGGATCTATGATCAGGGCTCTACATGGTATGATTATACTTGGTTATTAGGTACATTTCAGTATTCTTTTAGCATCATACATGTTTCCAAACATTCAAGTACTAAACATGGCTATAACAGAAGAATACTAAATGTAACAGGTATTACTCATATCAGTTATCAGATGGATATCAATTCTTAACCATCTTATCACTATAATTCAGGAACATGGGTGTTCACACCCTTATATCATCATAACACTTTGTTATCAAATGACATGTCAGCATCAAGTCATCTATTAGCATGACCCTGATGTCATTCATGGACCTTAAGGCATATCAGTTTCATATGATGCCATTTACATCTAGGCAAAATAGTTATTTCTGTTCATAAGCTATTGACATGTTTTCAATGAATATGATGTCATGATCCTTACCTGGATATGATTATTCCCTTATAAGAACCTGCATGATTAATTCAATTGATAATAATCAACAATTCATAATCAGATCAGCAGTCAATAAAACAGAATTTACCCTTCAATTCAAAGGTTATACTTTTATGTTCTTACAAAGGGTAAGATTCCCTTGTTTACATCATTTAGGGTTATTCACCCCTTTCATTATGATTGGGAATAATAATTCCTCATATCATATCTTGATCATACAATTCATGCTTAAAGGAATAACATGAGTTTAGAGTTTATTGTTCATTTCAACATATTACTATGAACTAGGGTTTACTATTCACATTTCTCATGATTACCCTAGAATTAGGGTTTACTATTCACATTACTCATGATTACCCTAGAATTAGGGTTTACTATTCATATTAGTCATGATTACCCTAGAATTAGGGTTTACTATTCACATTACTCATGATTACCCTAGAATTAGGGTTTACTATTCACATTACTCATGATTACCCTAGAATTAGGGTTTACTATTCACATTACTCATGATTACCCTAGAATTAGGGTTCACTATTCACATTACTCATGATTACCCTAGAATTAGGGTTTACTATTCACATTACTCATGATTACCCTAGAATTAGGGTTTACTATTCACATCATAGTGAAATGAGCTCATAGCATCATCATAAATGAGAAACATCATCATTGATGCTTTCAAATTAGGTTAAGACTCATCAATTATCTTAATTAGGATTTTCATGATCTCTCATAAGTGGATCATACCCTAATCCTGCATATTCATATACATTGAAGGTACTTTATTTGAGTTTTAACCATAATTGGTACTTTCTCTCTCTCCTTACTACTGGATGGTGATTACATCACTCTAGATAGGGTTGGGTTAAGTCCTTATTGATTAACATAAACAAAATCACCACTATCATGTCATTAGGGTTTACATAAAACAAGGTATCCTTTAATTGAACCCATTTAAGTTGAAACGAGTGTGAACCCATTTGAGTTGAAACGGGTGTGAACCCATTTGGATTGAAACGAGTGTGAACCCATTTGAGTTGAAACGGGTGTGAACCCATTTGAGTTGAAATGGGTGTGAACCCATTTGGATTGAAACGGGTGTGAACCCATTTGGATTGAAACGAGTGTGAACCCATTTGGATTGAAATGAGTGTAACCCATTTGGATTGAAACGGGTGTGAACCCATTTGGATTGAAATGAGTGTGAACCCATTTGAGTTGAAACGGGTGTGAACCCATTTGAGTTGAAACGGGTGTGAACCCATTTGGATTGAAATGGGTGTGAACCCATTTGGATTGAAATGAGTGTGAACCCATTTGGATTGAAACGGGTGTGAACCCATTTGAATTGAAACGAGTGTGAACCCATTTGAATTGAAACGAGTGTGAACCCATTTGGATTGAAACAGGTGTGAACCCATTTGGATTGAAACGGGTGTGAACCCATTTGGATTGAAATGAGTATGAACCCATTTGAGTTGAAACGGGTGTGAACCCATTGGAGTTGAAACGGGTGTGAACCCATTTGGATTGAAACGGGTGTGAACCCATTTGGATTGAAACGAGTGTGAACCCATTTGGATTGAAACGGGTGTGAACCCATTTGGATTGAAACGAGTGTGAACCCATTTGGCCTATTGGTCCAAGATCGTTTAGTAAAGTTGGATAAGGACCAACATAGGTATTAACGCTCTTTGTCTTCAACCTTGAAACCAAGGTCTGTTCTTCATGAAAAAGCTTGCAAGGGTGCAAAGAAAGATGGGGAAGAAGAAGAACTAACTATTATTTGCAAGAATAAAAGTATGCATAACAAAGCAAGGTGTAGAGTTATAAAACCCACCTCAAACGTTGTTCCTAGAACTCCAAGATTCCAAGCTTCGAAACTTTAATGGTGGCTTGAGCTCTACAGGTCATCCAAGGTTGTTTCTTCAAGGAAAAGTTGGGAAGGATTGGCTAGGAAGAGAAAGCTAAGTGAATTAACCATGAAACCAACCTTATACAAGGATTTCCCTCATGAATCCAAGCTAGAAGATGGTGCTCTCTTACCTTAAAACAGGTTGGTCGTTTCCCTAAGCTCCAGAGCTTTGCCTTGGTCGGTTGAGAAATATGAGAAGTGAGGAAGTGAAGGGAATATGTTTGGTTGTTTTACAAGGAACTAGGCTTATATACCTTAGGTTGTTTTCCACCATAAGGACCTCTAAAACATAGATTTCTCATCTAAGTCCCTTCTTATTTATAAGGCACGTCCAGGCATGATAATCTTATGCAAAGCTCATCAAAACTCAAGATCTAAGGGTAAAGAAAACCAACATGCATACTAAGGTACATATATGAAGGGTCTCCTTACTCTTACTAGGTGTTTTCACTACAAAAGTCATCCTTCTTATCCAATTATTTAATTGAAGCGCCCCTCTCATCATTTCTTCTCTAAATGATGTAAAGAGTCATAAAAGATATACTAGAAGGTATATTTTACAGGTTGCACTCCATATTTTGGGTAAATTGCACTTTTCACCAAAATTAGGGTTTTAAGCACAAGGGTTGCTCCACAAGCTGCACCTTGGTGCCCAAACTTGGGAAATCCATCATACCTCATCATATTCCTTCATATGATGTCTCTTTATTATAGGAACATCTTAACCTGTGTAATTTGAAAGTTAACCCCTCTAATTGGGTAATTTGCACATAGGTCCCTGTATTACCAAACAATGCTACAATCATTGTTTAAAAAGGACAGAAATGAAAATGTATGTTCCTTAGAAACTTAATTACATGCCAAAAGATAATCACAAGGATTTAATTACATATTTAGGCAAAACACCTAGGGTTAATTCATAACCCAGGTCAGGGATGTTACACATAGGATGTCCTAGAATAGCAAGACCATTCAAAATGGTGTTGAGCCTTGAGTACATGTTGGCTATGCTCTCCTCCATTCCCATCTTGAATTTCTCAAGCAACCCTTTGAGCATGTAAACTTTGCTTTCCCTCACTTGATCTGCCCCTTCATAAGTGATGCAAAGCTTTCTCCATACCTCATAGGTTGTTTCACATGAAGAAATCCGGTTGAACTCGGTGGGGGTCATGGAGGCATAGAGGATGTGCATGGCTCTAGCATTCAAGGTTGCTTTCTTCAAAGTAGCTTCATACCATTCTTCAATCTTTGTCTTTGGTAGCATGTATGGGTTGTTCACCATTTGCCACATCTCAAGACTTGATCCTTGGATGTAGAATTGAATCCTTCTTCTCCAATAGAGGAAATTGCTCCCATCAAAGATTGGAAGGCTGGTCGAGAATCTCTCTCCTAGATAGTCACCCATCTTCTCCTACTTGTTGAAGTATGCTTGGAGAAGACCCGCTCTGATACCAATTGTTGGATCCTAGATGGGTGATTAGATGCTCTAGAGGGGGGGTGAATAGAGATGAAAGCACTTAAACAAAACTCATTAAACCTTCAAGATATATGACAAGATAAGGTTGCTAAATAGGTAATTTGAGTGCAACTAACACATACATAGAAAGGGAGAGAGAGATTGAACATGCACCAATTAGACAAGCTATTTAGAGTGGTTCCACACTTCAAACTAGAAGTGTGTCAGTCCACTTGCCTAGAGAGGTCAACCTCTAGGACTTCCAAACTATTGCACTCTTATATTCATTCATAAGACATACAATGCATGACCAAACAAAGGACTTACCTATCCAATACAAAGAGTCTTCAACCTTACCAAAGACTTACCCACTTTGCAAGAGTCTTCAGCCTTCTCCAAGGACTTACCCACTCTAGCACAAGTCTTTAGCCTTGCAGGAATTACCCACTCTTCTTGGATCTTCCACCTTTGACTTCACCTTGACTCAGAGAAGCTTCTACCAAGGACTTACCCACTTGAGCAAGGAGTCTTCTGCCTTCACCAAGGGCTTACCCACTCTATCTCCAAGTCTTCAGCCTTGATCTTCACCAAGGGACTCCTTCCCTTGTTCTTCTTTACCTCTCTTGGACAAGAGAGAGAACCTTCATCTTCTTGATGGAAATGAGAGATGGGGAGGTTGTGGAAGTGAGAGCCTCACAAGATATACATATAGGACTAGCTCTCTTATAGATTTCCTACTCACTCTAATAGATGTAGCAAGTGATTAAGCTTAGAGAGAGAGAAGGCTGTAGGAAGCACTCAACTATAGAATAGGAGCCTCACATAGAGTTTTGCAATGAATGCTCAACCTTGGAATGAATCCCAAGGGGTCCTATTTATAGCTGGGGATGCCTCTTAGCCTTTGGGAACACTTGTGAAAAAAAACTAGCCATTTTGTGGCTTGCAACGGGTCTATTTTCACTTGTTGCAACTCCACAATGGCTAGAAACACTTTTCTGCACTTTTCCGTACAGTGCAATCGGTTGAGTTTCTATAAGGGTAACTCGACCGATAGAGTAAAAGACAAAGCCGATATTCAGACCATCGGTCGAGTTTGTCCTGAGGAAACTCGACCGACCAATGAAAATAAATTTGGTTAGTTACTCCATCGGTTGAGTTCTGTGTAAACACAACTCGACCGATGCAATCTTCAGAAAATTGATCAAGGATTATCGGTCGAGTTTTCAGGCTGGGAAACTTGACCGACAAAGTGCATGTAATAAATTTTCAAAGTTGCATCTAAAGTGCTCTAATATTCGATCTAAGTGATCCTGATATTTTTCTAAGCTTAATTACAAGTCATACAATCATTACAAGTGATTTACAACATGATTCTAATGGATTTACATCATATTACAAAAACGTGCACTTGTATGACTTTGACTTGTCTTTTCTCCAATTTGAGATGCGCAAGTTAGGGCATTTGGAGTGTGTCTATACATAATCTGAAATCACTCAAGTAGAGACATCAGACACCAATATGTGGAATGGTTAGTCATCATCAAAACACGGGTTTAGTCAATTTAGACGTGAGTCAACATTGACCTAATTGACCTTGAGTCAACACTTAATGATGACTGTCAGGTATAATGTTGAATCAAATATTAATTTATGAAAACATCTCAAAGATAATGTAAGGACCCTGACCTCCATTTTGGGCTTACCCTGTTTGCTTTGCCTAAACCCTGTGTTTAGGGGCTTGCCTAATAACCTGAGTTGTGATTAGGGTTTGTTTGTGCTTTGTTGGGAGGTTGAGGTGCAAATTGCAATTTACTCAAGTTCTAGGGTTGGTGTGCAAGTTTGTCACCTTGAGAGATATCTTTCTCTCTCCTTGCATCCTCTAGGGTTGAGAGGATGGGTTGGGCACCTTGCTTGGTTTTCTTTGAGCCTTGTTTGAGCTTGTTAAAGCTTAGGCTTGTGGTTGGGCTTTCTTGGGCCAAGTTTGAGATTGGTGCCGCCTCCTTGCTTGGTGTGTCGGGCAGGGTGTGTCAGCCAAGAGGTGTGTCGGGCAGTGGTGTATTGGCCATGGAACCATGTTGGTTGATACACACCTTTCTTGTCCTAGGTTTGTTTGTGTCACCCTTAGTGACACTTGGTGCTTTTTGCTAGCAAGGCGACATAGCTTGGACAAGTGGTGGTTTGGGCGAGCACATGTGGAGCAGCCCTCTAGTGGACGCCCACTTGACCCCCTTGTATATATATGGCCCTTCTTTCTTGCTAGAAGCTCCTTTAGTTCCCTTAGTTGCTCCTTTTCCTTTGGTGGCCGAGCTAGAAGAAGAGAAGAGGGAGTGGTAGTCGATACAATTGGTGTCTTGGCTGATACCCTCTCCTTGGTGAAGCTTGGAGGGCAACATAGGTCTAGCCTTCTTCTTCCTCTAGTGGTGGACGAAAGCCTAGAGTGTCCCTTGCTCTTTTCCTTCTCTCATGGTGAGTATCCTTCTCTCTTTCCTTGGCACCTTCTCCTTCTTGCTTGTTTTTCGCCCATGGTGGTTATGAGTTGTTCTTCTCTTCTTGAGGTGGCCGAAGGTGGTTCCTTGGAGCTTGGAGCTTGGTGCTTGGAGCTTAGAGCTTGAGGCGGGTTACATAACTCCTACCCTAGCTATATTACCTTCTCTTCAAGTTGCTTGTTTATATGCTATCTTGATCGGCCATGCTTATCTTGTTAGTGATATCCTTGCTCTAGTATGTGCCTTAACGTTGTGGGATATGATGACATGGCTATGTGGTTTAGATGTGGTCTTGGACCTTGTTGGACGAACCATTGGATTAGGGTTCTTTGGTCAAAACCCCTCTCTCTTAGTTATTGAGAGGTGAGCCTAGGCTTTCCTAACTCCATGGTGTGTGTGGTGTGTTCTTGGGGTAAAATTTGTTTCTCTCCCTTTGGTTTTGAGATGTGGGCTTGAGCTCTAGTGGTATAGGCAAAACCCCTCTCTTCCTTAGTCGTTGAGAGGTGAGTTTATGTTGTAGTTGCATGGGCAATAACCCTCTCTTACCATGGACTTGAGAGGTGAGCCTTTGGTTGGTCTTAACCTATTTGGGGTTGGAAGGTTGGCCGATATGGGATGACCCACCTTACTGCCCGATATGTGATAGAAGTTGTGAAAAACCCCTCTCACTTGGTTGTTGAGAGGTGAGCCAACTCTCTTGACCTATTAGGGTTTCTTGGTGGCAGTCTTGAGCTTGAAGATGGCCCACTCATCATGACCTTTGGACCCTTGCCTGATATCCCTCTTCCAGGGTTAAGCTTGGGTGATATGTTAGATGGGTGTTGACCTCCTTGACCGATATGGACCTTTACCCAAGATGTGCTGTTGGGTGATATGTCCTTGACCGGTATGGTGTGATGACCAAGGTTTTGGTTGATGATTGACAGTAGCATGAGGTTTGGGCGTTTTACCCCTTGGGCGGTAAAGTAGGTGGCTGTGGTGTTGCTGTGTTGGGTAGTGTAACATCCCTGAACTGGGTTATGAACTAACCCTAGGTGTTTTTCTTAATTATGTAATTAGATACTTGTGATTATCTTTTGGTATGTAATTAAAGCTCCTAAGGAACATACATTTCCATTTCTGTCCCTTTTGAACAATGTTGTAATATTGTTTTGTAATACAGGGACCTATGTGGAAATTACCCAATTAAAAGGGGTTAACTTGAAAATTGCACATGTTAAGATGTTCTTTTGGTGTTGAGACATCATAATAATGAATATTATTAAGTATGATGGATTCTCCAAGCTTGGGCACCAAGATGCAGCTTGTGGAGCAATCCTTGTACTTAAAACTCTAGTTTTGGTGTAAAGTGCAATTTACCCAAAATATGGGGTGCAACATGTAAAATACACCTTCTAGAGTATCTTTTATGACTCTTGGCATTATAGTAAGAATGATGAATAGGACACTTCAATTGAATAATCAAATAAGAATGATAACCCTTATAAATTAAATAATCAAGTTATAAGCCTAATAACCCTTCTATATGTGCAACTTAGTAAAAAGTTGTCTTTCTTCACCTTTAGACCTTGGGTTTAAGATGAGTTTTGCTTAAGTATGGAAGGGAGAAACGTGGCTTATAAGAAGGGAAGGACGTACATGAGAAATGGAGAAACAAGTTGTCCTTATGTTGGAATTTCACCCAAAGTATATATACACCTTTTCTCACTTAGCAAGGATCGTTTCCTTCACTTCCCTTCTTATCCCCTTGCTTAGACCGACTTAGGACAGAGCTCTGGAGCAGAGGAGGACGGCTAAGGAGTTCTAGGTAAGCTTTGGTCATCTTCTTGCTCGGATTCATGGAGGAATTCATGGTGCAAGGTTGGTTTTATGGTCTTCCTTACTTGTTTCTTCTTTCTAGCCGATCTTTCCCAACCAATTCTTGGAGAAACACCCATGGCCGACCTGTGGAGCTCAAGACGCCATTAGAGGCCTGGAAGCTTGAAATCTTGGATCTCTAGGAACGACCGTAAGGCGGGTTTTATAACTCTAAACCCTTAAACTTTGTTATACATCTTTCTTTCTTGCAAAAGTAGCTTGTTCTTCTTTTCCCCATCCTTCCTTGCTTTCTTGCAACTAAAACCACGAAGAACAGACCTTGATCTGGAGGTAGAAGAAGATGGGTATGATTACCAATGTTACTTTATCAAACGGTCTTGTTCCCCCCCCCCCCTTTTGGCCAAACGGTTTGCAAAACCGTTTGGGGCAAACGGTTTGCAAAACCGTTTGAAGGGCAAACGGTTTCACAAGGTCAGTTGGAGAAAACGGTCTCCAAGACCGTTTGGGTGAGTTGACCAAGCATTGACCATTTTAGATTCCTGTTCATAATTATGTTGGTTGATAACCCTCCACATTTGAGGGATTAACTCCAAAGGAATCGTGATTTGAAGGCAAATCAATTAGGTAAACCTAAATGGATTAAGTGCTGATTTCTAACCTGATTAACTTGACCTTTTTGAGAAAACGGTTTCAAAACCGTTTGAGTGAGTTGACCAAGCATTGAACGTTTGAGTTTCCTGTTCATAATTATGTTAGTTAATAACCAACCAAATTTGATAGGTTAACGCCCAAGGAATCCAGAGTTGAAGGCTAATCAATTAGATAAACCTAAATGGATTAAGTGCTGATTTTTCAGCTTGATTAATTGAACTTTTTGGGCAAACGGTTTCAAAACCGTTTGAGGGCGTTGACCAAGCATTGACCGTTTGAGATTCCTGTTCATAATTATGTTGGTTAATAACTAACAAAATTTGATAGGTTTATTCCAAAGGAATCATGAGTTGAAGGCTAATCAATTAGGTAAACCCTAATTGGATTATGTGCTGACTTTCAACTTGATTGATATGACTTTTTTGGGTTTTCTTGCCCAAACGGTCTCAAGACCGTTTGGGGGTCACCCAAGACCGTTTGAAGGTCTAGGGTCAAGTATGTATATGTGTTTGAAGATCCAAAGATGTGGTATGAACCCTAATCGGCTAAGTGCTGATTTTGCAAGTGATGAGTTGATTGTTTTGGGTTGATTGGCCCAAATGGTTTCAAAACCGTTTGGGGATCACCCAAACGGTCTCACGACCGTTTGGGGATCACCCAAGACCGTTTGGAGGTCTGGGGTTAAGTATATTTGACCAATTGAAGGTCCAAAGGTACACAATTACAAAGCAATCAATTGATGATTTGATGATCAACTCAATAGCTCAAACCCTAATGGTTTTTCACTAGAATCCAAGGGTTGGGTGATCCAAACGGTCTCAAGACCGTTTGGAACTCATCCAAACGGTCTCAAGACCGTTTGGAGGTCACCCAAGACCGTTTGGAGGTCTAGGGGTGAGTATGGTTAAGCAATTGATGATCCAATGTTACTAAGTTAAAGTGTAATCAATTGCTGATTTGGTGATCAATCCAATGATCCAAACCTTAATTGATTGACTTGGATTTTGATGATATGACAGGAAAACGGTCTCAAGAACGTTTATAGGTCATCCAAACGACCTCAACACCGTTTGGGGTCAGGTCATACCCAATTTGGATGATGGATCTATGGTTTCAAAGTAACTAGTCTTACATTGATTAGTATTGAAGGATCATCGATTCCAAACCCTAATTCAATTAAATCAAACCCTAATTGATGAACAATT
Source organism: Alisma plantago-aquatica (assembly GCA_963693085.1). Classification (NCBI taxonomy): domain Eukaryota; kingdom Viridiplantae; phylum Streptophyta; class Magnoliopsida; order Alismatales; family Alismataceae; genus Alisma; species Alisma plantago-aquatica. Next base: position 452,730,479 of record OY856413.1, on the reverse strand, counting down.
GAAGGTTAATTAAGGGTCAAATTAGTTGAAGGTTGACCTATTAAACTCAATTGAGGTATGAGTATAGGTCCAATTGATTATTGGTTCCATGAATTCAATGATTGAAGTAATCAACATTGGAAACCCTGATTCAATTGGATACCTTATGTAATGGAGGTTCAATGTGAATGAATCTTTGAGAATTAAGATGATGAATGTTCTATTGATCCAATAATGATTAGTAATGACAAAAAATGAAGGCACAAAGGTTGAAACCCTAATAGTACCTAAGTGACTAGTACCAATTAAAGGGAGAATTCTTAATTGCTTATAGGATTAATAGCTTGATACACTATGTTAACCATAGTAGTATGTACTTGATTGAAGGTTTGATGTGATCTAATCAAGTTGAAAGAATGAAAGATTAGAATATATATATATATATATATATATATATATATATAAATATGAATCATGTAATGATCTTCGGTAGCACGACCGTGTAAGGGAGCATGGCCGTGGTAGCCTTACTTTGCACGACCGTGCAAGGTGGCACGGCCGTGGTGTCCTATAAAGAAATTTAAAAGTTTTGGTATTATGCTGACATTGTTATATATGCATGTCCTTATTTGTATAAGTCATACATGTTGATATTATGAGGTGATCATAGCCAGGTAAGAGTTATGATGTCCTATTCCTTGAAAACAATTATAAGCTTTTAAGAGTGATGATATGTGAAAAGTATATACATTGCTTCAATCAAGGTCATGTTGTTAGATGAATTGATGCTTATATGTCACTTGGTAGCAAGTGTTATGATAATCTGAGGGTTTGAATAGCCATGTTCCTGAATCATACGATGAGATGGTTAAGAATTAATATCCATATGATAACTGATATGAGTTAAACTTGATATATTTAGTATTCTTCTTTTATAGTAGTGTTTTAATGATTAATGATTGCTTAAGTAAATGTTGTCTTACTTAATACCAAATCTGTTGTTGAATGCCTTAAAGATTATATTGCTTATGTTAATCCTTTATTGCTATAACAAAGCTTCTGGCGAAGAGTTATAACTCTCGCTGGGACAATTATATAAAATTGTCTCACCCCCGTGGGATTCGACTTTTTAGGTGGACGTCGAGGACGGAGGAACCAATCCGAGGGTGGGCAGTATCAGCAGCAGCAACACCAGGGGCAGCAGTGAATCTCAGGTGGAGATACTGAGTGCCAAGTCTTGTAGATAGTATGTCTTATGTCGTCTCTGTACTCTCAGGTCCTAGGAGTCAGTAGGTCTGAGGTTTTTGGCTTAGTGCCTCGAGATTTTGTATCTTGCCTTCTTCAGATAATAAGGCAATGGATGTATGTAATCATAGAGATGTAATGTCAAGCTATGATGTAAATAGTTTACCTTGTTTTCTTATAAAGGAGTTATGGTTTAAATATCTCTTCACAAAAAGTTTTAAATTTTTAGTGATTTTTGGTAATCCGCTGCTTAGTGAACGCTTCCGCATTAGTTAATCTTGTTTTCTCGAGATAGACGTTACATTTAGTGGTATCAGAGCTCTAGGTTCGTTGAGTCTACAGAAACATAGGACTAAGGTTGTAGAGTTTGTTCTAAGTGTTTTCCAGATTATCTGATAGTATCTTCTGCTCACATAGGAGAAGAAGAACTTGAAGATGTCTGGACCACATGAAGAGCGTGCTGATGAAGGCAGTACTGCTGCACCAGGAGGAGGTGTAGGAGACCAGAATAGGGAGGGGCCTGTACCTGAACAGCCCCAGATTGACCCAACTGAGATAGAAAACCCATCTCTCCATGCTTTATTTGATAAATTCCTGACAGCCATAACACACATAGCAGATAGGGTGCCACCATCTACACCTAGGGCACCAGCCCATCAGGAAGGTTATGGAGCCGGCAAGATTTTTGAGAGACTTTGCCGGGTGGGAGCCATAGACTATGCTGGTACATCTGACCCAGCAGATGCTGATCTGTGGTTGACAGAGCTGGAAAAGGCTTTCAGGATCCTTGATATTCCTGAAGCTGAAAAGGTAAAACATGCGGTATACCTCCTAAAAGGAAGTGCTGGTAATTGGTGGATGATAGAGGAAGATAAGAGACCAGGCGAAGAAATAGGATGGGAGGTATTCCAACGAGAATTCGTCAGTAGATACTTCCCTAAGACGTATCTAGATGAGAAGATCTCTCAATTTGAGAGGATCACACAAGGACAAATGAACGTTAGCGAATATGAAGCTAAGTTCATGGAGTTGCTGCGGTTTTGTCCGCAGATGGCAGTTAGTGATGAAGAAAGAATTCGACATTTTGAAAAGGGATTGAACACTGAACTAGCCACTCCTGTGTCTACCTTAGAGAATATAGAAAGGTTTGCCACCTTTGTGGAGTCAGTAAGAAGGATAGAGAGGTCAGAAACCGAGAAACGACAGACAAGTAGTAAGAAGATGTACACCCAGCCTCAAGATCAAAGGCCTGAAAATTTTAAGAAGCCAAGATTTTCTACACCGACAACTATATCAGGATTTCCTACCCAAACACAATGGGTTTCAAGTGGGAGTAGGGATTATAGTAGCATTCCAAGAAGACCCTCTGACATAGCATCAACATCGGTAACTGGATCGCATAGACATTTTGCACCCAGGATATGTTACCAATGTAGACAACCGGGGCATCTGGCAAGGGATTGTCCAGATGGGAATACAATGATGACTCAACCTCAAGGGTAGAGTCAGCAAGGATCACAAAGGAGGCAATTTTCTAATAATAATAGAGTACATGGACAGACATCCCAGACAGGTCAGACAAAATAAGTTTTGTTTTGATATTTCATATCAGGATTCTATGTGTTAAAGATATGAAATTAGTTGTTTTTGAATTCCTTTGACTAATCCTATAAGGACACAAGGGAGATAAGAACTTATATCTTACTCAATATTCTTTAAAAATAACTTATAATCTTCCTTAATTGTGTATTAAAAGATGAGATATAGATGTGATACCTGAAGAATAATCAAGTATGGCAAATCATGTGTGTATAACGATATGAAAAGTGGGGAATATGATGATAAGTAAAATACATACTACCTAATCTCAATACTTATATACCCTGGCCAGGTATATGGTTATTGTGGATAAGGAAAGTATGAAACTCTTAGATTGTTATCTTTTTTATTACCCTGATCAGGTAATTATTCTGAAACAATCTAGAGAGTATAAAGAAATTAAATGAGAAAAGCTAAGTGAATACTTAGTGAACATACTTAGTGAACATACTCATTGAATTTCCTCAGTGAATACTTAGTGAACATACTTAGTGAACATACTTAGTGAACATACTCAGTGAATTTCCTCAGTGAATACTTAGTGAACATACTTAGTGAACATACCCAGTGAATTTCCTCAGTGAATACTTAGTGAACATACTTAGTGAATATACTCAGTGAATTTCCTCAGTGAATACTTAGTGAACATACTTAGTGAATATACTTAGTGAATTTCCTCAATGAATACTTAGTGAACATACTTAGTGAACATACTTAGTGAACATACTCAGTGAATTTCCTCAGTGAATACTTAGTGAACATACTTAGTGAACATACTTAGTGAACATACTCAGTGAATTTCCTCAGTGAATACTTAGTGAACATACTTAGTGAACATACTTAATGAACATACTCAATGAATTTCCTCAGTGAATACTTAGTGAACATACTTAGTGAACATACTCAGTGAATTTCCTCAGTAAATACTTAGTGAACATACTCAGTGAATTTCCTCAGTGAATACTTAGTGAACATACTTAGTGAACATACTTAGTGAACATACTCAGTGAATTTCCTCAGTAAATACTTAGTGAACATACTTAGTGAACATACTTAGTGAACATACTCAGTGAATTTCCTCAGTGAATACTTAGTGAACATACTTAGTGAACATACTTAGTGAACATACTCAGTGAATTTCCTCAGTGAATACTTAGTGAACATACTTAGTGAACATACTTAGTGAACATACTTAGTGAACATACTCAGTGAATTTCCTCAGTGAATACTTAGTGAACATACTTAGTGAACATACTTAGTGAACATACTCAGTGAATTTCCTCAGTAAACACTTAGTGAACATACTTAGCGAATATACTTAGTGAATTTCCTCAGAGAATACTTAGTGAATATACTTAGTGAACATACTTAGTGAACATACTCAGTGAATCTCCTCAGTAAATACTTAGTAATCATACTCCATGAACTTCATCAGTGAGTGCTTTTGAGACAACATACTTAGTAAATTTACTTAGTAAGATCTTCCAAGACAAATTGCTCAGTGAATCTTCTCAGTGAATATTTCCAAATTAATTAATTAGCAAGCTTTCTTAGTGAACTATTTCATATAAATAAAGGATTGCTGAGTGAATTATCTGTGTTAGGTATATATGTTTCTCTTTTGGTAAACATTCTTGAGTGATACTAGAAGAATGTTCTTTTATGCTTCTTTCTTTAAAAATATGGACATCTTATGTTAGGGGTTTATGCTTTGCACAAACATAAATAGTGATAAGAAGGAATTAATGGAAGGGGCTTTGTGTGAATTACAAATCCATAATATCATCATAAATTTTAAGATAATATGGGGAAACTTGAGGGCCCTACTAATGAATAATCTATTCCTCCTTTTCTTGGGATTTCGGGGACGAAATCCTTGTTAGGGGTTTATAATTTGTAACATCCCTGAACTGGGTTATGAACTAACCCTAGGTGTTTTGCTTAATTATGTAATTAGATACTTGTGATTATATTTTGGTATGTAATTAAAGCTCCTAAGGAACATACATTTCCATTTCTGTCCCTTTTGAACAATGTTGTAATATTATTTTGTAATACAGAGACCTATGTGCAAATTACCCAATTAAAAGGGGTTAACTTGCAAATTGCACATGTTAAGATGTTCCTTTGGTGTTGAGACATCATAATAATGAATATTATGAAGTATGATGGATTCTCCAAGCTTGGGCACCAAGATGCAGCTTGTGGAGCAATCCTTGTACTTAAAACTCTAGTTTTGGTGTAAAGTGCAATTTACCCAAAATATGGGGTGCAACTTGTAAAATACACCTTCAAGAGTATCTTTTATGACTCTTGGCATCATTTAGAGTAAGAATGATGAATAGGGCACTTCAATTGAATAATCAAATAAGAATGATAACCCTTATAAATTAAATAATCAAGTTATAAGCCTAATAACCCTTCTATATGTGCAACTTAGTAAAAAGTTGGCTTTCTTCACCTTTAGACCTTGGGTTTAAGATGAGTTTTGCTTAAGTATGGAAGGGATAAACGTGGCTTATAAGAAGGGAAGGACCTAGATGAGAAATGGAGAAACAAGTTGTCCTTATGTTGGAATTTCACCCAAAGTATATATCCACCTTTTCTCACTTAGCAAGGATCGTTTCCTTCACTTCCCTTCTTATCCCCTTGCTTAGACCGACTTAGGACAGAGCTCTGGAGTAGAGGAGGACGGCTAAGGAGTTCTAGGTAAGCTTTTGTCATCTTCTTGCTCGGATTCATGGAGGAATTCATGGTGCAAGGTTGGTTTTATGGTCTTCCTTACTTGTTTCTTCTTTCTAGCCGATCTTTCCCAACCAATTCTTGGAGAAACACCCATGGCCGACCTGTGGAGCTCAAGAATCCATTAGAGGCCTGGAATCTTGAAATCTTGGAGCTCTAGGAACGACCTTAAGGCGGGTTTTATAACTCTAAACCCTTAAACTTTGTTATACATCTTTCCTTCTTGCAAAAGTAGCTTGTTCTTCTTTTCCCCATCCTTCCTTGCTTTCTTGCAACTAAAACCACGAAGAACAGACCTTGATCTGGAGGTAGAAGAATATGGGTGTGATTACCAATGTTACTTTATCAAACGGTCTTGTTCCCCTCCTTTTGGCCAAACAGTTTGCAAAACCGTTTGGGGCAAACGGTTTGTAAAACCGTTTGAAGGGCAAACGATTTCACAAGGTCGGTTGGAGCAAACGGTCTCCAAGACCGTTTGGGTGAGTTGACCAAGCATTGAACATTTTACATTCCTGTTCATAATTATGTTGGTTGATAACCCTCCAAATTTTAGGGATTAACTCCAAAGTAATCGTGAGTTGAAGGCAAATCAATTAGGTAAACCTAAATGGATTAAGTGCTGATTTCTAACCTGATTAACTTGACCTTTTTGAGCAAACGGTTTCAAAACCGTTTGAGTGAGTTGACCAAGCATTGACCGTTTGAGTTTCTTGTTCATAATTATGTTAGTTAATAACCCACCAAACTTGATAGGTTAACACCTAAGGAATCGAGAGTTGAAGGCTAATCAATTAGATAAACCTAAATGGATTAAGTGCTGATTTTTCAGCTTGATTAATTGAACTTTTTGGGCAAACGGTTTCAAAACCATTTGAGGGAGTGGACCAAGCGTTGACCGTTTGAGATTCCTGTTCATAATTATGTTGGTTAATAAATCACCAAATTTGATAGGTTAATTCTAAAGGAATCATGAGTTGAAGGCTAATCAATTAGGTAAAACCTAATTGGATTATGTGCTGACTTTCAACTTGATTGATATGACTTTTTTGGGTTTGTTTTCCCCAAACGGTCTCAAGACCGTTTGGGGGTCACCCAAGACCGTTTGAAGGTCTAGGGTCAAGTATGGATATGTGTTTGAAGATCCAAAGATGTGGTATGAACCCTAATCGGCTAAGTGCTGATTTTACAAGTGATGAGTTGATTGTTTTGGGTTGATTGGCCCAAACGATTTCAAAACCATTTGGGGATCACCCAAACGGTCTCAAGACCGTTCGGGGATCACCCAAGACCTTTTGGAGGTCTGGGGTTATGTATAGTTGACCAATTGAAGGTCCAATTGTACACAATTACAAAGCAATCAATTGCTGATTTGATGATCAACTCAATAGCTCAAACCCTAATGGTTTTTCACTAGAATCCAAGGGTTGGGTGATCCAAACGGTCTCAAGACCGTTTGTAACTCATCCAAACAGTATCAATACCGTTTGGAGGTCACCCAAGACCGTTTGGAGGTCTAGGGGTGAGTATGGTTAAGCAATTGATGATCCAATGTTACTAAGTTAAAGTGTAATCAATTGCTGATTTGGTGATCAATCAAATGATCCAAACCTTAATTGATTGACTTGGATTTTGATGATATGATGAGCAAACGGTCTCAAGACCGTTTGGAGGTCATCCAAATGACCTCAAGACCGTTTGGGGTCAGGTCATACCCAATTTGGATGATGGATCTATGGTTTCAAAGTAACAAGTCTTACATTGATTAGTATTGAAGGATCATCGATTCCAAACCCTAATTCAATTAAATCAAACCCTAATTGATGAACAATTGAGGGTTAATTAAGGGTTAAATTATTTGAAGGTTGACCTATTAAACTCAATTGAGGTATGAGTATAGGTCCAATTGATGACTGGTTCCATGAATTCAATGATTGAAGTAATCAACATTGGAAACCCTAATTCAATTGGATACCTTATGTAATGGAGGTTCAATGTGAATGAATCTTTGAGAATTAAGATGATGAATGTTCTATTGATCCAATAATGATTAGTAATGACAAACAATTAAGGCACAAAGGTTCAAACCCTAATAGTACCTAAGTGACTAGTACCAATTAAAGGGAGAATTCTTAATTGCTTATAGGATTAATAGCTTGATACACTATGTTAACCATAGTAGTATGTACTTGATTGAAGGGTTGATGTGACCTAATAAAGTTGAAAGAATGAAAGATTAGAATATATATATATATATATATATATATATATATGAATCATGTAATGATCTTCAGTAGCACGACCGTGTAAGGGAGCACGGCCGTGGTAGCCTTACTTTGCACGACCGTGCAAGGTGGCACGACTGTGGTGTCCTATAAAGAAATTTAAAAGTTTTGGTATTATGCTGACATTGTTATATATGCATGTCCTTATTTGTATAAGTCATACAGGTTGATATTATGAGGTGATCATAGCCAGGTAAGAGTTATGATGTCCTATTCCTTGAAAACAATTATAAGCTTTTAAGAGTGATGATATGTGAAAAGTATATACATTGCTTCAATCAAGGTCATGTTGTTAGATGACTTGATGCTTATATGTCACTTGGTAGCAAGTGTTATGATAATCTGAGGGTTTGAATAGCCATGTTCCTGAATGATACGATGACATGGTTAAGAATTAATATCCATATGATAACTGATATGAGTTAAACTTGATATATTTAGTATTCTTCTTTTATAGTAGTGTTTTAATGATTAATGATTGCTTAAGTAAATGTTGTCTTACTTAATACCAAATCTATTGTTGAATGCCTTAAAGATTATATTGCTTATGTTAATCCTTTATTGCTATAACAAAGCTTCTGGCGAAGAGTTATAACTCTCGCTGGGACAATTATATAAAATTGTCTCACCCCCGTGGGATTCGACTTTTTAGGTGGACGTCGAGGACGGAGGAACCAATCCGAGGGTGGGCAGTATCAGCAGTAGCAACACCAGGGGCAGCAGTGAATCTCAGGTGGAGATACTGAGTGCCAAGTCTTGTAGATAGTATGTCTTATGTTGTCTCTGTACTCTCAGGTCCTAGGAGTCAGTAGGTCTGAGGTTTTTGGCTTAGTGCCTCGAGATTTTGTATTTTGCCTTCTTCAGATAATAAGGCAATGGATGTATGTAATCACAGAGATGTAATGTCAAGCTATGATGTAAACAGTTTACCTTGTTTTCTTATAAAGGAGTTATGGTTTAAAGATCTCTTCACAAAAAGTTTTAAATTTTTAGTGATTTTTGGTAATCCGCTGCTTAGTGAACGCTTCCGCATTAGTTAATCTTATTTTCTCGAGATAGACGTTACAGGTAGTATGGGTGTTTCCTGTTGTAACGCATTGTTGTGAGGTGTTTCCCAACACGCTGTTTCCAGTTATGTGGCATTGCATGCTGCCTGGTATGGCATCACCCGACATAGAGTTGCACGATATGGTTCTGACCGGTATGATGCTACACGCTTGGGCGTTGCAGGTTGGTCCTTAGAAGTGTTGCCCGATAGGAGGTGCTGCTCGTTATCAGCCTTGTGGAGCTGCCTGACATAGTGCCTTAGTGGCTTGGGCGATATGGTTGTATCCCTAGATGGATGCTGGCTGATACAGTAGAATGCCTAACCGATATAGTGATGGGCGTCACACTCTTTGGTGAGAGACACCATGCTTTTAGTAAGGGTTGTGGTATACCTTTGGTGAGGGTTGTCCCTTGCCCGATATACCTTTAGTGAGGGTTGTATCTTGTGTTTGGTTAGTAACCCTAATGATTGTTATGCTTTAGTATATGCAGCTATTACGCTTGATATATATATATATATATATATATATATATATATATATATATAAGAATGCTATGCTTTGATATACTCATCCATGTTGCATGGTTAACTCTCATAATAAAGTAAGGAGTTGTAAATGTTCCTCGTACAAGTATCATTGCTCCTTTGTGATTTCACTAACCATGCAAGTAACATTTGTAAGATGAGGCCATGACAATGGCATAATAATGATATGATGTGGAATATCAAGGGTTGTGATGAACCCAGTGATGTATGATGGGTGTTACCCATGGAATGGCAATGTGGGCCTTGATGATGGGATTGAGTCCCTGTGATGTTGATCCTTGAGATAGATCTTGATGATTGGAAAGAGGCCAAGTGGTAACATGTGACATTGGATCCTTGTGATGGATCAGGATGATGTTGATGGCACTCAAGGCCTTAGTGACAATGTGACACAAGATAACAAGTTATTGTTTATTCATTCTTGATATAGTTGCATGTTACATAACTTGGTTGAATCTTGCAATCCACTTAAAATATGTTAATTAATTACAGATGAATCTTTCATGTAGTTTGCCCTGGCCATAGATCCATCATCATCAGGAGTTTGGTGATGGTGAAACAGGTTCTCCTAAGGGTTAACCTGGAACACATATTGTTGAATATGCGGGGTGTGCCTACACCCTAAGTAGTAGTGCATGTTTAGAGAATAGTTTCACGCCCATGGCTCAGTGTGGTTGGAGCATGGTGAATAGGCCTATGGCTCAGGATATGTGATAGAGCATGGTGAACAGGACCATGGATCAATGATGATGGAGCACGGTGAATAGGACCATGGCTCGGTTTTCTAGCGCCGATACCTGTACCAAGGTGGGCTAGGCAGAGGGTAGCCTGACCTTGTGTGGCTGAGGCCACTTAAGCAAGAGACTGTGGTCCTGCTTTGGATATCATGCACTGACCACGAGGAGGTGAGGTCATGGAGTCTGACTCTTCCATTGACCTTGTATGGCACCGGCTTTGGGTTTCACAATCAAAGGTTGTATTTGAGCGGTACAACTCACTTTTTCAGGGCATAATAAATCATAATATAGTTGTATAGTATATCTGCTTAGGGAAAACATGAAACATTGGTTGAGGCCTTGTTTGTATAGTTGCCCTAGTTATATCTTACAGCTAATTACATGTTCCTCAGATGTTATGATAAGTTCTTATTAGACTTGTCTTGTCAATCATGTTCCATATTATTATCTATGCATATGCTTCCTAAATATCTTGATAAGAAGTTATAGCAAGTTAGCTCTGCTCAGTATGTTGCTCATATATGATCTTCTTATATCACTTACCTGCTTTATCTGTTCTAGCTCTCCTTTGAGGTTTTATAGTTTCTGCGGGGGTTATGTTTCTCGCTAGGACTGTGTGTCTCACCCCGTTAGTTTAAAACCTTTTTAGGTGATCAAGCTAGACGTGGTGGTGATCGCGGTGTTGCAGCTGAGCAGCAAGAAGAACAATAAAAGGAAAGAGGTGGTTATGTTGCTATCTTTTGGAGGTTTTGTAGTAGAGTCCTAGAGTCATCCCTATACTCTCAGGTCCTTGGAAGTGTTTTGACGAGGTTTCACGATGTATAGTTGATAGGGCTTTCTTATCATGTTGTTGACCTGGCTAGGTCTGTTATGTATATAAACAGGTGATGCATCCTTTATGGATAAAAGACAGCTGGATCCTATGAACGGTGGACATGTATCACGTTGATGTATATTTATATAACATGTTTCTTTGCAGGATGTGGATCTGGTTGTAATAGTTCCTTTCTTATCTACTTTCCACAATCAGTTTTAATTAACCTGTATTTTTGGTAATACGATGTTTATGACGGTTCTGCACGTTTTCACGTGGCATTTCATTGTCTATGTGATAGCGGGATGTCACAAATAATAAGAGATATAATCATAGAATGCACATCACATGTTTAAATCAAAACTAAAAAGAGAATAAGTCAATAATGTTAGTTGGAAGAGAAGATAATGTGGTATGAAGATGGTAAGAATTACAAGATAGTTTTACATAAGCATGATGACATACTAAAGCAGGACTTTAATAGAAGTAAAGAGTGAGAAAATTTTAAACATACAAGTTATGTGATAAAAGTTCAATGATTAGACTTGGATGAGAGAAAAACAATAAGACAATATTTGAAAGGGATAAAATCTCAACTTCATACATATCCTCCTTTTCCATGCATTTCTTGATAGAAAGCAAAGAAAACAAAATATATATTGCAAGTGAACCAGTGAGAAAATAAGAGAAACATTAAAAAGTCTAGATAAGTACAAAGGTAAAAGTAGAGAATGGTACGCTATGAGATGACGATAAGTAATTCACATGCCACCCGGATTAGGGCAAGTTTATAACAAAAAGGATCATATTAGAAGTTGCAATATAGAGAGTTAAGTTTCTGGCAATGCTAAGTGTAAGCAAAACCTAGATATCTAGATAAGAGCAACATATCTTGATTCTTATTAGTTGACTCTTAGTATTTGTGTATTTCTAGAAAACTACAACATTTTGGGATAATCTTGAGAAAATCTCCTATATAAAAAGATAAGTTTTGTAGTCATTCTTATCAAATTTACAGGATCTTTAAAAAATGATTTCCATTTAAGATAGGTTGGTACTAGTAGTATTGGCACATCTAGTCTATCCTTCATCACTATTATGCATAGTGTTCTGCTACCGCTCATCTTCCCATGGCTAGCTCTAGCAGTAAAAGCTACATGTTTACCTATCAATATCATAGTAAACAAAATATAGTTGGGCATCTAATCTTCCCAACTGATTGGCATATTAGAGTGTCACATCAAAGCAAAAAAGGCTAGATCAAGCTTGCATTTGATTTAGGCATCTTCTGGATCAATGTTAATCATAGTTTTAAAGGGAGATCATTTGTGACCATCTCTAGGAAAGAGTTACAGAACTCCTACAATTAGAAGAAGGACATAGGTCTACTTTTCCATCAGTTGATAATTGATGGATGTGTGCTTGTTTTTTAGTAAGTTGAGGACCAACATGACAACATTATTTTTCCTATGGTTTGTGTATGTTTGTCTCTTCGCCGTTTGAATACTAATGAAGTTGTTGTACCTTCTTTCAATTGAGAAGCGATCAAGGTGGCTCCACATGTAACCCTCTTTGTTTCTGTCAGTTTCCTACTGATGAAGCAAGTGGCTAACTAAGTGGTGGCCTTGCATTGGTTGAGTACCAATGATGACCTTGGAGTGTGTTCTGATGGTTGTCTTGAGAACTTAACTTTTTTTTTGTGATATAAAAGTAGGTTTCGTCTAGTACATGTGTGTAATGTATCCAATAAAATGAATAATAAGTTGTGATTGTGTTCTTGATTGTGTAATGTATCCAATAAAATGAATAATAAGTTGTGATTGTGTTCTTGATTGGTTAGTAGTCTAGTACAATTTAGTAGTTGTAACTCATGTTTAAAGTTTATGGGAGATTATAATCCTAGTGTGGTAAAAGAAAATATGATATGATTTCCTACATTATTGTATAATGTACCAAGAAGTATAGTAAAGCATGTTGTATGAGATGACAATGTAAAGGTTAAAATACCATTGAGGGTGGAATCTCAAGAGAGTATATCCCTATATAAAATTATATATATTTTTAATTTAGCATGGGATATTAATGCTCTTGTGGTGTTTGAAATGGGTTACTACGCTTTAATTGTTACTTTTAAAAATTAGACAAATAAGGTTGTAGATGTGAACCTTAGAGTAAGAAACATTTATAAGTTAACATACAAAAACATAATCTTACAATACTATTATTGCATACCTATAAGTTTTGAGGACAAAAATCCTTAAGGGGGACATGTTGTTACCACAAACACCTTTCTTATTAAAAAAATCTTCAGGTTAATTATAATTTTAGTATTAATTAAATTTTCATTAGTGATTATAGTTTCATTATCACCATGAATAAAATTTGGTTGATTAAAGGCTAACCGGTTCCTTTCTAATTCACAATATATACTTTGATCATACTATGAGATTTGAGTTTTAGTTCATTTAGTAATGTCCCACACATTATTTTGGTGAGATATTTAGAGATACTTAGAATAAATTAATAAATAAGTTATCATTTTATACTTTTTGTCAAACTTTTACTGAAGAATTGTTTATAATTCAGTTACAAATTTGAGGAAAATATGAATTAAATTGGAATTAAATTTAGAGAATTATGGTACTTTCAGTATCCACATATATTTTCCATCGATGTAAAACCGATGAACCACCTATAAATTGTGCAAACCGATAGGCCACCTTCCAACGGACCCACTAATCAATATAAATATGTTGCGGTTACCGCCAAAATGGCCATTACTTTTAAGATACTTATCAAAAATTGCCAAAATTTGTTTAGTTGGATTAGTATTCTAATTCTTCACATAATCCCTAAATAATAGAAAAGAGGAAATTTGTTTTGTGGGATTCATCTATTTCCCACATAACAAGAGTCCTAAATAACAAAAAAAGACGAACATGAAGGTAATTTCTATGGCGATTTGTGGGTAAGAACATAAAGAACTGGAGAACAAAAAACTAGATATATTTCCATCATGGTAAGTCTATTTTAGGCATGCATTCTTCCTTTCTTGCTCTTTCCCTTGTTCAGATTCAATTGTAGGACTCACTTGAGGTACTTAGTTTTTTTACTACTCAATGGTTAGTCTAGAACCACTAACGTAGGTAGTTTAACCCAGACTGCTTTGAATCTCTTCCTGAGTACCCATGATCATAGGAGGAGTCCAATTTATTTATCTTGTTGATATAGATGTCGAGACTAGATGTGGTGAGGACCATGACAGTCTGGGTAGTTAGTTAGCAAACTTAAAATCCCAAGTCAACTCTAAGTCTTGTACCATGAGATTGTAGTTTTTGTATGATGTTTTCACTTGTTGTGATATAACTCATGTGGGTTCAAGAAATTAATAAAGCAACTAAAAGATTTAAGAAGTCAGACTCATGAATTTATTATCCAGAATTTAAATATCAGATTCAAAATTGTATTGTTCATTTATTGTTAGTGTATAGTATGTTGATGAATTTTACATTATTCCTCATCTATCAGAGTAATTATTATCTTGCTTGTGCCTTATTATGTTACAAACCACTTAACAAAGAACATATGTACTATCTTGTCTACATGGTGAACTTATATTCATTGATCCAGTATCACACACTCTATTCAATAACTTTAAGGAACACCTACTGATTATGAAAATAGACATAGATTCAAAAGAGCCCTACCACAGAAAGATGTTAGTAGAATTTTGAGGTAAAATTAGACAGTCTTGATCCATGTCCACTCTAGGTCCTTTAATGGGAAAAAGAAAGAGTTGTAATAGTCAATGATATAGCAATGCATTTTCTCCATTGTAAAATGGTTGTATAATATATGCTCCATATAGTTGAATGTGTTGAACTATTAAGTGATAAATAATAAAAAGGTCTTGTGTGTTTGATTACGAGACAAATGTTCAAAATGCTTTATGTACGTGTCCTACTTTCATATATAATTTTTTTTTCTCCATACATGTTTATATTAGCTAGTTTAATCACCTTAGACCATAATTTAATGGTCTAAGAGAGATTATGGGATTCAGAGTCTGACATTGTTCCTATTTAAATTGGTATTTCCTACTTCTCAAAACACTTTTGTAGTGAGACTCAGGATATGGTATCCCTAACTGTAGTTCCTCTCTCTCTTTCTAGTGATCAAAATTCACTCTATGCATGGGCTCACTATCTTACTAATATATCATAACCTTACCTTATGGGAAGTATAACATCCCACTTTCTTAAAACATATACATTATTGAGTGGAAGCATAATTATAAATAGGGATGTCACAAACAAGATAATCATTGCATAAAAATAAAGATCCATTCAACCAACATAGGAAAACAAATACAATTCTCATATCTCAAGTTCCACAACATAAAACTTAAACTTTAAACTAAGCTAAACTAGTACATGATCATAATATTATATGAAAAATTGAACAAAATGCCATAATATAGTTGAAGCCCCACTAGGGCTAAACTCCTAATATATCCTTGAGATGTATGCTCCTTTCTTCTGCTCCCTTATTCCTCCCTCCTATGGACATTGCATCCCCACCCATGCATTCAAAATGAAAAACACAATAAAATAAGAGTCATTGAGTGTTATTATAGAAAAATAAGTATTTATTGGGAATAAAAAAGATGAATATAATTGAGAATTAATTATGAGTTCACATATTATGATATTTGGGTAAATTATAGTATCCTTTAATCTAATGCACCAAGTATGCTCATAAGGCTCATAGTTTTAGCTGGTGTTCCACTTGGTTTTATGATTTGCACCAAAGTGCAATAACATATGCTCCAAACGAGCTCATGATTGGACCTGAGTGCCACTATGTTCCAATGAACTCATACTGCCTAAAGGTCTCAACATAAACATGATAAGGACAACATAATACAACCCATTACATGATTAACTTGGAATTACTCACATTTGCATGATATATATTATTGAAATAGAACTTTAAAGAATAACTATAATTAATAAAAAAATCAATTCAATTTCATCTTTTAATTAAAAAAAGGATATTACAATGAATTCATCATGATACATATACATCATAAGACGGTTGGAATCCAATACTGAATACTCAAAGTGCATGGACACACTTATCAAGAGCAAAGAGAATCCTAACTTAGTCTTATTGTTCTTGGCTGACATACTTTATATCAATTACAATTTCAAAAAGAATCTAAACGCTAATTGTAAGGCCCCTAAACTTGCTTAATGAGTTGAATAAGCTTAATTGTCACAATTGAATTCTTGAATCTCTCATCTAACCTTGCCATATGATTTGAAATCATAATACAACCTTAAGTTTCAAACCAATTTGGACACTGTTTGAGCAAGTTATGCAATTTTATGCACATTTTGGACTTTTCTGCAATTTACCCAATTGAGAGGTTTTTTTTTGCAATTTATCACTTGAATTATGTTCCTTGGATATTATCCCATCATTCTTGAGCTTTTTGATCCATGGGGAACCCATTTAATCCTTGGTTTGAAGGTGTTTTCTCCAAGGGTATTTTAGGGTTTACCCCTTCATGGATGAGCTACCTTTAGTAGCTATCAACTAATGAGTTATTTGTTTTTCTTGGAAATTCAAGAAACGAGGGATAATCATGTCTCTATGGATGGTGGGGGAGCTACTAGTGTGTGTACTTGTATATTCTTAATGGTAAAAGGCTATGGACACTTGGAAAGATACTAGAACTTCAACTTTTTCTTTTTCTTTATCTTAAAGTTTCATATACTTATCTCTAAGAACCAAATCGAGCCATTTTTCTCTCCACCATTTCCCTCCTTATAAAAATCTCATCCTCCCTCTGTCCTTATGCAAATTTCCTATCCAAGGAAGAAGAAAGAGGGGATCTTCTTGGAAAAAGAATCTAGGGTTGCAATTGACTTCCTTTTAGGGTTTAAAAAAGCTTCCTTCTAGTGATATTGACCTAAAAGAGTAAGAATGCCCTTCTTTACTCTATTTATTTCTCATCCTTCCTCCTACCTTTCTCCAGGTTGGAACCTTGTTTTTCCATGGTAGAAATTGCTCTAAAGCTCTAAAACCCTACCTTTCTTGCTTCTTATGCTTTGGATTTGCTCATTTGATGAAGAAAGGTGCTAGATGGACGAGTTCATAGCTTATGCTAGGATTTTCTACCCTATGTGCTCTAGTTTTCTTATGTTTGGAGCTTCATATTCTCATTAGAGGAAAGTTTTATAACTTGCTCCACGTTTATTGCTTACCATAAGCTTTCTAGATCATGTTCTTGCTTGAAAATGATGATCCATGCACTAAAAAGCTATGCTTGACTTAGATTTCGATTTTTATAATATTCCCTATTCTGATTTCAGTTCTAGATGAACCTGTGATCATGTGTACGTTATTCCTAAGGTATAATATGACTTGGATCAGGTTGGTTTGACAACCTATGGTGCTAAGCACCTATCAACCAATGGTCTTACCTTTTAAACATCCAATGGTTCTATGTGACATTGTGGGATGGTGATATGGGTTGAATTTTGATGGAACAAATGGAGGGTTACCTTTAATAAGTTAGTCTTACCTATTCGCTCATATGAATAGAAGGGATAATAACCATATTGTGTTGGTATGTAACCCTAATGAGGTATAGCTTGTTATACCTAGCTTTAATATAACTAAATGATGGTAATTGGGTATGAATAGTCCTTGAATGTCTAATACAATCATGGAGTACTCTGTTATTATTGTTGAAACCTTAGTATGCTATAACTCTATGATTACACCTTGATTTATGTGTGGGTTCATACTTGAGAATAGTATGGAATGTGATGGTGATGCTTCACCTTATGCATCCATGATCCAATGGGGATGCCGTGAGTTAGGATTTGGGTATAAGTGTTGATTAGTGACATTGATATAATTTATCATGTTGAACCTAACTCTAATGAAAATAGATAAAGATGAGTATTCATCTTTAACATTCTTATATGATGGAATGATGGTGGAATAACCTCCTTAATATGATCATAACCTTAATATGTTAATTGGTGGTTATCATAGCTGCACGATTGATACTTTCTTATGATAAACATGTGCATTATGAATATGATAAATGTTAATCATATCTAGATTCCTTGCATGTTGATATAATAAAGGAATGTTCTTAACGTTAATATAACACTACTATGATTTTTTATGAATATCTCCTAGCTCATTAATGCAATATTGTGTTGATCCAGTGTATTACATGTAAGTGATGTTGTTGAGCCTTGTTATAAGGCATGCAAAGATAATGATGATCTTGCAGGGAATAGTATGACAGTCTTAATGACTTTTGGGCATGGTTGAGCCCTAAATGATGTGTAATCCTCTTGTGTTGATAAGGGTTGATACCTTGTGATATTGTGAAAATCATTTATATATCGTGATAATATGATGGTCTTAATGACCTTTGGGCATGGTTGAGCCCTGAATGAGGTATAATCCTCTTGTTTTGATAAGGGTTGATACCCTGTGTGGCATCCAACTCACAAAAACAAGATTAATTAAGCGGAAGCGATCATTTGCAGTGGATTACTGAAAATCACTAAAAATTAAAACCTTTTTCAAAGAGATCCAATCATAGGAAAACTCTTTCAACAAGAACCAATGTATTACATTTACATCCTGGTTCATAAGTACATATCTTGTACTACCTCTTCTCAAGGGTTACAACATCAACTGCCTTACTAAAAGTTAAACACAGACAGTATAAGAACCTCGAGGCATTAAGCCAAAATCTCAAAATGATTCATTAGCAGCACTAACTATTAACTCCGAGGACCTGAGAGTACAGAGACGACACGTAGGACTTCTATCTACAAACACGACAAACAACACACTCCACTTGAGTTGTTGCTGCTGTACGTGCTACTGCTAAAGTTCTTTCTCTACAAGATATTGTTAATCTCCTTTGTGCTCGTCCACCTAAAAATGTTGGATCCCATGGGAGTGAGACAATTGAAAATTGCCCCAGCGAGAGATATAACTCTCTACCAGAAACATTATTATTGCAGTTTATAATATAAATCTGAATAAAGGATAAGCAATTTATATCATTCTCATCTTTAACTATTGCAACTATCTATAATAGAGAAGTAAATCATCTATTTTCTTTATAAGGAATAGAAAGAACATGTATATTATTTATCTATTGTATTAGCTCAACATCTCATGCTTTTCTCATGATACTCATTATTCTGATATATCACCCATGACTCTTTCTTGTTTTTATTTGATGGCTTTAGCCAATCTACTAAATAGATATTGGTTTATACTGGACATGAGAGTGTACATCATCATGTCTTATTTAGGCATTGGTCCATACCAATCCTGTATAAATATTCCAGGCATTGGATTATACCAATCCTGTGCAACTAGTATGAGCATTGGGCTTATATTGTTCCTGTGTATCCATTCCAAGTATTGGACTATGCCAATCCCAACTATTCCAGGTATTGGACTATGCCAATCTTGTGCAACTATTCCAGGTATTGAACTATGTCAATCCCAACTATTCTAGGTATTGGACTATGCCAATCCTATGCAACTATTCCAGGTATTGAACTATGTCAATCCTGTAACATTATTCCAGGTATTGAACTATGTCAATCTTGTACAACTATTCCAGGTAGTGGACTATGCCAAACCTGTGCATACATTCCAGGTATTGGGTTATGCCAAACCTGTGCAATTATTCTAGGTATTGGGTTGTTACCAATCTTGTGCAGTTATTCCAGGTATTGGGTTGTTACCAATCGTGTGTAGTTATTCCAGGTATTGGGTTGTTACCAATCCTGTGTAGTTATTCCATGTATTGGGTTGTTACCAATCCTGTGCAGTTATTCTAGGTATTGGGTTATTACCAATCCTGTGACATTATTCTAGGTATTGAACTATGTCAACCCTGTGTTATTATTCCAGGTATTGGGATTTAACCAATCCTGTGTTATCATTCCAGGTATTGGGATTTAATCAATCATATGTTATTATTCCAGGTATTGGGATTTAACCAATCCCGTGTTATCATTCTAGGTATTGGGATTTAACCAATCCTGTGACATAATGTCCCATGTCTGTTTACACAACACTGGGTACCTCATTCTTCTACTGACATTTAAACTTTGACCATGCCATTATGCTCAATCACCTTATTTATATAAAACAAGTATCCCTCTCTTCTCCACACTTGTATAATCAAGGTTCCATCATTATTATTGTATTCTTTTATTATAATTATTATGTTATTAGGTTTCCCTTTTCTTAGTTTATTAAGAACATTATCATCTCTTACAGTGAGCTTTTATAAATATCTTGGTACCTCCCACTAGGTATCAACTTACTCATGTGGTTCACAAGGCCTATTAAAATATCTTGTTACCTCTCCCTAGGTAACAACCAATCTCATGGCTCATAAAGCACATTTAACATCTTATCACCTTTCACTAGGCAACAACCAATCTCATGGTTCATAAAACACATTACATTTTAGTGTAATGATTAGGACAACACTCTTTATATGTTACTCATCCAAGTATGTGGGATTTGAGATGCATCAAGGGATATCATTCTTAAAGAGCTGGATGTGATATTTATGACGTCTTGATATATTACTTCCCTCAACACTTTAAACTTACTTGATTTTATCGATTTATATTGTATTAAGGTATTTCTCATCTTAATACTTCCATATACTAACCTATCACCTTTACTATGAAGTGCATCGATCATAGAACACACATAAGGGTTGTCCAACTATCCTCCATGATAGGGACTCATCTCAGGTTAGGGCTTTGCTTGTTATAAAGTTACCTATAATCAATCACAATTCCATCATTAGAATTAGGTTTCCCATACCATCACCCTTTAGTAGGGTTTAGGGTTTCACATACTATCATACTTCATTAGAGTTAGGATTGCATATAGCATCATCCCTCATTAGGATTTCACATCACATTCCCCATAAATAGGGTTTACTATTCATTCCAACTAGGGTTTCTCATGGCATCACCCTCAATTAGGGTTTCTCATAGAATCACCCTCAATTAGGGTTTCTCATAGAATCACCCTCAATTAGGGTTTCTCATAGAATCACCCTTAATTAGGGTTTCTCATTTCATATCAACACATCAGGGTTTTACATCACATTACCCTAGTTTAGGGTTTCATACACTTTATCCTAAAATTAGGTTTTACTATTCAACCCAATTAGGGTTTCACCCTCCATTCCTATAATTAGGGTTTTACCTTATGTTACCCTGGATTAGGTTTAGGATTCATTAACCTTCTGAATCAGGGTTTCATGATCTCTTTACTGAGGATCATAACTTAATCACCACATGATTAATACTCATGTAAGAATTCCTTTCTATCATCCTTTCAACTTGATTAGGTTTATATCAACCCTTCAATGAAGTATGTATATATGTACAACTATGATTGACAAAGTGTACTGAGACATTGCTTTCATAAGATTAAAGGGATTAACTCGTCTAGGGTTACCAATTACTTAGTACCCTATAGGTACAACCCTAGTGATTATCTTTGATATAAATCAGTATCAACCATAGGGTCATTTTATCTTTCATCACCTTAGGTTCCCCACTAATTAAATCATATTGAAACATCCAAACGTTCTTGACCATTGATGCTCCAAATGGTTTGAAACCGAATGGGCTTGGGTCTCCAAACGGTTTGAGACCATTTGGTCTCAAACAATCTTGAGACCATTTGGACCCAAATGGTCTTGAGACCGTTTGGACTCAAACGGTCTTAAGACCGTTTGGTCCAAACCCTCTCAAAACCGAATGGATCAAAAAGTCCTATCAACACTTACACGATTCATGATTTCAATGGATGAACCAGTTATCAAATGAGTCCTTGATTTCTTTATCACTTAAACTATTGAATCAACCTTCAATTAGACCATCAATTAGGGTTTTGAACCCAATTGATCTAGGATTTCAACTCGAGGAACCTTCAATTAGGGCTTTGAATCTAGTAGCCATCAATGATCAACATTGTGGAATTGGTTCAATTGAATTTAATAAATCGTCATCAAAATTTTGATATGACCTGACCTCAAACGGTCTTGAGGTCGTTTGGATGACCTCCAAATGGTCTTGAGACTGTTTTCCACATCCTATCCTTGGAATTTGGGAAATACCATTAGGGTTTACATCATTAGATTGATCATCAATTCAACTATTGATTGCATTTCAATTTGGTATCTCTGGACCTTCAATTACTCAACCATACTCAACCCTAGACCTCCAAACGGTCTTGGTTGACCTCCAAACGGTCTTGAGACCTTTTGGGTGACCTCAAAATGGTCTTGATACCGTTTGGGTTAATCAAACCAAAATTATAAATTAACCAATTGCAAATTCAACACTTAACCCGATTAGGGTTTCTAATTGAATGATTGTCCATATGTTGATTCAATCAATTGGGGCCATTATATCCTCATACATCATGTACTAGGGTCCTGACCTCAAACGGTCAACCCATCCAAATGGTCAACTCCTCTAAATGGTTTGGGAACCAAACCTCCAAATGGTTTGCAAACTGTTTGGTCACCTAACGGTTTGGTGAAACTGATTGGACCCAAATGTTGAAACCGTTTGCACAAGATATTTGGGGAGGTGCTTGATTATGATGATGTCATCATAATAAAGCTCTAAACCCATGAAACTTTCTGTGATTTTCATGGTGATTGCATCAATCAACCAAATAAAATTTTGAGAATAAGAAAGGATCAATAATTTGATAAGGAATTGAATGCAATAACAATATTAAGGGTTCAAGTTATAAAACCCGCCTCCAATTGAGCTTCAAAGCTCCAAGCTCCACGTATTTAATGGTGGAATAAGCTTCCTCAACTATCCCAAGCTCATCCTCAAGCTTTTGAGTGAAAAGAAATGGCTAGGATAGAAGATTGCATGGAGAAAAGAAGAAATCCATCATTTATTTTTGATTTCCGCCATGAAATCATGGCGAAAGAAGGTCAAGAAGCTTACCAACAGGTTGGGGGTCGTCCTCCTGTTGCTCCAAGCTCCCTTGGTCGTTTTTGCAAGTAAGAAATGAAAGTGGATACGAAATTCCCTTTCCAAGCTATGGATAAAGGAGCATATATGAATTTTATTAAAAAATCATTTTAGGAGAGAGAAAGTAGGGGATCACTCCTCCATATCCTTGCCATTTGCCCCCTTCTCTTACTTAGCTACGAGGCCATATTCCTTGCCTCTTATTACTCTCAATTATCCATGATTTAAAGAAAATCAAATTAAGCACCTTAAATCATATTATAATAATATCCATAAGTGAGTGGGTATTTCTTTTTCTTATAATAATGTGAGTGAGTTATCCACTTCCCTTAGATATTTTCGTGCCTTTGCAAGTCACATGATCGTCCACATATATGGATTTCAACCATTTAAATTTTGGTTGAAGGGCACTTCAATTAATATATTTATTTTTGCATATAATTGAAGTAAAGTTCCAATTATGCTTAAATCTTGATTATTTTAATATCAAGATTCTCTCTCCTCCAAAATGATACAAATGAGACGCCCCTCTCATTTTATTTGCTCTAAATGATGCCAAGAAACATTAGGGACTACTTTGGAAGTGGTAATTTGCATATTTAACCCTAGGTTTTGGGTAAATTGCACATTACACCAAAACTAGGTTTTAATGCACAAACATTGCTTTATCAACTCTTTCTTGTTACTCAGGCTTTCCCAAGCCATACCTCTGCATCATCTTCATTCTAATGGTTCTTCAACACACGAGGAACATTTATCAAGTAACATTTGCAATTTAACCCCTCATATTGGGTAATTTGTACTTTAGTCCAAACTAAGCAAACATTGTTTCAACATTATTCAAAAAGGACTAAAATTGAAATATAAGTTCCTCTTGAACCTTAATTACTTTTCAAAAGATAAGAGAAAGCATATAATTGTCTTTCTTAAACAAAACACCTAGGGTTAAAGCATAACCCAGGTCAGGGATGTTACACCCTGTGATATTGTGAAAAGGATTTATATCTTGTGATAGTATGATGACTAGTGTGGTCTCATGAATGGCAAGTGAATAGTACCATGTGACGATGAGATGAGAAATTATGTTTCACACATTTTATATCTTTTAAAAGTTGTGATATTTATATGCTTTCTAGTAATGAATTAGGATTTGTATGTCTACTTGTTTGATGCAGCCTTAATTCACCCAATTGGCATAACTAATCAAGTGTAACTCTAATCATGTAGTGCCATGTGCCGTAGAGCCATCTTCAATGCCAGAACTTGCTGGATGTGAAATGAGTATTCCTAAGGGAAACTCAGAGCAAATATTGTTGAGTATGTGGGGGTGGCAGGTTGAGGATATATCCTTATCATCCACAATGCAAATTGTAGAGGTTGGCTATGGTCATGCCTCATACATCTGATGTGATTGAGAATGGCTACAATCGTGTCCCGGTGATTATAACATGATGTGATTAGAGGACAACTGTGGTTGTACCCCAGTGATTGGTTTTGAATACCCTTGATGCTAGCACCGTGACTTGTACTAAGGTGGGCTAGTTACATGACTATATGTCGTTGTGGTGGCAACTTTGACTGATATGTCATCGCCTTTTACTCGTACTGACCGAGGGGAAGAGATCTTAGGATAATGACACTCCTAGATCTTGTACAGAACCGAATAGCCCTTCGCAGGGGTTGGTTGGACTTTTAATGGTACGATTCAAATTCCCCAGGGCATCATAGAAGATGTAATACAACTGTGTACCTTATTTTCTTAGGGTTATACAAACCTCATCCTCCCTTCTACAAACCTCATCCTCCCTCTATGTTTCTAAGAATTTCCTATCCAAGGAAGAAGAAAGATGGGATCTTCTTGGAAAGAGAGTCTAGGGTTGCAATTGACTTCCTTTTAGGGTTTTAAAAAGCTTCCTTCTAGTGATCTTGACCTAAAAGAGTAAGAATCCCCTTCTTTCCTCTATTTATTTATTTTTTTATCCTTGCTCCTACCTTTATCCAGGTCATAACCTTGTTGTTCCATGGTAGAAGTTGCTCTAAAGCTCTAAAACCCTACCTTTTTTACTCCTTATTCTTAGGGTTTGCTCATTTGACGAAGAAAGGTGCTAGATGGACGAGTTCATAGCTTATGCTTGGATTTTCTACCCTACCTGCTCGAGTTTTCTTCTGTTTGGGGTTTCATCTTCTCATTAGAGGCAAGTTTTATAACTTGCTCCACATTTATTACTTACCATAAGCTTTCTAGATCATGTTCTTGCTTGAAAATGACGATCTATGCACTAAAAAGCTATGCTCGACTTAGATTTCGATTTTTATAATATTCCCTATTCTGGTTTCAGTTCTAGATGAACCTGTGATCATATGTACATTATTTCTAAGGTATAATATGACTTGGATCAGGTTGGTTTGACAATCTATTGTGCTAAGCACCTATCAACCAATGGTCTTACCTTTTAAACATCTAATGGTTATGGGTGACATTGTGGGATGGTGATATGGGTTGAATGATGATGGATCAAATGGAAGGTTACCTTTAATAAGGTAGTCTTACCTATTAACTCATATGAATAGAAGGGATGATAATCATATTGTGTTGATATATAACCCTAATGAGGTATAGCTTGTTATACCTAGCTTTAATATAACTAAATGATGGTAATTGGATATGAATAGTCCTTGAATGACTAATACAATCATGGAGTACTTTGTTATTGTTGTTGAAACCTTAGTATGTTATAACCTGATGGTTACACCTTGATTTATGTGTGGGTTCATACTTGAGAATAGTATGGAATGTGATGGTGATGCTTCATCTTATGCATCCATGATCCAATGGGGATGCCGTGAGTTAGGGTTTGGGTATAAGTGTTGATTAGTAACATTTATATAATTTATCATGTTGAACCTAACTCTAATGCAAATAGATAAAGATGAGTATTCATGTTTAACATTCTTATATGATGGAATGATGGTGGAATAACCTCCTTAATATGATCATAACCTCAATATGTTAATTGGTGGTTATCATAGCCGCATGGTTGATACTTTCTTATGCTAAACATTTACATTATGAATATGATGAAGGTTAATCATATCTAGATTCCTTGCATGTTGATGTAATAAAGGAATGTTCTTAACATTAATATAACATTGCTATGATTGTTTATGAATATCTCCTAGCTCATTAATGCAATATTGTGTTAATCTGGTGTATTATATGTAAGTGATGTTGTTGAGCCTTATTATAAGGCATGCAAAGATAATGATGATCTTGCATGGAATAGTATGATGGTCTTAATGACCTTTGGGCATGGTTGAACCCTAAATGAGGTGTATTACTCTTGTGTTGATAAGGGTTGATACCTTGTGATATTGTGAAAAGGATTAATATTCTGTGATAGTATGATGGTCTTAATGACCTTTGGGCATGGTTGAGCCCTAAATGAGGTATAATCCTCGTGTTGATAAGGGTTGATACCCTGTGATGTTGTGAAACAGATTTATATCTTGTAATAGTATGATGACTAGTGTGGTCTCATAAATGTCAAGTGAATAGTACCATGTGATGATGAGATGAGAAATTATGCTTCACACATTTTATATCTTTTAAAAGTTGTGATATTTATATGCTTGCTAGAAGTGAATTAGGGTTTGTATGTCCACTTGTTTGATGCAGCCTTAATTCACCCAATTGGCATAACTAATCAAGTGAAACTCTAATCATGTAGTGCCCTGTGCCGTAGAGCCATCTTCAGTGTCAGAACTTGTTGGATGGTGAAATGAGTATTCCTAACGGAAACTCGGAGCGCATACTATTGAGTATGTGGGGGTGGTAGGTTGAGGATATATCCTTGTCATCCACAATGCAGATTGTGGAGGTTGGCTATGGTCATGCCTCATACATCTAATGTGATTGAGAACAACTACAGTTGCGTCTCACTGATTATAACATGATGTGATTAGAGGACAACTGTGGTTGTACCTTAATGATTTGGTTTGAATACCCTAGATGCTAGCGTCGTGACCTGTACCAAGGTAGGCTAGTTACAAGACTATATGGCATTGTGGTGGCAGCTTTGACTGATATGTCACTGCCTTTTACTCATACTGACCGAGGGGAAGAGATCTTAGGATACTGACACTCCTAGATCTTGTACATAACTAAATAGCCCTTCGCAGGGGTCAGTTGGACTTTGAATGGTACGATTCAAATTCCCCAGGGCATATTAAAAGATGTAATACAACTATGTAGCTTATTTATTTAGGGTTATAAATGCCATTTCACATTGGGTGACAACCCTTATTTGTTTAGGATATATCTTTGTCATCCACGATGCTTAGTGTAATTAAGAGATAATAGATATACTTATGTTGTGGATATGCTTAAGATTGTAGATGTGTACATATAGTAGCCATGCTTATGTAGCTATTTCTGATTATAATCATGATGCCAGATATCTCATGTTGTTAGTTATTTTTAGCATGCTAGCCATGCCTTTGTTACTAGAGATGCATATACTGCTAATCATGCTTATGTAGATAGTTGTACTCATGTTGTTAGCCCTTCTTATGATGTTAATATGTTCGACCTATTAGACATGCTAATGTTGTTAGCTATGCTTACATGGCTAGAGTTATTCATGATGATAGAGATTCTATATTACTAGACTTTCTCATGATGCTAGATATGCATATGCTATTGAATTGCTTATATTGTCAACAAGATAAAGGGTGATAGTCTGGCTAATGATGATAATTATTATCTGCTCCTTTATGTATTCTGTCAATCATCCCTGCTATTGAGCCTATTTGTTATATCTGATTAAACTGCTTAAACTATTTAATTACTTAAAATGTTGTAATCCATAAGTGTTGTTGGAGGTTATATCTCTTACTGGGACATGGGTCTCACCCTTGTAGTTCGCCACATCTTTTTAGGTAATCGGCAGTGATGGCAATAGAATCGTACAAGTGAAGAGGAGATATAGTAATAAATTTTTGAGAAAGTAGATTAGATGTCTAGTGTGTCCTAGAGTCGTCCCTGTACATTTAGGTCTGGGCAAAAAAAGTTTGTATATGGTGTTTCAAACAAATCAATTTTTTGCTAGCATGTTAATGCTTGTTTATGTGGCATATATGAATATTTTTCTCCTGTGTATATATGTTGTGGCTAAGAAAATAGAACAATTTGTATCAAATTCTTGGCATAGTATGGATAAAGAAAGAAGTTGGGATCTTATTCAAATGTTTCTGAGCGGGTGTTGATGTTGAAATCAGTTTTAATTTACCCATATTTTTGGATATGTGATTAATTAGTGATTGATTGTGTTTTATATTTTGAGTAATCTCATTTAGTGTAACAGGTTCTCACAAGTTGGTATCATAGCTTTAGGTTCATTGAGACTATAGGGACATAAGGACTTAGGACTAGGATGATGTCTAAGTTAGGAACATGACACAAAAATATGGTGCATACTACCTAATCTCAGTACTTGGATGCCTTGGTCATGTATTCAATTATTGAAGAAACAGTAAGTATAGAACTCTTAGATTGTTATCTTTTTTATTACTCTGATCAAGTAGTCATTTTGAGACAATCTAAAGAGCATAACGAATAAGAAATCATGGTGTGAATATCTCAATCCTACATTAAAGAAGATGAGAATTGTATCATTATCTATCAAAACTTGAATGTTTGGTAACTATAAGAGAAAGATACAACATCATGAAATCTAAATCTGAATACAAATAAGGAAAAGAGGAGTTCTTAAAGATGTGATTCAAGAAGATAATAAATAAAAGACAGATAAGTCTATGCTTATAAAGTGATTCAAGGTATGAAATCCACATAAGATGGAGAGAACTCCATTGATAAGTATAAAATGAGAAAATAAATGAGAATAATGACAAAGGAATAATGTAGAACCTGAGTTAATCTCAGACCAACCTATTTGTGTAAGAAAGCGTTAATGTAAAATTAGCATGGCATTTGAAAGAAATTAAGGCATGCGATCCATGTTTAATGAAGAAAATGTGGAATATGATGATTTACCTATTGATAAGTAGTTGAAAAATATAATAAAATAAGAGAACATACCCGAGTATGATAAATAGTCATCAAGGAAGGAGTAATGAGATATGTTAATCATGATGATTCCTATGCTAATGGCAAGGAACCCAAAATGAAAAGGGTAAAATGATACATAAGAAGATGTAACTTGCATAATGAAAATAGAATTGGTTACCTTTTTACTAGTGACCCTTGAACAATGTTGCGATGATGTGGGAAGTGTGTTTCCCTTTGTGTCTTTCCTTTCTAGGGCACAACTTTCAAGTGGATCGTTTCCACTTTGTATGCGTGGATTCATTATAAACATGAGGGTGGATAGATTATTATAGCATAAGGTTGTTTGGACTATGGTTCCAAGATCATAAATTTTGTGATGAGTTTTCTTTTGAGTCTTCCAATAATTAGGAACACTCCTCTTATATGTCTTGAGATTTGATTATGCTGGTAAAAGTAGATGAGATAAGGATGTGATTTCCTTATAGCACATGAGGTGGATACCAATGTAATGAATCCTAGTATCCAAGATGTATCAACAATATTGGAAGTATGTGAAGGTTGGAGATGTTTAGTAAATGAACATTCCTAGTGTTCCTCTCCCTTAGCGAGAAAGAAAGAGTTGATGATGACCCTCTAAATGTTGTTTGGAAGGAAAAACAAAAGTGACTCTATAATATTGTGTATGGTTCAGTGATAGTTGGACAAGACCACTATCAAGGATAGATAGTTTGTTGATCAGAAGACATGTGCTACAATGTTACTTTAAGGTAAAATATCCTTTTGACATAAGAGTTAGAATGGATTACATAAGTTACATGACCATGATGAGTTTAGAGTTATGTCCTTTAGACGAACCAATGTACAAATAGAATTTATGAATTGGAGGAACAAAGTGTTATTGTCATGCCATACAAGTTATATCAAGCTTGGAATGATGACATGTCAAAGTATTTTAAATATGGCCAAAAATATTATCAATATTTCTTCAAAAACCTTAGGGTTGTTGAAGCAGCAATAGCTATGAGACAAGTTGAACATGAGTGAGATGGGGTTGATTAAATGTCTTTATGTGATCATGATATGTATTCTAAGTAGGCTGTGTAAATCATAGTAAGATGATGACAGTGTTGTTGTTTCACCCCTAACAAGGTTGACTAGGAATGATTTTTCCTTGTATGGAATGACAGGTGACAACGTCAACATTTATTTTAATGCTGAAAAAGAGCTGACAAGTGTTCCAGTGTCAGTGTATCTACAAAAAAGGATGGATGCATCGCCTTTTTTTATGCTTCAAGGAATGGTATGGGACACATGCCATGATTGGCAAAAAGCTAGTAAGTATGACTTTTCAGTAATGTGTTGATACAATAGATATAATTTTTGGATGATATCTAGAATTTAAAGTTGAACATTACTACTAGAGTTGTACAAATGACACAACAAGTTTCTATGTTCCATATTTGCAAATGTCTTCCTATGTGGGGGTTTTTTGTGCTGACCCAAGATGAGATATGTATGAATGATGTTCCATCACCATGATATGCAAGTAACCATATGAAGGTAATAGTATGAGGTGCAAAGGAAGTACCCATCTTTGTTTACCTTAGATTTCGAGGGCAAAATCCCTATTAGGGGTTTATAGTTGTAAGGCCCCTAAACTTGCTTAATGAGTTGAATAAGCTTATCATAATTGAATTCTTAAAACTCTAATATAACCTTGTGATATGCTTTGAAATCATAATACAAGCTTAAGTTTCAAATTTGGTCCAATTTGAACACTGTTTGAGCAAGTTATGCAATTTTATGCACATTTTGGACTTTTCTGCAATTTACCCAATTGAGAGGTTTTCTTCACAATTTATCACTTGCATTGTGTTCCTTGGATATTATATCATCATTATTGATATTTTTGAGCCATGGTACGCCCATTTAATCCTTGGTTTGAAGGTGTTTTCTCCTAGGGTATTTTAGGGTTTACCCCTTCTTGGATGAGCTACCTTTAGCAGCTATCAATTAATGAGTTATTTGTTTTACTTGGACATTAAATAA
This sequence comes from Alisma plantago-aquatica, assembly GCA_963693085.1. Lineage (NCBI taxonomy): Eukaryota > Viridiplantae > Streptophyta > Magnoliopsida > Alismatales > Alismataceae > Alisma > Alisma plantago-aquatica. The sequence goes on along the minus strand of OY856413.1, from coordinate 452,699,276 downwards.
ACAAGGTATAAGCATGTATCTATTGACAGTGGGGTAGTTTCTTGTGTGTGTGCTTGCATATTCTTAATGGTTCAAGGCCATGGACACTTGGAAAGATATTAGAACTTCAACCTTTTCTTTTTCTTTATCTTTATGTTTCATATACTTATCCCTAAGCACCAAAAAAGTCATTTTCTCTGCACCACTTCCCTCCTTCTACAAACCTCATCCTCTCTCTGTGTTTCTGTGAATATCCTGTCCAAGGAAGAAGAAAGAAGGGATCTTCTTGAAAAAAGAATTTAGGGTTGCAATTGACTTCCTTTTAGGGTTTAAAAAAGCTTCCTTCTAGTGATCTTGACCTAAAAGAGTATGAATCCCCTTCTTTCCTCCATTTATTTCTTTTTCATCCTTCCTCCTACCTTTCTCCAGGTCATAACCTTATTGTTCCATGGTAGAAATTGCTCTAAAGCTCTAAAACCCTACCTTTCTTGCTCCTTATGCTTAGGGTTTGCTCATTTGATGACGAAATGTGCTAGATGGACTAGTTCATAGCTTATGCTTAGATTTTTTACCATACCTGCTCGAGTTTTATTCTGTTTGGGGTTTCATCTTCTCATTAGAGGTAAGTTTTATAACTTGCTCCACGTTTATTGCTTACCATAAGCTTTCTAGATCATGTTCTTGCTTGAAAATGATGATCCATGCACTAAAAAGCTATGCTTGACTTAGATTTTGATTTTTATAATATTACCTATTCTGATTTCGGTTCTATATGAACCTGTGATCATGTTTACATTATTTTTAACATATAATATGACTTGGATCAGGTTGGTTTGACAACCTATGGTGCTAAGCACCTATCAACCAATGGACCTCTTAAGCATCCATTGGTTATGGGTGACATTGTGGGATGGTGATATGGGTTGAATGATGATGAAACAAATGGAAGGTTACCTTTAATAAGGTAGTCTTACCTGTTCACTCATATGAATAGAAGGGATGATAACCATATTGTGTTTATATGTAACCCTAATGAGGTACAACTTGTTATACCTAGCTTTAATATAACTAAATGATGGTAATTGAGTATGAATAGTCCTTGAATGACTAATACAATCATGGAGTACTCTGTTATTGTTGTTGAAACCTTAGTATTCTATAACCTGATGGTTACACCTTGATTTATGTGTGGATTCATACTTTAGAATAGTATGGAATGTGATGGTGATGCTTCACCTTATGCATCCATGATCCAATGGGGATGCCGTGAGTTAGGGTTTGGGTATAAGTGTTGATTAGTAACATTGATATAATTTATCATGTTGAACCTAACTCTAATGCAAATAGATAAAGATGAGTATTCATGTTTAACATTCTTATATGATGGAATGATGGTGGAATAACCTCCTTAATATGATCATAACCTTAATATGTTAATTGGTGGTTATCATAGCCAAATGGTTGATACTTTCTTATGCTAAACATGTACATTATGAATATGATGAAGGTTAATCATATATATATTCCTTGCATGTTGATGTAATAAAGGAATGTTCTTAACATTAATATAACCCTGGTATGATTGTTTATGAATATCTCCTAGCTCATTAATCCAAGTTAATCATGTAATGGGTTGCATTATTGTGTTGATACCATGTGATATTGTGAAAAGGATTTATATCTTGTGATTGTATGATGGTCTTAATGACCTTTGGGCATGGTTGAGACCTAAATGAGGTATAATCCTCTTGTGTTGATAAGGGTTGATACCCTGTGATATTTTTAAAAGGATTTATATATTGTGATAGTATGATGACTAGTGTGGTAGCCTGGTTACTAACTATATTTTTCACTCTGATAATATATTGTAACACCCCACTTTTTTAAACATACACATTACTGAAAGAAATCACCATTCTCAAGAGATTCATAAACATGATCCTCATTACAAAAAAATAAAGTTCCATCCAACCAACATGGGATAACAAATGTAATTCTCATATATCCAGTTCCACAACATAAAACTTAAACCTTGAACTAAGTTAACCAAGTACGATCCTCATATTAAATGAAAAAATAAACTAAATACCATAATATAGTTGATGCTCCACCACACTAAACTCTTAATCTCCCCTTGAGATGTATTCTTCCCTCCTACATACATCAAATCATCAATCATGCAATCAAAACAAAAAATATGTTAGATTAAGTGGCATTGAGTGTTATTATAGAAACATAAGCACTACTAGTCAATAAGAAAAAAGATGAAAATATATGGGCAATAAATCTGAATTTGCATATTATGATCTTAGGTTTAGTTATAGTGTCCTCTAGTCTGATGCATCAATTTTTCTCATAAGGCTCAAAGGATCAACTGATCTTCCACTTAAACTAATGATTTTCAATGGACAACCATAACTTATGTTTCAATATTGAAGCTCATGATTGAACTTGAGTAACACTATGTTCCTGTTAAACCCATAATGCCTGAAAGCTAAACATAAACATGATGAAGAAAAAATAATGCAACCCATTACATGATTAACTTGGATTTACTTTAATTCACTTGAATTTCACCTTGGCATGATAGAGATTCTTGAAATAGAACTTGAAAGAATAGGAATATCTTAATAACTTTTATGGAAAATTTAAGCAAATAATATTCAAATGAGAGTACATGGATATGCACAATTTGTTATGCTATACATTTTACATCATAAGGGAATTGAAAGCCAATACTAAGTATTCAAAGTGCATGGACCCACTTACATGGAGCAAAGTGAATCCTAACCTAGTGTTTGTGATATTGGGTCAAAACTAAATCTCCTAAAAATGATAAAATACATCAACTACCATCTGAAATAGAATTTGAACCTTTATTGTAGGCCATTGGGAAATTATGGTTGGAAATTATTGAATGAGGGTAGGAAACTGTAAAATCAGGTTCCTTTTCAAAAACCTTTCCAAGACATATTCAAACATAATATTCTGATGAAAGGAAAGTTTGTTACGGATTTTGAAAGATTTGGGTCAATTAGAAATTCAATGAATTTGATAAATTAAAACAACTGAAAATTTTGATTTGTGGGGCCATTACCTAGCTAGACCAATCAGGGCCGGTTGCAAGGGCATCTCTTTCTCTCAAACTAAATGTGTGAAAAAAATGACAAAATACAAAACGCCCATGGATGTGTGATACTCACAAACCCGAATTAGGGGTAAAACTAGACAAATACACCCTTTGATTGTTCCACCTCAAAAGCGATTGAACATCCTAAAACACCAACAAAATACCCAAAAAAAAACTTAATTTTGTTCATGATCATTGAAGACTAAAGGCACCACTATTTCCATAATGCAGCACTAGTCCCGAAAAGCCTATATTTGTTTTATCTAGTGGTTAAGAACTAAAGAAGGCTCCTCTACCATGGAAGAGCAGGGGTGGATCAGGGGAGGCAAAATAGGTTGACAAAAACTTGATATCAAACCATGAATCAGTGATCAATCAACAAGACACAAACAGTACCAATGTCTAAAATAGTCACATAGAAAACCAAAGAGAAAAGTGATGATAGGAAGGCCAAAACATGAAGAAGTTATGGTTTGTTGTGAAGGTCTAGAAGCAGGTGATGAAAAAAAAGGAAAATTGGGATACCTACAATTCAATGAAAAAATTAGACTTGTAGATTTGTTAGGGCTTGGGAAGAGGATTCATAGACTTGGCTAGGCTCATGGTGGTTTGAATCACTGTGTGGAAAAACTTGGTTGACCAACAACAAAGGTGGTTTTTGAGGAGACCAACTACAGAGATTGCATGCAAATCTAGGCAGTCAATAGAATTTCTGAGGATGTCGACATTGTTTTTGGTATGTTGTTTATATAGGGGAAGGGTTTGGGGACAAGTTGCAGGCCAAAGGAGTTTGAGTTACAACATGACAAGGAAATTGGGAAAGCCTTTGTTGACTAAGGTTTCTAGGTCTCTAGATCCCATCAAGTATAGGATGGGTTTGTTCAATAGGATGTGGGGATGGAGAAAACCACCCTGTCTTGTGGTGGCATATTTTAAAGAGATATATCAAGAAGGTAGAGGTGTCTTGCTTCAGTGGAGTCCCCAAAACGTGGAACTCGGGTGAAGAGGATGAGTCTCACACTTGCAAACAACTCAAGATCTGAAAGTCCAACTCAGACTCTAACTATGTCCAAAGGGGCCACGTGACACTTGACCATTATATTAAACCATCATGACCAAAGTTCAATAAGACCAAGATTAGTGAAATCTATGTATTTAAATGATATTTATTCCAACTCAAGCTAGGACTTGTAAAATTATCTAAATACAATCAAACATTATGCTTTAGCTAATTTGACTACTAGGAATCCTAATATCAATTTAGTTTTCAACTTGAAGGCAAAACAACATATGCTTCCCTTTTTAGGATAAACATGCATTTAATTATTTAAGATCATACAAAAAATATCAAAGATCGTAATTTGAAGGGAGTCACATATAGTTGTATTAAAATTCATATGATATTCATTGGGGACAATTATGGACATTAATAGGTTCAATTTCACTTTGAACCCCTATGAGTCGCCTATTAATCATTTAGGGCATATTTTGTAAAGAAAGATTACATTAGGGATCAAACATTATCTATTAATACCGAGGATGTTACAAGGAGTTATTTTCAAGCACTATGGAGTTTAACTATCTTGAAAGCATTCTTTTTATATGTTAAGACACAATTTTTTCCTTAACTATATTCTTTTTTGTCACTTGTGTGTTCCCTCAACCATTTTCTCTTTGAGATGGAGCATGCTTAAATAACAATATTTGACTTCCCGCTTAATATTTAGATTTATGATACTCCTTCTTGCTAAGTGATAACCTGAAATAACTCATTATCTTTAGGCAAGACTTACTTTCAACATGTATTTCTTTAGTATAGTTTTTCATAAGCCCTTACTCCTTGGATATTGGATACCCTCTTCCTTAAGATTCATACCTGATAAATTAGGGTTAGCTGATGAAGGTTGTTGGTATTTAGTAGAGACCTTTAAAAGTCCATTTCTCTCATCCACATAATATGAGTTAGATGCCTAGGTAACCTTTTATATGCGATATGAATATATGATTGTCTAGTTAAATGAAGTAATGGATGTCCATATACTTCCCTTTCATGTCTTGCAAATACATTGGGATGGGAAACTGTTACCTCTCTCCTATGATGGTTGGCGACCAAGTGACTCTCCAAGTATCCCAAGATGAGATTTTTGACTAGCACCAAGTAGTATGCATTTGAGAAGGTACCCAATAATGATATCTAGAGGGTTAACTTCATGTGTTAGGAAACTGAACCCCTCTCTCCTAGGTTGAAAATTAGTAGCTTATGTTATTCCCCTCTAGGTGCTTGGATGTTAGTTATCTTGGTGGAACAAAGTGATGGTGAAATGACCCATATAGTATGGTGTGGTGGAAGAGCTATTGACTTGGTTCTCACATTGATTTTGGCACCATTTTAAATTTTATATCACAAAATATTCCACATTAAACTTGCTTTCCACTCTATAATTCAACATACCACATGAGATGTAAAATAAGGAGATAAACAAAGAGGATATTTTTTCAAAAAATCTTAATTCTAAACCAACATTAGTTGTGAATACTCACATAATTAAATATTTCATTGGTCCATGATGTCGACAAATGATACAAGAGACAAGTGAAAACATTAGCATAATGACGATCAACATCACAATTGAAAATAGAAGACATAGATATAAGAAAATTAAGTATTATACCACGTGTAGATCCAATCTTGATGATAGTATTGAGACACTTGACAAAGGAGCTAAGAACCATTGAGTTCTCCTTCCAATAGAGATCCACCAAAGAAAATAACAAACACATTGGTCTCTCTCCTATTCCGGTGAGAGGCACTTACAAGATGCTAGAATGTTCAACCTACTCCACCAATGTACACACATCATAACATTTAAATGGTATGTCTTCTACCAAACCCATCACTTCTCTCACCTAGATAATCATGTGTACATTGATGACCTAGCTAACTTCAAGTGAGACATGTATTCCCTATGGTTTATTCACTAGGCTAACTCACTTGTCATCCATTCGTTAGAGAAGAAGGTAACTATTTTGTTCACATGAATCAAACAATATAATACATATTTGACCATAGTCTCATGAAATAGAAACTAATAATTTATCACAATGAAAATCTCATTTGATAAAAAGCAATAATTTTCCAAAAGTTTTTCTCTATATTTCTATCCTTAGACTCTCACTCCACATGTATCAAAGATTTACTTAGAGATTATGGTTTTCCCCATTGAGGATCAACCAGTCTCCTTTGTAGGAGTGAGAGCCCCAGGGGAGCATAGTGTATATGGGCACAACCATAAAGGTAGTGTAGGAGTTGTGGCAAAGTACTCCACAATAAAAACATACCCATGGGTTTGTCAATGGTGTCATCGTTTCCATGTGTGTCATCAATGGCCATACTCTTGAGCATTCTGTACATAGCACAAACTACAACCTTGAATATGAAATCACAGTCTAAATGGGAAAATTTCTCTATAGATCATTTCTTTGGTTATGATTCTTGTTATCCTTGATGGTTGTGATAGTGTTTCTTACAAATGATGGTTCTCCCTAACCTTCAATTGCTAAGAGAAGGTCTTACTGTGATGGATATTCCCCCCGAACAATAAATTTCCCTAAAAAGTCAGAAAAGGAAAAAATATAGTGATAGTCTGTTTTCAATTAGTATATCTAATATTAGTAATTTTTTTTTCCAATTTTGTTGCCCCTTTAGACTTTGATGAACATACTCACTATTGTGCAAACTCAATTGCTTACTAACCTTAGGCTAGGAGAACTAGGTATTGGTTTCATGGACGTGAACAAGATTTGGTGAACACAAGGGTTTCCAACGAGTAAGCTGAAAGATTGGAGGGTTCATAACAACATGTTCAATCTTGACAACACTTACCTAAACATGTATGCTTCTTGTCATACCATTGTACATCAATGCTATACACATGATACCTAAACTAATATGATATGATGTTTAGCATAACATGGTTTAAAGATGCTATACATATGTTATCATGAAGGTGGTAAGACATGTGGTGGCATGTTGAGGGTCTTAATTCCTCTAGGGAGCTCGTGACAATTGCACTTGTTGCAACTACAATAACCTTTGCTAAGGTACCTAATAGTTTAAGGACAAAACAATTTGGAGGGTGGATGGTTGAGGCATACAAGTATTGCTAGAAAGGAAGTTAAAATGTGGATGCAATAATAAATGAAAATAATTATGGTGGGATTCATTGAAAATGTTAATAAATACATTTATGTGTTACTTTATGACTATCAGAGATATTATATAGGTAAAAATTAATATGCAATACCTAATAATGCTATTATTATATATTCTTTGGTGTAAGCATAGTTGAAATTATGCTCTTTACAACCTTAATAGGAATATCTAAAAGCTAACAAAAGATAGATATGACCTTTAGGAATACATTCATATGACGCCTAGGATTAGTCCTTCCTTTCCCTTGCAAAGTAATGAATGACATTCAAATCAACGATGCACACGCATTATGACAGAAACTATAATATTCTTAATCACTTCTGGACTACATGATCCAGAACCCGTCACAGGAAAACAACGAGTCTGCTTCCAAGGCACTTGCGGGTTTTGTGCAACTAGAAACCGTCGTTCTTAAATTAGTTGGAGCCACACCTTCCACCATCTCTGGCGATAAACGCCCAGAAAAAGCACTTAAATTGTCTCACACGATTATCACAGCTGATTCTCTATCATTGAGCTTTATTCATAAATAATAATTGCTTTGTTGTCATCTACTCAATATTTCGACCCTAAAATACTACTACACTAGGCTGTATTGCTTCCAAGGGAGATCCAAGTCAACCCCTCATCCCAATCTTACAAGCTCATTACAACTCTTCTAAAAGAGACTCTATGACAAACATTCATTAGACTACTCCTACAATCCTACCACAGTTAGCAGCACCACAGGAGAACCGTTTGTCGATGTTCAATTTGGATACGGGGTCAGTAGAGGTCTGCCAGAGAAGAAAGCTTCCAAGTTTGCAGCCATGAGCTCCACCAGCCCCCATCTTGATTCTGTTGTGAAAACCGCATAATGAGGCGACAACACCACATTATCCAATGAAAACAACTCTTGAGGCACTTTAGGTTCCTCTTCAAAAACATCCAAGCCGGCGCCTCCAATCTCTCCTTCAACCAAGCACCGGACTAATTCCTTCTCGTCAACGAGTGCTCCACGCCCAATATTAATAACCACTCCACTTTTACCAAGAGCTGCCAGAACATCCTTGTTGATAATGTGGTGGGTTTCCTCATTCAGAGCACAAGCTGCGATCAGAACTTCAGACTGAGATGCTAATTCGCGTACATCTGAGAAATAGGCGAATGAGACTAAAGGCTTCGGTTTTCTTGAATTGTAAGATATCACACAACCAAAGGCGTCCAATCTTCTTGCAATTGCAGTGCCAATGCTCCCAAGGCCTACGATCCCGACTCGTTTGCCACTGACCTACAACAAAATAGAATTGTCGGTTTTTTGCTACCGTACTGAACTACGGAGAATGAAATCAATAACGTGCTACATAGTAAATTAACTGTGAAGTTTGAATAACTGAACATGTATCTATAAATTCTCTCTCGAGAAAAGTGAAAGGCAGAGTGGTGAGAGATTATTCCAAACAAAACCTCAATATGGGCAGAATGCAGGACAATCTATATCCAAGAAGCCACCGTAACATGTAAAACATTTATTAACGTAATGCAGGCCTTAGATAGATTCATGGCCTATTTGTTTGGTCTGAAATTTTACAGTACAGCATTGGAGTTATTTCAACTTCATGCGTTCACTTTGGTGTGAATAGAAATCAAGGGTCAAAACAGGGCACATGTCATCTTCGCTTAAAATGAAGAACAAACTTGAAACCAATAATGAATAGGGCATATTTTTCTTTAAGAAAAAAATTGCTTTCTAAATCACCTTGAGTAAATATTTTACCTCCAATAAAAAAAAGATTTATAAAGATCACACGATGATACTTGTGATTTGGAATTTAGTAAATAGGGAAGACAATATGGCAGATCTAGACTGTTACGTGTCTAATTACAGCAAAGTGTCATGTCAGCTCGGAGAACAATCCTTCCGTCTGTGCTATGCCCATGTACTAGAAACGGACAAAAACTGACCTTCGAGCTTAAATCCCCTTTGCCCGCCCAGAGACGTTTCTTGACGTATCGATCGGCAGCCGAGATCCTACGAAGGACATCGATGAGTAGCCCCACGGCGAAGTCAGCTACGTCTTCCGAGTAGAGATCTCCCACGTACGCCACGCCTATCCCCCGACGCCGGCACTCGTCGATCGATATGGTTGACACCGGCGCTGGTGGTAACGATGCAGCCGAGCCGCGGGAGGGTTCCGATGATGTGCTTATCCACGGGCAGGGGAAACATCGGCGAGCACAGAACAGCCTCCACGGAGTCGGCATGAGCGGCGGTGAACTCGAGTGGCGAAGCGAAACCTTCGGCCTCTAAGGGATTGAGTATGCGGAACCTATCGGACAGCGCGTCGTCCAAGTACGAGCGGACCCGCAGGAGGAGGACTGTAGGACGGTGGTCTACTTGTTGCGGCGGCTCATCAGGCTGATTGCTAATCGCCAGAGTTACCGGTTGTCCTAATGCCATCTCGGGAAAAGCTGACAGAAGACCGGACTTAGGGACAAGGGTGCTCCTGCTGGTGTCGCTGGCCACTGTTCGTGTAGATGTCCAAAGCAGAGTTCTAGGCATCCACTGTGCTCCAGAAACTGAGGCGTCAAACCCAGACTCCTGCTCCTCCAGTGGAATGGCCGTGGATAATTTATACAACCACTTGTACTGTGTCAACCAACTTAACCCTAAAAGAAATCCTATAAAACGCCTACGACTAACCAACCCCGCCGCCACCCTACCAGCCGCCAGCCCAGGGCGGCGGCGCGCCCACAGCTCTCGCCAACCGTAGAGCCGTGGTGTCTTTCATGCCCCACAAGGGATGCTTACCGTCAGACTGCCTCTCCGCGCCTCTGCCCGAACTGCCGAGTGTGTAGGGAGCGGCCACTGCGGCGATAGGAAAAGAGGCCCAACCTCCAAGACCATGAGGGCGCGAAAGTCGTCATTGTGCCTCATTTTTTTTAAATGCAGGAAATGTTTGAAAAATCATGTATTTCATGTTGTCCTTGGACGAGTGATTTTCACTCATCCAAATGAGTTCAAATTTTGTATGTGACATATTATTATTGTAACCATAGAGATTAATGGATTAGATTTTAGAAAAATATGGTCTAGAACGCAAACACCATTGGGGTGTACGGTGTGATCTGTACACTCGAGTGTATTCTAGTCTCTCTCTCTCTCTCTCTCTCTCTCTATATATATATATATATATATATATATATATATATATATATATAATAGAAATATATGCTAAATATATTTTTGACCCACAAGTGGGGCAAAATGTTAGTCACATACATGTCATTCTAGTGAATAGAGATAAGGACTCACCAATTACGTGAACACAAAAATGTGAAAACTAGGGAGAAAAACGACTTCATCCTTCGTAGAGAGGATATCAGATCCCAATTCCTTCTTATTCTATTAGATAGACTACATAATCTATCCTATAATAATTCCTCCTTATTCTATTAGACAACATAAATAATTTATTCTGATAGGTCATGTAGGTTATTTGAATATCTTTTTCAATCTTAGTAAAAAAATTTAGCTCCACATTAGCCCTCCCTCCATGCTTTCTGCAGTTGTGTTCAAACCATATATGATGAGTGTGGCAAGTTCATCACCACAAGCTCATAGTTTTGCAATCCCCAGTCTATTTGTCAAGGCACAAAAGAGTATTTTGTAGATCTTGTCTAGAACCAAACCTTACTTTTATAACACATCTTCCCCATAAATATTTCCACTATTTGCATTCTCCAAGCACGTGATCATTATCTTCGTCCTCATACTTTCATAGTAGGCAAGTCACTGTCATATTAGGGACCATTTACTGATTTATTTGAATGTTGGAAGATAACCCTTATAAGATTTGAAGGTGGTAATGCTGCATTTTGGATTATGTCGGTTTAGCTAGATGTTTACCTCCGTTTTGTCTAGTGGTAATTATTGTCTACAAATAGACCAAAGGTCATCTTCAACAACGTCACTGAACATTGACAAGACATCCATGATTCTCCTCCATATGGTTGAGTAGCCCCAACTATGTGGGGATTTCTAAAAATTCAAAACATACCTTTTTAGCATCCATGAAGCCCACCTACCTTCTCCTTGAAGCAAAGTCTTGATTCTCTTCATGGTGTGGAAGTTTGCCAAGTTATACAAGGCTTTCAAGCCCATACCGCCTTCTTTCTTAAGGTAGGCAGATGCTCCCAACTTGTTGGATGAATGGGACTCCCCCGGATTAAATTTTCCATCATAATCTCCTTTCTATTTAAGGTTGATTTTGTGAAATTTGCTTGTGTAAGCCAATATTTAGCAACTCCCATAGATTAAATTTTTATTAGACTAATCACTCTGCCATAGATAATTTTGACCTCAGCCATCTATTTATCATGTCTTCGAGCTTATCCAGACATTTATTGAAGTGCATTCTCTTCAGGTTGCCTCCAGCCAATGAAAATCCTAGATATTTGGTAGGCAATGAACCTAGTCAAATATCTAGCTTGTCTGTAAGTGCCTTCTTATCATTGCATGACTTTGAGAGAAAAATGTGATTTCGACTCACTTCACTACTACAAAAACATCATTCAGTGGCGCTTTTAGTGGCGTCGGTTATTTAGGAAAACCGACTCCTATTTTACATAGGCGTCGGTTATTTATACTCACCGACGTATATATTCGAAGACCAGCCAGACACGGGTACCGCTTTGTATTCAGCGTCGGCCATTTATAACAGACCGACGTCTAAAAGTAGCCCGCGAAAATCAATTTTCGAGCGATCTTTTTTCGTCTCCTACAGCGTCGGTTTGGTAACTATTAACCGAATCCTATGTAAATGAAAATTTGCGCGAAAAATTAGGGTAAAGGTTGCATTGTTGGGCGTCGGTGTATTACTATCAACCGACGCCTTTAGCAACCTAATAGACCCGCGCGACGCCCGTTAGGCACCTACCTGTTCCATTGTCTTCATCGCTAGCTGCCGCGCTGCTCGATCGCCCGCCTGCCGGTTCTCGCCGTCGCCGACGCTGCCCGTGCTTCCTTGCCTCGCCGTCGCCGCCGACATTGCTGCTGCTGTGCGTCGCCGCCGACCTTGCTACTGCTGCTGCTGTTCGTCGCCGGCGCCGCCCACCTAGCTTCTTCCAACAGAGCCGCCGCCCTAGCTTCTTCTCCGACGCCCTTCTTCTCCGGCGCTCTTCTTCTCCGGCGCCATTCTTCTCCGCCGCCCCTGCTGCTGCTGCTGTCCGCTCGTCGCCGCCCTGCACCGCCGCCCTGCTGCTCCAGCCACCTGCTGCCCGCGCGTGCGCCCTGCTGCTCCATCCGCTGCGCCGCCGCCACGCCTGAGAACCGGTGCCGCCGCCACGCCTGGTGCCCTCCTGCTTGCCCACCTGCCTGCCCTAGCTCCTTCCTTTCGTCCTGCTGACACCCGGCGTCCTGTTTCTACAACACTGGTTAGTTTTACTGATTTCCTTGCTGTTAGTTTTACTGATTGCTGTTTTACTGCTTTTGTTGATTAGATATGTATAGAAGTTCCTTATAAATATATTTTTTTATATACACATACATGTAATTTTGTATAAAATTCATGATGTAGTGTGATCTTAAATCCTAGAGTGTACCCCTTTTGTCTACTATTTGATATCCTTGATTTTATCTTCTATCCTAAATAAAATTAAGGGACCCATGATTAGAAAACAATTCCAAACATGGCACCCACACTAATTGGAAGGAAATAAAATATGATTATTGAAATGCACATTTGTGATGTGATACCTTTTTTAGGATGCATATATTAGATTCAACCTTTGAGACATCCTTTTATGAGTTCCAATACAATTAGGGTTTCATTTCATTGCCATTGTATGTATTATAATATTACATCTTTCACATTAAAATTAATTAAATTGAATCCTATTGGAACCCTAATTTAAATCCTAATTTGATTTAAACTTGTCCATTCTAGCATCATTTGATTTGATTAAACCCTAACATTGTTTAAACCCTAAATTATATATTGTTTGTATGGAGTCCGGCTTCATTGTAGATATCTATTATTGTGTTTGTTGGCCTAGAAACCCGTCAAAGATTTACTCATTAGGAGTAAATCTTGGATAGTCCCCGGTTTGGGACTGTTCTTGAACACCTAATCTCACTTAGGATGTAAGTGTATAATGTGTATTGAGTTTTCGAGAAAATTTTGGTAGCATTTCCCCGTTTGTTCTCTAAGTACATATGTACTTAGAGAACAGCGAGGAAATACTGCCGAAATTTTCTTTAAAACCCAATACACATTATACACTTACTAGTGAGATTAGGTGTTCAAGGATGGGATAGGTGGTACACATTTATTATATATAAGAATGACATCACATGTGTTTGTTGGCCTAGAATGTGAACAATCATTGTTTTTTATATTACTTGTACATTGATATAAATTAGAATGAACAATCACTAAATTATATATTGTTTGTATGGAGTCCGGCTTCATTGTAGATATCTATTATTGTGTTTGTTGGCCTAGAAACCCGTCCAAGATTTACTCATTAGGAGTAAATCTTGGATAGTCCCCGGTTTGGGACTGTTCTTGAACACCTAATCTCACTTAAGATGTAAGTGTATAATGTGTATTGAGTTTTCGAGAAAATTTTGGTAGCATTTCCCCGTTTGTTCTCTAAGTACATATGTACTTAGAGAACAGCGGGGAAATGCTGCCGAAATTTTCTTGAAAACCCAATACACATTATACACTTACTAGTGAGATTTGGTGTTCAAGGATGGGATAGGTGGTACACATTTATTATATATAAGAATGACATCACATGTGTTTGTTGGCCTAGAATGTGAACAATCATTGTTTTTTATATTACTTGTACATTGAAGGATTGGTAATTGATAAAAGATCACAATTTTAGAGACATGTATGTTTATACAAATACTAAATGTTTTCCTTATTCTAGTTGATACAAATGCTAAATGTTTTCCTTTTTAATGAAATTTTCAGATGGCTCACCATGATGAGAATGATGTCCATGATGAGCATGAAGTCCATGATGAGCATGCTGTCCATGACGAGCATGGTGATGATACCAACGTAAGTTCTAAAAACATATCCCGTATTTCTATAAAATTCATTATCTTCTAGTTATGTCATATATCCTGTATTTCTATATTGGCTTAATTCGGTGTGTTTATTTTTGTCAAATCTTAGGTTGATGATGCACAGCTACCCACTGAAGCAATTGAGCAACTTGATGCGCAGCAACAAAAACTTAACAAGAAAAGGGGTATCACTCTGTTGAAAAAGTTACTTGCGTTGAGTGGCAGTGGATCCAAATTGGTTGTGGATTTTGATAATAGAGGGAATGCAATTGGAGTGAACCACAATAATTTTATAAACTATCTTGGGGTTGTCACTCAAAGCCATTGTGGTGTTAAGTATGATAATTGGCATAAAGTTCCTCAGGCGAAGAAAGACTTGATATGGAAAGATTTATGCGTGAGTTATTATTATTTGCAATTCTATTTTGTAGAGTACAAATTCTATTATTTGCAATTATATTTTTGGTACTAGTTAATAACATTTCTATTTTACAGAATCTGTTTGCATTGGATGAGATGTTGCATCGTAAAAGTGTGATGCAACGCGCTGGAAAGATGCTTAGGAATTACAGGACAAATCTGAACAGAGAATACATAAGACAGGGTGATAAGAAGAAGAAGTCAGCCCTTGAACAATGGAACTTCTTGGACAAAGAAGATTGGGACAATTTTGTTGCTTCAAGAAAATCTGAAGAATTCAAGGTATTAGGCGTCACTCCCATTTTAATTAATATACATTGTATTCACCTATTCAAGATTAACATTTAGTGCTACTAACCTAATTATAAATGTGCATACTAACTAGGCCCTCAGTGACGCACAAAAAGCAAGGCGTGCACTGAATGTACATGACCATACTATGGGTCCAAAAGGCTATGCAAGCGTTCGCCAAAGACTACAGGCGGAGTCTGCGGCTATTCAGGAGTCTGCGGCTACTCAGGAGTCTGCGGCCACACCCTTGCCTCGCCATGATATCTGGATAGCTGGCAGGAAAAACAAGAAGGGTGAAATAAAGAAGCCCGAAACTGCTGAGGCGGCTGCAAAAATGGTAAAATACAACTCTTAGAGCAATCATTTGAATATTGATTATTTGTGGTGTTAACTTACCAATTTTTGTTTATGGTGATTAGCGGGAGTTGCACGAGCAGAGGAAACAAGGCACGTTCATCCCTCAGGGCACAAGGGATGAATTGACAGTTGCTCTGGGTAACCCAGAGCATCCTGGACGTGTTAGAGGTGTCGGCGCTGGTGTGGTCATCAAAGCATTCTTTGGGCCATCCCAGCGCAAACCCAGAGCGGGAGTTTCTCAAGAAGAGGTAACATATTCTATTTTTAGAATGTTACTGCAAAAGGAAATTCATTAATAAAAAGCTAATATTTGTTTTATCCATGTATAGGAGAATAAGAGAGTCGAGGATATAGTTGCTAAGAAGCTCAACGATGTGGTTGCTGAGAAGGTCAAGGAAGAATTGTTGCGGTGGCAGGCATCTCAGGCTTCCAATCAGCCTATGCCGACCCACTCTTCTCCTGGTGCACAGACTGCAAGTAATCCTGGAGACCCATCGCCTAACACGTCTGCTGTAAGTATTGTTTATGACATTGTAGCTAGTCTTTTCAAGATGATATGTTTTCAAGATGATATGTATATATGTATAACATTCTTTACGTAAATTTGTAGGCATTGAAGCCATGCCGCTTAAGAATGGAAAACTATGTTGTTGCAGAGGCGCAAGCTTACCAGTCCCTTCCTGGGGCAACGTTTCATGGGACTCCAATGCCGCAGGGCTACATTCGTGTGAGCCGGATACATGTATTACCCGATTGGAGGGAAGTTGAGTTGCCATATGCCCACCCAAATATTGATACACTTGGTGAGGCAGAAAGCGGGGTCATATTGTGGCCCAAAGCAGATGTCCTCTACACGACTGAAATTGTAAGATAAATTTACATTGATTTAGACTGTTAATGTGTATATATGATGTCAACTGATCTGAAATTATATATACAGGTTAAAAAGAAGACACCAGGAGCACCTAGGCCTCCACCTCCAATTCCCGCATTACCAACTTGGGTTCCAACTGACCTACCATACCCGTTAGGTCCTGCTTGTAGGGGAATGGCATGTTGGCTACGGGCACATAATATACTTTGCCCTATAATTGTTTCTTTAGATGCAGATTATGCAGGTCAATCATACGACAGCTCTTTATTTATACAAGATATTATTGAGCTGTTTATGTATGATTGGTTGAATACATCAATGATAGAGACATGGATAAGGTGAGATCTTGTTTATACATCCATATACCTTGTGTAAGATCCGGTGATCTAGTTTCTTATATATTAATGCATACGTCTATATGTTTTGCAGCTACTTAATCGAAGATCATTGCAAACAATTTGCATATGATCATGTGGGATTTTTGATTCCATCATTGATTAGTATGGTAGCTAAAGACCCTGATAGTGTTCAACAATACTGTATAGATGCTTTTACAATTTTTGGTCATCAAATGAAGACGATAATAATAGCTCCATTCAATGTCAAGTAAGTTTGCTTTATTTATAATTTGGACTTAAGAAAATTCCATTATTATTTTGCATTTTGAGTTATTAATTGTTAACTTTTTACCTCTAGTGGTAGACATTGGGAGTTACTAGTTATTGTCCCCGGGACGTTCACTGTTTATTATCTAGATCCCGCAGGAAGTACATTAAACACTAAAATTGGACACGTCATGAGAATGGCATTATTCTGGTGAGAAATATTTCATTTTTTATATCCGTTAACATCTTTTATTACATTACTATTTACTTATGCAACTTAGTGTGTTATATTAACATGTAGGGGTTTAGATGCATTCAAAAATACTGGAGGAAAGGTCCCAAGGAAAAAGAACCAGCCATTGTCTTGGGAGAACGTAAAAGTAAGTTCCCGACTCCCCGACTCCAATGTATATATTATTGATGTGAATTGTGCTTAGTTGTATTATTTTGTATGTTTCAATTTATAGTGCGCTACACAAGACAATGGCTGGGCATGCGCATACTATGTGATGCGATTTATGCAGATGATTATCAAACATGCCGCATTGGACATCGATACCATACATGAGGTATTATATATAGTCTCATTAGTTAGTATGAAATATATCAATCTTATTTTTATATTATTACTTATATATATACATCATTCTCTTTGCAGGTGTTTAAAACTGACCACACTATAGGCAAACGCTTAAAAAATGTACATGCTCCATATACGAGGGAAGCATTAGATGAAGTAAGAGAAGAATGGGCAATAGCTGTACAAACAGTGACAACTGTAAGATATAATTGGGATGTTGATAGTGATGATGAATGATACTTTGTAAATGAATGTTTCTGAATGTTAAAACATGTATTTGAATGATTCTATATGTGTGAACGTGACAATTGAATTGATGTCTGAATGTATCTACTTATGTGAATCTTTTTATATTAATTTTGCAGGTTTGTGGCCTGTTTGTAGGCTGATATCAATGGATGTCGTAAACCTGCAGTTCAGAAAACTGAACTGCAGGTTCTCATCCTGCTGACCAGCCACAGCAGGTCTGCAAACAGATTTATAAAAAAAAAATAGATATAGGCGTCGGTTATTTACAGATAACCGTCAGCACAGACTTACAGCGTCGGTTTTTTGTTGAACACCGACGCCAAAAGTGTTCGCGCTACAGGAAATGGGAGTCATCTAGGACACTTTTCTGCGTCGGTCCTTTAGTATATAACCGACGCAGAAAGCGTCCTAGATGACGCCGTTTTCTGTGGCGCGAACCCTTTTGGAGTCGGTGTTTTATAATAAACCGACGCATTGATGTTAAATAGGCGTCGGTTTTTTAACCGACGCTGAAGTGTCCAACCTTTTAGCGGCGCCCACATAGGCGTCGTTCAGAAACCGACGCCAAAGGGGGTTAAACACCCGACACTAAAAGGCACTTCTGTAGTAGTGCTTATCTTCATGCCTGAAACTTTAATGAATTCATCAAGAATCATCTTCATGTTTGTTAGACTTCTTTCTCTTCCTTTGCGAAAAATCAATATATATCCACAAAGAGTAGGTCTGACGTGACTGAAGTACCTCTCATGGTATATGTTCTAATTTTTTTCTTCTTGACTTCATCGTCCAGTCTTCAACTCACTACATTTTCTATACAGTCTTAAACTTAATACATCTATATAGAAATTTTTATTAATGAACTTCTTAATGGTACTGAACGTTGATGAATATATGATAAAATTCAAAAGAATAGTTCTTGAAAAGCAATAGAAAAAATTCAAAATAAAAAGTTGAAAAATAGTTTGCATTGATTTACCTTCTATATTTTGGCATAGAAAGAATCATCCATGCAGCTATAAGTTTGATGAAAGTAAAAATCCTACAAAAGAGAAACCTATAAAAAAGAAATTTAGGATTATAAATCAAAAGTGCTAACCAGATACAACTCTTCATCTTAGAGTTGTGTTGCTTTTAGTATAAAAAATACATCCAAACCTAAAAGAGTGCTCATGGACTAGTTATCATTACAAACTTCTCAATAGAGTACTTAAAAGGATTAGATACCTAATTTAAAATAAATATGATTTTTTAAAAAAGAATACATGGGGTCAAGGTATATTCTAAGTTTGAAATTAAAATTGAATTTTGACAAATGAAAATTATATATATATATATATATATATATATAACGATCTTTATTGTACTATTTGGAATTATGAATAAATATCTATATTTTCCTAAGAGATACTACTTCAAATTTAAAAAGATAACAAATGAAATATCAAAACTAAATCTTTTTTTTGTACATTTATATTGATGATTTCCTTAAATATTCTAATGATGTGACAAACATAAGAGAAATTAAATATCTTTTTTTTCCATATAACAAAGAACACTGTAATTGTGGTTTCAACCAAGAAGATGAATTTACTTTAGGCTAATATTTAATTTCTAAGATATAAAATAGAATATGAAATTGTATTCTATATTGTAAAAGTCATAGAATTTGTGAACGGATTTCTCAATTAAATCATCAAGAAAAAATAACTTCAAAGATTTTGGAATGTCTAAATTACAAATCAAACTTTTGTAAAATTGTACATTGTTGAAATAAGTAAAACGTCTCCATCATAGGTTGAAAAGACTATTCTTATTTGGACAGAAGATCATATTAAGGTCCTTTAGAGAATAAAATCTAAAATTCAAAATTTTTCATAATTAAACATCCTTGATCAAGATAGTAGAAACATATTTATGATATATTAGCTTTCAAAGAATTATTATGACAAAGCAAAACTTATTTGATATACTTCTGGAATTTGGAATGGGAGTGAAAAAATTATTTAACCATAAAATAGGAAATCTCATATGTAGTCCTTATTAATACTAAATTTCAATAAGATATTGAATCGTATATCTTTATTTAGAGTAATTGCATATCGGCTAAATTCGTCTTGAAAAGGATGTGCAATCTTGTTCCAAACACAAAATTTAGTAAATAGCAAGTAATATTAAAAACACTTGACTTTTCCATAGAATATACAAAAATGGAAAATAAATTAGTGTTTGGCTTGTTATCAAGAGACCTTTTAGAAGGCAAAAAGACTAAGGATGACAGATTACTTGCCTCTATTAGAACTTCTCCCTTAATTATTCATACAACTGGAAAAGGATGACTGTTGTAAGGACCTGACCTTTATTTTGGGCTTATCCTGTTTGCTTTGCCTAAACCTTGTTTTTAGTTGCTTGCTAATCACCTTTAGTGGTGATTAGGGTTTGTTGTGCTTTGTTGAGAGTTGGAGGTGCCAGTTGCAAATAACCTAAGTTTAGGGTTGATGAACAAGTGTGTCACCTTGAGAGATGTTTCTCTCTCTCCTTGCTTCCTCTAGATTTGAGAGGAAGGGTTGGGCTCGTTGCTTGAGTTGCTTGGGCTTTGTTGAGCTTTGTTGGGCTTCGTTTTGCCTTGTTTGGGCCTTGCTTTGCCTTGTTGGACTCTGTATCAGGCAGGAGTTTCTTGTGTCGGCCATGGGTGTGTTGCCCATGGGGCTGTATCGGGCAAGGGAGTGAGGTTTGTCAACCATGGACCATCTTTTACTCCTTACTTCGTTTGTGTCACCACTCTAGTGGACACTTGGTGCATGATACTTGCATGTGGCAATTGCCTTGGACATGTGTATGAGGTGGGATGATAAGGTGGCATTGCCTTGGACAAGTGTCCCTAGGTGGGTGACACATTGCCTTGTTTTCTCCTCTACCCTCTTCTATATATGTATCTCCTTTCTCTTGCTAATGATTCCTTTAGTTCCTTAGTTTCCCCTCTTCCTTGGTGAGCGACACCTCTCCTTTGCAACCTTGGTGGCCGATACCCTTGGAGGAGCTAAGCTTGGTGGCCGATCCTTCTCTTTGGAGTCTTCTTCTTCTTCCTCTAGCTTGGTGGCCGAACCATAGGTGGTAAGCTTGGAGCTTGAGGAGCTTGCTTAAGGCGGGTTACATAACTTCTAACCCTAACTATACTACCTTCTTTTATGTTGCATGTTCATATATGATCATGATCGGCCATGCATGTTGTTAGATATGTTTCTTGCTCTAGCATGTACCTTTAATCTTATGGATATAGTGATCATGTGGTTGATGATGTTGTTGTTTCTTATGTACCTTTTGACCTAGTTGGCCGAACCTATAGATTAGGGTTTTCTTTGGGGCAATACCCCTTTCTCTCCTTTGGTCTTGAGAAGTGAGTTCGGCTCTAGTGATATAGGCAACACCCCTCTCACTTGGATGTTGAGAGGTGAGTCTATACTTTAGTTGCTTGAGTAACACTCTTCTCTCACCTTGGATTTGAGAGGTGAGCCTTGGTTGAGTGTTGACCTAGTAGTGGTTGAGACCTTGGCCGATATGGAAATGATCCATCATGTTGCTCGATTGGTGATGGAGGTTGTATAAAACCCTCTCTCTTGGTTGTTGAGAGGTGAGCCAATCCTCTTGATCTTTTAGGGTTTTGATGATGGTGATCTTGAGGTTGATGATGACCTTGTCAGGATGAGCTTATGCTTTACACGATACACCTTGTAGTAGTGCTGCCCGACACACCTCCCTTGGTCTAGGGTTTTGATCTTGGCCGATATGATGCGTTTTGTTAGCTTTGTGCCCGATATGGCTCTCTTTACCTTGATGATGAGCTTGGACGATATGCCTTGATCTAGATGATCCTTTAACCTAGTAGTTGTTACTCCCTTAGCCGATAGAGTGCCTAGTTGATATCTCTATTTGGAGTCTTGGGTGATACATGTTGGGTCGGGTTCTTGCCCAACATGGGTTGAGTGGTGGCCCTTGTGAGTACCTTGTGGTGACCGATATGGTGTGTTGGTTTTAGTTGGGCGTTAGGCTTCCTTATGGTGCCTTTGTGTCGTTTGATGATGAGTACCTTAGTTGGTGATACAAGGTTGGCTTGGGCGCCATGATCTTAGCCGATGTGGTAGTTGCTGCCTGACATAACACTAACCCTAAACATAGTGGGTCGATAGGGATTTTCCTATTTCAGTGGAATGTCATCACCTTGGGTGCACGATATGCCCCATGGTCTCAGCCACATGATACACTTCTTGCTCTTGGTTGCGCGACACGCCACAAAGTTGGTTGCCTGATACACCTTGAGTTTTTGTTGGCCGACAATTTGTAGTAAGGGTTGTTACCCTACCCAATATCACCTATAGTAAGGTTTCACTACCCATCACACTTCTAGTGAGGGTAGAGAACACCTTTGGTGAGGGTTATGTCCAACCCGAAAACCCTAGAAAGTAGTTCTTTATCATGTAACCACATCTTTTGATATATGAATGAAAGTTGCAAACCTATGCTATGTTGGATGTCTAAAGATGATGCAATTTAAGATGATAAGATACTTTCCCATGTTCATAAGGTAAAGAGCATAAATGGATGCCCATGATTTGATAGCAGTGATGTAATTGATACAGTATGACACACATATTTATAATCATGACATGTGCATCTACAAATCATAATGACATGATAATCCGTAAGAGCTATGTCTGATGATTTTAAGTTATCTCTTTTGATGTGCATACTAACCATGCGGTGTATCAGATGAATTCATAGCCAGGTGAGAGCTATGAGATATATGTGTTTGAATAACACTGCATTATGATAATCCTTGTTGATAACATGCATCACCAGTATGATGAGATATGTCTGAGGACCTGATAAAGGCTGAGTGCCTAGTGAGGTGTTATCCTCTTGATTATGAGATAAGGGATTGTTATCCCAGGTGATGATGTAAGATGGTGATGATGCCTTGAGAGGCAGTGGCTTTCAGTGATAAGGGATTGAGATCCCATGACTAGGTGGTGATGACATTAATGATATAACTCACTGCTTGTGTGTTTTACAACTTGGTTGCCTCAACAATCCACTTAAAATATACTAATTAATTATAGTGGAATATATCATGTAGTTTACCCTGGCCATAGATCCATCATCGTAAGTAGTTGGTGATGGTGAAATAGGTTCTCCTGCGGGTTAACCTAGAAGCGCATATTGTTGAATATGTGTGGTTTCTCCTAGCTGAGAATAGGAGGATTAGAGTGCAACTTCGGTTGTAGACTCCAGAGCACGATTTTAGGTCGGTGGCTCAATATGTTGGAGCATGGTGAACAGGCCCATGGCTCAGGATGTGTGATAAGAGAGCATGAATGTGTTCATGGCTCAGAGCATGGTGATCATGCCCATGGCTCAGTTTCACTAGCGTCAATACATGTACCAAGGTGGGATAGGCAGAGGGTAGCCTGACCCTGTGGCTGAGGCCACTTAAGCATGCATGAGACTGCGGTCCTACTTGTTTTGCACTCGTGCACTGACCATGAGGTGGTGAGGTCGTGGAGTCTGGCTCTTCCATTGACCTTTTATGGCACCGAATTGGGTTTCACAACTGAAGGTTGGATTTGAGAGGTACGACTCACTTCCTCGGGGCATAAAAATACGTAATCCAGCCGAATAGTATTTATTGCTTAAGGCAAAATACAAAACATTGGTTGAGGCTTTTCTTGTGTAGTTGATCTTATTATACCTAGAAATTACATATACGTTCTTTATGTTATGTGGTAAGATCTTATAAATCTTATCTTATCAATCATGTTCCATAAAGAAAAATCAGGTTATATGCCTCCCAGATATCTTGGTAAGATTGATGGTAATAGTAGTCTTGCTCAGTATGCTGCTCTATATGACCTTATCAGATATCTGATTTACCTACTATAGTTTCAGTGGGGAGTTATGTTTCTCACTGGGATTGTGTGTCTCACCCGTTAGTTTACAACCTTTTTAGGTGGTCGTGCTAGACGTGGTGGTGGTTGTGAGGTTGTGGCCGAGCAGCAAGAAGAGTAGTAGAAGGCAAGGGATGGACATGCTGCATGTTTTGGTGGTTTTGTAGTAGAGTCCTAGAGTCATCCCTATACTGTCTGGTCCTCAAAGGTGTTTTGATGACGTTTCACGATGACTAGTTGTTGTCATTTTGTATGTCCTGTTGTTGACCTAATGTGGCCTGATATGTACATATAAATAGGTGATGAACTCGTGTACTGACAGGATAGCTGATCTTATAAGTTGTGGACACATATCAAGGATGGTAAATGTTTATATAACATGTTTCCTTGCATGATGAGGATCTGGATGTAATAGTTGTTGGTATGTATGCCCTGAGAGCTAATCATGGGATGATTGGTGGGATACATTAAGATTGATTTGATAAACATCAAAGGCAAGCTTCCAATTCTTTCTAGTTCAGTCATATGAGATAGTGATAGAACAGATTGAATGTCTAGATAATGACAGTACTCAATGACGTATGCTTTCAGGATGAGGACCTGAACGATGAGATCATATGGATGCTAAGAGTTTGTACATTCTTATTATGTCCCTAGTCAGATGTCATTGTGGAAGGTAGATAGACAGCAATGACACACAAGACTAGATTGTGGTGTTGGTTGATGACATAATCTCATTAGTCATGATATAGAGATATCAAACCAAACACATAGGTACTTGTTAGAGAACAAGTGTACCGGACAGACCCACCGTGAGTTTGACACATGGAACCATGACATGGTAGTCACAGTAAATACTCACAGTGATGGTGGTGAGTGTGATTCTTTGACCTGAAATCACTACACTCAACACATGTCGTTGGGCACCCTTTGACATCATCAAATGCAGTCTTCAAACATGGGTTGTTATAAAGGTGATGATTGGGTGGCTTTGACACATGGGGCTTTTGAGGGGTGAGTGATAGATATGGAATTTGTCCCTCCTAAGGGAGTTTGATATCTATGGCCACTTGATGAGTAGGATTGAGAAAGGCATGCACGCATGAGTGAATCAGTATGTGATATTGATGTCATACATATCTCTTCCAATCTACTCAGAGATCAAGAAAGTGAATGAACGTTGACAGGATGACTGTTCCATGCCTCGAGTTCATTCGGGATATCAGTGACAAAGGAATTATACATTCACTGTAACACCATTCACAGATTGTAGGATTAAAAGTTGTTCTCCAACTTTCTATTTCACTTGGGTAGCACTGATGTGTGACTAGGCACCGCTCTTTTCTTGTGAAGTCATAAGTGTTATGGACTTTCACTGCCAACATGAAATGGACCTACAGGGTCGCACACATAGGATTTAACCTGGAAAAGGAGTTTTGTCCACAAACAATGTTTAGATTGATTACTAAAGAAGTTTAGTAGTTCAATTAAACACTCAATTAATTGATAGATCAATGTCATAATGTTCAAGGTGTTGGATATATTGATTGGAGTATCAGATTGATTGAAACTGCAATTGACTGATTCTACACAATCTGCACTCCCAACCGATCGGCTCATGTGATGAACTGATCGGCTCAGCTTGGTGAACTGATCGACTCATGTGGTGAGTCGATCGGCTCATGGACAGGGTGAAACGATTGCTTCAAGTGTAGAAATGATCAGTTCAACTGATGCAACCGAGCAAGTTGGGAAAGTAGGATTGGTGAGAAATTTCCTTTCATTTCACTTGCCCAATTTGATTGGAACAATGATTGATATTTGATACCAATTAAACAAAAGATAAAAAGTCAATCGAAAACCGACCAGGACCACGAACCAACCGGTTCAGAAGTGAACCGATCGTTTCATGGGTCGCAACCGATCGGTTGAGGTGTCAACCGACCGAATCAGGTCCCCAATCGTACGTTTCAGAAATGAAACGATCGGTTCATGTTACAGAGTTGGTTGTTTTGTGGAAAATCTCGAACCCTTCTACTCCTGCTTTAGTCCCACATTGCCTGGGATAGAGAACCCTATCCCATGACCCTCCTGTATATAGGGGTATTGGGGGCTTCTCAAAGTACAACTCAGTACAACCAGTTGCTCTATGAAGTTGTCGTTCTCTCTGGTTTTGGTAACCGAGAGAGCCCGAGCAAGTGCTACCCGATAAGGGAGGCACATCAAGGGAAAGACAACTGCAGAAAGCGACTGGTGGTAGGAGAGTGTGTCAGTGACTAGTATGCTGACAGAAGGGTGCAACTCCTTCCAATTCCTTGTGAGACAAGGAGATTGGAGTTCCAGGTGGTCTGTGTGGACTACTTCAGAGGCAGGAGATTTCTTCCGCTCGGAGGACAGCTGTCAATCCTGACAGTCCCAGTGAGACCAGGAGTCGTCAGTCCCGGTGCGACCAGGAGCTGCACAGACACCGTCCAAGACCGAAGGTGAAGACCGCGCAAGCCGTGAGGTATTGTCGCTGAGCAAGCCTCGGGACAAGGTAGGATTCCACAAACCATCATTTCCTATTGTATAGACGTTGACACGTTTCTTGTTATGAGTATGAGGAGGAGAAAAAAAAAATTTCGCTGCCTTCTCTGCCTCCCCTAAAACCCTATAGTGGTATCAAAGCCACGTCAACTACTCTATACTTTAGGATTATCAATATGATCAATTTTGGTTTGTCACCTTTATTTATTGCATATGATGTGAATAAAATTGGCTTTATGCATGTCCAATCCTAAATCCACAAATCCCAATTTACATATATGATATGTATTATGAATGCTCTCGATACGCATCGCCCTTTAAACAAGTTTTGTGGTGGATGTATAGCGTGGTTATGGCCAATAAACCCTATTAGTGTGTGGTTGTATGTGGTTGCTTGCATCTCGGTCTGTGCACCGATCTTCCTCCTCCTATTCCTGATGTAACTCGAAATAATTCAAGATTTCTTTCCTACCTTTGCTCCCCTCGAATGTAACTCGAGGTTTCTCTTTTTACAATGTAAAATAGGATAGAATTTTATTTCCTATTATGTCAAAGAACGGAGGACATCCTGACGACAGCTGAGATGATCGGTTCAAGGCGTGAACTGATCGGTTGACGTTCGAGACGATCGGTTCAAGGAGTGAGCCGATCGGTTGATGACCGGTTCGAGGAGTGAGACGAGCGGGTGGCAGCCATGATGATATGCACGATGACCAGGCGAACCGATCAGTTGGAGGAGCCAACCGATCGACTAGTGGCACCCAGCCGACCGGCCTGATGGCGAGCCGATCAGTCATGTGATGAGTTGATCAAACCCAGAAAGGCAAAGCACATAGTTCATCTTGTACATGTTACATGTGATGTAGATCTAGATGACCGTGATTCCTCTTGGCTCGAGGAATCACATTAGGATGGCCATAATCATTGCTTTTATCGTTTTGCATGTTTTCAGTGGGATATATCATGTATATGATACACACTATGTATTGTGGTGATTGGATATGTATATATATAAAAAAACCAAATCCCTCATTAAATATTAAGTTTTAGATGCCTTCCAAATGCGACACATGTGAAAAGCTTGATCGATCAAGTATGAGCACGCCCTAGCGTGGTGCACCGTCTATCTCATGGAAGCGTGAAGGATGAATGTGTGGGTCTGCCCTAGCAGGGTGCATATTCATCATGTTGGCTTTGGGTCGGACTTAACAAGGTGACCTAGATAGGATCTAGCACCTTGAGGCATGGAGATGATCATGGCAAGGAGTTGCATATGACATCTTATCAAGAGTTGCATATGATGCAATTGGCAAGAGTTGCCTACCTGAGAGATCTAAGTTGTGGGTGACAGCCCTAGCTGGTCCATGACTTAGAGGATTTCAGGATCTTGCCCACTAGAAGGTTGTACGCTGCAATCTTCCGAATTGATGGTGAGGGCTATCAATTTGAACTAAAATAGTGGGAGTGATAATTAATTAAAGGCCTAATTATATCGTCAACTTTTCAAATCAATCAAATAAGTCAAAAATGAATTTTTGGACTAAAATTACATATTTCCTTTTGTAGTACAAATGACAACAAACAACAATCACTTTTCTTTGCGACCGGTCCTTGAAAAGGACAAGCTAAATGGGACAAACTTCCATGATTGGTTAGGACGTTGAGAAGCGTTCTCAATCAAAGAGCGAAAGCTCTAAGTCCTAGTTATACCAGAACCAGATGAACTCGATCCCACCAAATCAATGGCTGAAAGTATGCTTATGGAAGCATACTGAGGATGACATTGATGAGGAGTGCTTAATGTTGTGTTCTCTGAACTATGAGTTGCAGAGACAACATGAGACATATGATGTCTCCAAGACATTGTCCTAGTATGTCATGACAGAAGGAGATCCAGTAAGGTATTCACACACTCAATATGATTGGGTATGTGGAAAGACCTGACTAAGAAGGATTCCCTCTGAGCCAAGAGTTGGCTATTGGTACGATACTGCAAATGTTGAGAATCATACAGTTCATGATAAACTACAACATGAACAACTTTGACAAGCGTTGACAAAGTTGTTGGACATGTTGAGGACAATAGAGGCAAATATGAAGAAAGACTAACCATAATCTTTGATGAGATCAATGAAAGGTAAGTCTTGAGGGCAAGGGCAAGGGCAAGGGCAAAGAAAAGAAGTGTTCTGATGCTAGCCAGCAGCCCAAGCCGTCTTCAACCTCAAGGAACATGGGGAAAGGGTGTATGAGGGAATTTCCCTCTATATCTGGAAGAACAAAAGAAGATGAAGGAGGGGATGGAGATCTCCACCTAAGGTATCATGAAATGAACCGCTTCTTAATCTGAGGTATATGATACCAAGATATGGATATGTCATATATGATATGCAATATCCACAAAGAAGTGATGGCCTTTGTGAAAGGACCAAGAAAGGAGTACCCATCATTGGAGCAAGTGTTGCTGCCATAGATAGGAGTACCTTTCAGTTTATTTCAGCCTAAAGGACACGAAATAGAGTTGAGAACTGCTATTTCATATTTGTCAATGGATAGAAACACTTTATTTTTCACATTGTATGACATTGATGGTAATCAATAAAGAGATGTTTCAATTTCTAAAGATATGATCTTTGTGGAAATGCCTTGTTTATCTTGTGGTATTTGATATGCATAAGATAAAATGATACCTAAAAGTTATAGATAACTCAAACAATCAAATTAGCATCAATAATGAGAAATTCATTTCTAGTTTCCATATGATGGATAAATCTAGACTCTTTTGGTTAGAGAACCAATAAGAGACATGAATATCTTGAACATGATTAATCAATCTTCACTAATGATAGTGAGAGAATGATTATCCTATTAGGTATAATACATGTGATGTATTTACATACCTATTGGAACAAATGCTAATACTTCAAATGGTGTTTAGAGAAATACCAATATGAATATCTTGAAGTGTTCAAGATTATCATAGATGAAGTGCAAATTTGGTAAAATGTTAATTCTTGATGAGATCAATGAATGAAATACTTGGACCAAATGTTTGAGATACTTATGAGTGATTATGATAGTGTATCATAGTGAACTCATGATTAAGACATGGTGATGTCTAAATCAAGAAGGAATCATACTCTAAGGAGTTAGAGAATGATTATCAAATAACTGAATTCTTCTTAATAAAAGAATACCCCACACTAATAAAGGACATTAAGAATCATAAGGAGTTATAAGTTCTTATATCCTTGATGGATACACCTTGTTTATCTATGTGATGAGTTGTTCATGTGATGAGTCAACTATCTAGATGAATATGAGGAACCAAATTTTGAGTTATGGTTTATGACCATTACATCCTAAATGACATCCATGTGAACCATAAGGTATGACATTGATGGTAGCACTCATTGAATGAAATCCATAAGTGCAAATGAGTCTTAAGTGTTAAGACACATGGATAACATTTTGAGAATGATGATGCTTGTTGATTGCAACTTAATGACTAAGACATTTGGCATATAGATACTAAAATCACATTCCTATGAGGAATAAAACAAGGATGTGTACGTGACACAACCTATAAGGTTTATGAATCCACTAATGCAAATAAAGTCTATAAGTTACAATGGACTAATAAATATGATTGATTGAGTACAAGCAACTCCGAATTGGACCTTTACTTTGATGATATAGTCAAAGGGTTTGACTGATATGTCAAAGATAAAGAAGGATCTGTGATTTAGTGGGAGCGTGTTCACATTCCACATGTTGATGTGAAATGGAAATGTTCTAGAATGGAAATCCAAAAGTGGAAATTATCTTTAAGGAAGATAGAGATGTTTCCTATGTGATAGGAATAGAGATCTATAGAGATAGTTCTCGAAAACCTCTTGACCTGAAAAGAGAAAGAATACATTGGCAATCTGTACTGAAGGGTTCAGTATGCACAGATTCAGTGGGAGAAATCTTGTCCATGATTACATGGAGTTAGTATCCCAAGGCCAAGTGTCCAATTCTTATGAAGAATGGGAACACTAAGAATATATATGGATCTATCATGTATGTAATCATCCCATTATCTTGCATGTATCGACATGGCAAGAACAAAATGCATATATCATCTTGTATGTAGGACATGGCAAAATGATATGCTCGTCCTGATAACTCGTATGTGAGACATGACGAGTGGATGTCTGTCTACTTCCAGTAAGGGTTACTGGAATACCATGAGAACTTGATAAGTACTTGAGAAGTACTAGTTCTATGGAGATAAGGAAGAGTTCAATGTAAAGAGTTACATTGATGCGAACTTCCGAAAGGACAGAAAATTAATCGCAAATTATATATAAGATATATAAAAGTGAAAGTTTGTTGATGATTGGATGTGTTCCAATAAAACCATTTAAAAGGAAATGTCGAGTATCTATGTGTTGGAGAACAGCAGTAGATACTATATGGATCTAAAAGTTCATGAGATGAACTTATAGATATTCCGCTCATTGATGAAAAATATGGAATCCTTGATCATGCAATGTGGCTAAATCTTAGTAAAGGAATACTAGATCGCATATTACGGAAACTCCATCTCATACATGTGATGTACAACGAAGAGATGTGAGACATGCAATTTATACTGACTATGGAAAGGTGTTGCCATTACTCACTATGGTCGCACTAGAGCACAGTAACATGTGGGACATGTTTGAAGATCACTATGAATATGATTCAAGGGTGATTGGATCACAGTGCAAGTGGAAGTCTGTTGGTATGTATGCCCTGAGAGCTAATCATGGGATGATTTGTGGGATACATTAAGATTGATTTGATAAACATCAAAGGCAAGCTTCCAATTCTTTCTGGTTCAGTCATATGAGATAGTGATAGAACAGATTGAATGTCTAGAGAATGACACTACTCAATGACGTATGCTTTTAGGTTGAGGACCTGAATGATGAGATCATATGGATGCTAAGAGTTTGTACATTCTTGTTATGTCCCTAGTCAGATGTCATTGTGGAAGGTAGATAGACAACAATGACACACGAGACTAGATTATGGTGTTGGTTGATGACAGAATCTCATTAGTCATGATATAGAGATATCAAACCAAACACATAGGTACTTGTTAGAGAACAAGTGTACCGGACAGACCCACCGTGAGTTTAACACATGGAACCATGACATGGTAGTCACAGTCAGTACTCACAGTAATGGTGGTGAGTGTGATTCTTTGACCTAAAATCACTACACTCAACACATGTTGTTGGGCACACTTTGACATCATCAAACGTAGTCCTGAAACATGAGTTGTTATAAAGGTGATGATTGGGTGGCTTTGACACATGGGGCTTTTGGGATTTGTCCCTCCTAAGGAAGTTTGATATCCATGGCCACTTGATGAGTAGGATTGAGAAAGGTGTGCACGCATGTGTGAATTAGTATGTGATATTGATGTCATACATATATCTTCCAATCTACTCTGAGATCAAGAAAGTGAATCAACGTTGACAGGATGACTGTTCCATGCCTCGAGTTTATTCGGGATATTAGTTATAAAGGAATTATACATTCACTGTAACACCATTCACGGATTGTAGGATTGAAAGTTGTTCTCCAACTTTCTATTTCACTTGGGTAGCACTGATGTGTGACTAGGCACCGCTCTTTGCTTGTGAAGTCATAAGTGTTATGAACTTTCACTGCCAACATGAAATGGACCTGCAGGGTCACACACATATGATTTAATCTGGAAAAGGAGTTTTTTCCACAAACACTGTTTAGATTGATTACTAAAGGATTTTAGTAGTTCAATTAAACACTCAATTAATTGATAGCTCAATGTCATAATGTTCAAGGTGTTGGACACATTGATTGGAGTATCAGATTGATTGAAACTGCAATTGACTGATTCTACACAATCTGCACTCCCAACCGATCGACTCATGTGATGAACCGATCAGCTCAACTTGGTGAATCGATCGACTCAGGTGGTGAGTCAATCGACTCATGGACAGGGTCAAATGATTGCTTCAAGTGTTGAAATGATCGGTTCAACTGATGCCACCGAGCAAGTTGGGAAAGTAGGATTGGTGAGAAATTTCCTTTCGTTTCACTTGCCCAATTTGATTGGAACAAGAATTGGTATTTGATACCAATTAGAAATAAAAGATGAAAAGTCAATCGGGAACTGACCAGGACCACGAACCGAACGGTTTAGAAGTGAACTGATCGTTTCATGGGTCCCAACCGATCAGTTGAAGTGTCAACCGACCGTCTCAGGTCCCCAACTGATCGTTTCAGAAATGAAACGATCGGTTCAGGTTACACAATTGGTTATTTTTGTGAAAAATCTCGAACCCTTCTACTCCTGCTTTAGTCCCACATTGCCCGGGATAGAGAACCCTGTCCCATGACCCTCCTACATATATAGGGGTATTGGGGGCTTCTCAAAGTACAACTCAGTGCAACCAGTTGCTCTGTGAAGTTGTCGTTCTCTCTGGGTTTGGTAACCGAGAGAGCCCGAGCAAGTGCTACCCGATAAGGGACGCACAACAAGGGCAAGACAACTGCAAAAAGTGACTGGTGGTAGGAGAGTGTGTCAGCGACTAGTACGCTGACAGAAGGGTGCGACTCCTTCCAATTCCTTGTGGGACAAGGAGATTGGAGTTCCAGGTGGTCCATGTGGACTACTTCAGAGGCGGAAGATTTCTACCGGTCGGAGGACAGCTGTCAATCCTGACAGTCCCAGTGAGACCAGGAGTCGTCAGTCCCAGTGCGACCAGGAGCTGCACAGACACCGTCCAAGATCAGAGGTGAAGACCGCGCAAGTCGCGAGGTATTGTCGCCGAGCAAGCCTCGGGACAAGGTATGACTCCACAAACCATCCTTTCCTATTGTATAGACGTTGACGCGTTTTCTTGTTCTGGGTTTGGGGAGGAGAAAATTTTTGTTTCCACTACCTTCTCTTCCTCCCCTAAAACCCTACAATAGTTTTCTTTTATATGTTTTCTGCAAAACAATTTTAATTAACCCGTGTTTTTGATAATATGTGGTTTATGGTAGTTCCGCACGTTTTCGCGTGTCACCTTGCTGTCTGTGTGATAGCGAGGTGTCACAACTGCTAAGAAAACAAAGGTTTATTCGTCAATTAAAATATATTTAATTCTTGTAAAAATGAATATATTTCAAGTGAAATAAATAAGATGCTAAATAAATATCTTCTTGAATGCTATGATCACATTCAGTCTTTGCCACACACAAAAGCTCTTAGAAATGTTAAGAGTTGATGTCATACAAAAGTATTTAAACACATTTGGATCTTCTCAAATAATTCTTTTACCAAGAGTAATATGTTCATTGTGTCTTGAGAAGGCATTCTCTTATTGCATGAAAATGAAAAAATAATCACTAGATAGTAGAAAGACTTTTGATAAAAAAGGGTATAAATACCATAGTAAAATATAAAATTAAATAAAATATGAAGATTTGGTAAAGACAAAAATGAATGAAAAATGATGTTATCGTAAAAATTTATAGTATAAGAAAATGGTTGAAAAATATACTTAAACAACTTCTAGGTTTCCTTTTGCAAAATGGAAACTATAAGTCATTAAAGTGACAACATTATATAATTTCGTTTCGTACAACATTTTCAAATTCATCATTTTTATAGAAAATTAGAAACTTAAACCCAAAACTCCCGGCGGATGGCCAATGGCCCAAGGAAACGAAAGAATCGGTTACATGGCATGTTTTGGTCCTCTTCCCCATTACTTAGAAAAAGTGAGCCATCGGTTCTCTGAGTCCTTATGTAAGGAATTAAGAATTCAGATTTAGTAGGAAATCAAAGAAGAAGAAAACAAGAGTTCTTTTCTACAAAGCATGCATGCAAGAAAACATTAGAGGCCCTTCCCAATGTATGTTGGAAATAGTATTGAAAAGGAAACAAGGGACACTTGTCAAAGGCACAATGTTTAAAGAACAAGTGGTAAACACAACAATTTTGACCATTACATCCTAACTAACTATAGAAGAAAATGAAGTTGAAGAAGAGAACAAACAAGAGTTAGCATAACTATGATATTTCTCCTCCGTGAGATCGATTTTTCTTACGGTGTTATAATTCTTATATTATATTACTTAGAGATAAATGTTCTAACCTTTTATTATTTCCAAGTATTGTAATATCCCCTACTCCTCAAATGTTGTCATCTTTTTTTGTACTTAAGTGTTCACTATCTCCCACATATTCCCAAGTGTAACCCTTTTATATCAAATAAAGCCTATGTCCATATTTTTTCAGTGCACTTGTGTCTTTGTGTTCTTCTCTATGTGTGAATCATATCCAAAGATCCTAATTTTGAATATTATCAAGATTAAAATATCTTCGTGAGCTTTGGTGGCATGGCCAAACTTTGTTAGTGAAATCATTGGAGGTAATAATCATCAAATTATTGAGTTACTATTATTTAATTAATTTTACGTACACATTCTTCCTTCATCTTAAAACAAATTTATACGCCTTATCACATTTAACTATAAACATAAAATAACCTACCATCGTCCCTCCAACTAACTCTACATTACTCAGATCAAAATCCTAGATTGCAACAATTCTACTGATACTCCTACTCCATCTTTCGCCAATCATCCACCTCCACCAATATCCTACTTTATCTTCTACCAATCATCCAATGAAATCTTAGAATACACTCCACTATATTCAAATCTCTCTCTCTCTCTCTCTCTATATATATATATATATATATATATAGAGAGAGAGAGAGACTAGAATACACTCGAGTGTACAGATTACACGCTACACTCAAGTTGTATTTGTATATCAAGAATATTTTTTTACAAAATGTAAATCAATGATCTTCATTTTCATACTATAGTTAGGCTATATACAAATTTTGAGCCCATTTGGATGAGTGTAAGTCACTCATCCGAGTGCAACAAAATCGACACACAAAACTAATTTGAAATGCATAATTTTTTGGTCTTTATAACGTGAGCTATAAATGTTCGAATTGGCTCAAATTTTATATATGAGCTATTCACAAAATGTTTAAGAAGATCAACATATTAGATTTTAGAAAAAATATTGCATCATCAAAAACTACTTGAGTGTATTCTACTCCGAATACACTCGAGTGTATTCTAGCCTGACTCTCTATACATATTTATATAGTTAGTTAGTTAGTTAGTTAGATTTAATGCTAACTAGTTATGTAATTTCATAAATAATGGGAATCTAATGGCAAAAGGGTACTCCTACACATATTGGGCTAGTTATGCATTTTATGGATCTAATACTAGTTTGTTGGGTTTTAGGGGAGGCAGAGAAGGCAGCGGAAACAAAAATTTTCTACCCCAAACCCGGAACAAGGAAATGTGTCAACGTCTATATAATAGGAAAGGATGGTTTGTGGAATCATATCTTGTCTTGAGGCTTGCTCGGAGACAATACCTCGTGCCTTGCGCGGTCTTTAAAGTCGGTCTTCAACGGTGTCTGTGCAGCTCTTGGTCGCACCGGGACTGATGACTCCTCCTCTCACCGGGACTGTCGGGGTTGACAGTTGTCCTCCTGAGCGGCAGAAACCTCCCGCCTCTGAAGTAGTCTACACAGACCACCTGGAACTCCAATCTCCTTGTCCCACAAAGAATTGGAAGGAGTCGCACCCTCCTGTTGACGTACTAGTCGCCAACACACTCTCCTACCTCCAGTTGCAACTGCAGTTGTCTTTCCCTTGCTGCACCTCCCTTTGCAGGTAGTACTTGCTCGGGCTCTCTCTCTCAGTTACCAAAACCAGAGAGAAGGACAACTTTGCAGAGCAACTGGTTACACTGAGTTGTTCTTTGAGAAGCCCCCAATACCCCTATATATAGGAGGGTCATGGGACATGGTTCTCCATCTCGGGTAATGCGAGACTAAAAAGCAGGAGTAGAAGGGTTCGAGATTTTCCACAAAACAACCAACTCGCAACCTGAACCGATCGTTTCATTTCTGAAACGGTCGGTTGGGGATCTGAGCCGGTCGGTTGACACTCAACCGATCGGTTGGGACCCATGTGCCGGTCGGTTCACTTTCTGAACCGGTCGGTTCTTGGTCCTGACCAGTTCCCGATTGACTTTCCAACTTTTGTTTCTAATTGGTATCAAATACCAATCCTTGTTCCAATCAAATTGGGCAAGTGAAATGCAAGGAAAATTCTCACCAATCTTACTTTCCCAACTTGCCCGGTTGCAACAGTTGAACCGATCGTTTCAACACTTGAAGCAATCGTTCACCCTGTCCTTGAGCCGATCGGCTCAACACTTGAGCTGTCCGGTTCACCAAGCTGAGCCGATCGGTTCATCACATGAGCAGATCGGTTGGGAGTGCAGATTGTGCAGAATCAGTCAATTGCGATTTCAATCAATCTGATACTCTAATCAATTTGTCCAACACCTTGAACACTATGATTTTGAGCTATCAATCAATTGAGTGTTTAATTGAACTACTAAACTCCTTTAGGAATCAATCTAAACATTGTTTGTGGACAAAACTCCTCTTCCAGGTTAAATCCTATGTGTGTGACCCTACATGTCAATTTCACGTTGGCAGTGAAAGTCCATAACACTTATGACTTCACAAGCAAAGAGCGGTGCCTAGTCACACATCAATGCTACCCAAGTGAAAGTAGAAAGTTGGAGAACAACTTTCAATCCTACAATCCATGAATGGTGTTATAGTGAATGTATAATTTCTTTGTCTCTGATATCCCGAATGAACTCGAGGCATGGAACAGTCATCCTGTCAACGTTCATTCACTTTCTTGATCTCAGAGTAGATTGGAAGAGATATGTTATGACATCAGTATCACATACTGACTCACACATGTGTGCACACCTTTCTCAATCCTACTCATCAAGTGGCCATGGATATCAAACTCCCTCAGGAGGGACAAATCCCATATCTATCACTCACCTCTCAAAAGCCCCATGTGTCAAAGCCACCCAATCATCACCTTTATAACAAACCATGTTTCAGGACTGTGTTTGATGATGTCAAAGTGTGCCCAACGACATGTGTTGAGTGTAGTGATTTCAGGTCAAAGAATCACACTCACCACCATCACTGTGAGTACTGACTGTGACTACCATGTCATGGTTCCATGTGTCAAACTCACGGTGGGTCTGTCCGGTACACTTGTTCTCTAACAAGTACCTATATGTTTGGTTTGATATCTCTATATCATGACTAATGAGATTCTGTCATCAACTAACACCACAATCTAGTCTTGCGTGTCATTGCTGTCTATCTACCTTTCACAATGACATCCGACTAGGGACATAACAAGAATGTACAAACTCTTAGCATCCGAATGATCTCATTGTTCAGGTCATGAACCTGAAGGCATACGTCTTTGAGTACTGTCATTCTCTAGACATTCAATCTGTTCTATCACTATCTCATATGACTGAACCAGAAAAAATTGGAAGCTTGCCTTTGTTGTTTATCAAATCAATCTTAAAGTATCCCCCCAATCATCCCATGATTGGCTCTCAGGGAATACATACCAACAGACTCCCACTTGCACTGTGAGCCAATCACCCTTGAATCATATTCATAGTGATCTTCAA
The DNA here is from genome assembly GCA_963693085.1 of Alisma plantago-aquatica. Classification (NCBI taxonomy): domain Eukaryota; kingdom Viridiplantae; phylum Streptophyta; class Magnoliopsida; order Alismatales; family Alismataceae; genus Alisma; species Alisma plantago-aquatica. Next base: position 452,661,419 of record OY856413.1, on the reverse strand, counting down.
ACATGTCCCACATGTTACTGTGCTCTAGTGCTATCATAGTGAGTAATGGCAACACCTTGCCAAAGTCAGTATAAATTGCATGTCTCACATCTTTTTGTTGTACGTCACACATATGAGATGGAGTTGCTGTAATATGCGATCTAGTATTCCTTTGCTAACCTTTAGCCACATTGCATGATCAAGGATTCCATACTTGTCATCAATGAGTGGAATATCTATAAGTTCATCTCATGAACTTTCAGATCCATATAGTATCTACTGTTGTTCTCTAACGCATAGATACTCAGCATTTCCTTTTAAGTGGTTTTATTGGAACACTTCCAATTATCAACAAACTTTCACTTTTATACATCCTATGTATATTTTGCGATTAATTTTCTGTCCTTTTGAAAGTTCGCATCAATGTAACTTTTACATCGAACTCTTCCTTATATCCATAGAACTAGTACTTCTCAAGTACTTATCAAGTACTTATCAAGTTCTCATGGTATTCCAGTAACCCTTACTAGAAGTAGACAGACATCCACTCGTCATGTCCCACATGCGAGTTATCAGGATGAGCACATCATATTGTCATGTCATACATACAAGATGATAAATGCATTTTATTCTTGCCATGTCCATACATGCAAGATAATGGGGTGATTACATACATGATAGATCCATATCTATTCTTAGTGTTCCCATTCTTCATAAGAATTGGACACTTGGCCTTGGGATACTAACTCCATGTAGCATGGACAAGTTTTCTCCCACTGAATCTGTGCATACTGAACACTTCAGTACAAATTGCCAATGTATGCTCTCCTTTTCAGGTCAAGAGATTTTCGAGAACTATCTCTATAGATCTCTATTCCTATCACATAGGAAACATCTCTATCTTCCTTAAAATTAATTTCCACTTTTGGATTTCCATTCTAGAACATATCCATTTCACATCAACATGTGGAATGTGAACACGCTCCCACTAAATCACAGATCTCTTCTTTATCTTTGATATATCAGTCAAACCCTTTGACTATATCATCAAAGTAAAGATCCAATTCTTGAGTTGCTTGTACTCAATCAATCACATTGATTAGTCCATTGTAACTTATAGACTTCATTTGCATTAGTGGATTCATAAACCTTATAGGTTGTGTCACGTACACGTCCTTGTTTTATTCCTCATAGGAATGCGGTTTTAGTATCCATATGCCAAATGTCTTAGTCATTAAGTTGCAATCAACAAGCATCATCCTTCTCAAAATGTTATCCATGTGTCTTAACACTTAAGACTCATTTGCACTTATGGTTTTCATCCAATGAGTGCTACCATCAAGGTCATACCTTATGGTTGACATGGATGTCATTTAGGATGTAATGGTCATAAACCATATCTCAAAATTCGGTTCCTCATATTCATCTAGATAGTTGACTCATCACATGAACAACTTATCACATAGATAATTGAGGTGTATCTGTTAAGTATATAAGAACTCACAACCCTTGTGATTCTTAATTCCTTTTATTAGTGTGGGGTGTTCTTTTATTAAGAAGAATTCAGTTATTCGATAATCATTCTCTAACTCCTTAGAGTATGATTCCTTCTTGATTCAGACATCACCATGCCTTAATCATGAGTTCACTATAATACACTATCATAATCACTCATAAGGATCTCAAACATTTGGTCCAAGTATTTCATTCATTGATCTCATCAAGAATTAACACTTTACCAAATTTGCACTTCATCTATGATAATCTTGAACACTTCAAGATATTCATATTGGTATTTCTCTAAACACCATTTGAAGTATTAGCATTTGTTCCAATAGGTATGTAAATACATCACATGTATTATACCTAATTGGATAATCATACTCCCACTATTATTAGTGAAGATTGATTAATCATGTTCAAGATATTCATGTCTCTTACTGGTTCTCTAACCAAAAGAGTCTAGATTTATCCATCACATGGAAACTAGAAATGAATTTCTCATGATTGATGCCAATTTGACTGTTTGAGTTATCTATAACTTTAGGTATCATTTTATCTTATGCATATCAAATATCACAAGATAAACAAGGCAATGCCACAAAGATCATATCTTTAAGATTGAAACATCAACTTTATTAATTGCCATCATTGTCGTACAATATGAAAAATAAAGTGCTTCTATCTATTGGAAAAAATGAAATAGCAGTTCATAACTGTATTACATGCCTTATAGGCTGAAAATAAACTAAAGTACTTCTATCTATGGCGGCAACACTTGCCCCAATTATGAGTGCTTTACACTTTACATCTTGGTATCATATACCTCAAAAAGTGTTACAAGTTTACTTTCATGACACCTTTAAGTAGAGACGTCTGTAGCCTCCTTCTTCTTTTGTTCTTCCAGATAGAGAGGACAATTCCTTTTCCAATGTCCTGGCTTTTGACAATGGTGGCAATTTCCTTTCTTGGTCACGCCTCCCTTGGCCTTGAGAGCTGAAGTCATCTTGGGCTCCTGGCTAGCATCAGAACCTTTCTTAGTTTTGCCCTTGCCCTTGCGCTTGGACTTGCCTTTCTTGCTCGTGATCACCATCACAGCCTTAGGCTTGTCCTTCTTCATCTGTATCTCGGCTATCCTCAACATGCCCAACAACTCTGATAGTGGCCTATCAAAGTTGTTCATGTTGTAGTTCATCACAAACTGACTGTAGGATTCTGGCAACGATTGCAGTATCACGTCAGTAGCCAACTCTTGGCTCAGTGGAAATCCCACTCTTTGCAGGTTCTCCACATACCCAATCGTCTTGAGTGTGTGAGGACCAACTAGATCTCCTTCTGTCATGACACACTTGAACATCACCCTAGAAATATTGTATCTCTCTTGCCGTGCCTGATCTTCATACATGTTACTGAGATGACGAATCATCTCAATGACACCCATGTTCTCATGTTGTCTCTGAAACTCATGATTCATAGAACATAACATCAAGCACTTTGCATCAATGGCATCATCAGCATGCTTCTTCTAAGCATCCCTTTCTGCCTTTGGTGCATTAGGAGCGGTTTCCTCTGGAATTGGAGTATCCAGGACATAGAGCTTACGCTCTTGAGTGAGAACAATTCTCAATGTCCAATACCAGTCGTGAAAGTTTGTCCCATTTAGCTTGTCCTTTTCAAGGACCGATCGCAACGAGAAGTGATTGTTGTTTGTCATCATTTGTACTACAAAAGGAAATATGCAATTTTAGTTCAAAAACTCATTTTTGACTTATTTGATTGATTTGAAAATTTGACGATATAATTAGGCCTTTAATTGATTATCGCTCCCACTATTTTAGTTCAAATTTATAGCCCTTACCATCAATTCGGAAGATTGCAACGTACAACCTTCTAGTGGGCAAGATCTTGAAATCCTCTAAGCCATGGACTAGCTAGGGCTGTCACCCACAACATAGATCTCTCAGGTAGGCAACTCTTGCCAATTGCATCATATGCAACTCTTGATAAGATGTCATATGTAACTCCTTGCCATGATCATCTCCATGCCTCAAGGTACTAGATCCCATCTAGATCACCTTGTTAAGTCTGACCCAAAGCAAACACGATGAATATGCACCCTGCTAGGGCAGACCCACACATTCATCCTTCACGCTTCCACGAGATAGACGGTGCACCATGGTAGGGCGTGCCCACACTTGGTCGATCAAGATTTTCACGTGTGTCACATTTGGAAGGCATCTAAAACTTAATATTTTAATGAGGGATTTGGTTTTATATATATATACATATCCAATCACCACAATACATAGTACGTATCATATACATGCTATATCCCACAGAAAACATGCACAAACGATAAAAGCGATGATTATGGCCATCCTAATGTGATTCCTCGAGCCAAGAGGAATCACGGTCATCTAGGTCTACATCACATGCAACCTGTACAAGATGAGCTCTGTGCTTTGCCATCCGAGTTGATCAACTCATACCATGAATGATCTGCTATCTTTAGCCGGTCGTCTGGGTGCCACCAGCCAATCGGTTGGCTCCTCCAACCGATCGGTTTGCCTGGTCATCGTGCATCTCTTCATGGCCGCCACCCGCTCGTCTCGCTCCTCGAACCGCTCATCAACTGATCGGTTCACTCCTTGAACCGATCGTCTGGAACGTCAACCGATCGATTCACGCCTTGAACCGATCGTCTCAGCTGTCGTTTGGATGTCGGGCTTCTTTGACATAACAGGAAATAAAATCTATACTAATATTACATTGCTTAAAAGGGAAACCCCGAGTTACATTCGGGGGGAGCAAAGGTAGGAAAGAATCTCGAATTATTTCGAGTTCCATCAGAAATAGGAGAAAGGGAAGATCGGTGCGCAGACCGAGATGCAAGCAACCACACAACCGTTCACATATAGGGTGTATTGGCCATAACCACACTATACATCCACCACAAAACTCGTTTAAGGGCGACGCGTATCGAGTGCATTAATAATACACATCATATATGTAATTGAGATTTGTGGATTTAGGATTGGACATGCATAAAGCCAATATTATTCGCATCGCATGTAATAAATAAAGGCGACAAACTAAAATCGATCATATCGATATTCCTAAAATATAGAGCAGTTGACGTGGCTCTGATACCACTGTTGGGTTTTAGGGGAGGCAGAGAAGGCAGCGGAAACAAAAATCTTCTCCCCCAAACCCAGAACAAGGAAACGCGTCAACGTCTATATAATAGGAAAGGATGGTTTGTGGAATCATACCTTGTCTCGAGGCTTGCTCGGCGATAATACCTGGCGCCTTGCGCGGTCTTCAAAGCCGGTCTTCGACGATGTCTATGCAGCTCCTGGTCGCACCGGGACCGATGACTCCTCCTCTCACCGGGACTGTCGGGGTTGACAGTTGTCCTCCTGAGTGGCAAAAACCTCCCGCCTCTGAAGTAGTCTACACGGACCACCTGGAACTCAAATCTCCTTGTCCCACAAGGAATTGGAAGGAGTCTCACCCTCCTGTTGACGTACTAGTCGCCAACACACTCTCCTCCCTCCAGTTACAACTGTAGTTGTCTTTCCTTTGATGCACCTCCCTTTGCGGATAGCACTTGCTCGGGCTCTCTCTCGGTTACGAAAACCAGAGAGAAGGACAACTTTGCAGAGAAACTGGTTGTACTGAGTTGTTCTTTGAGAAGCCCCCAATACCCCTATATATAGGAGGGTCATGGGACAGGGTTCTCCATCCCGTGTAATGCGGGACTAAAAAGTAGGAGTAGAAGGGTTCGAGATTTTCCACAAAACAACCAACTCGCAACCTGAACCGATCGTTTCATTTCTAAAATGGTCAGTTGGGGATCTGAGCTGGTCGGTTGACACTCAACCGATCGGTTGGGACCCATGAGCCGGTTGGTTCACTTTCTGAACCAGTCGGTTCGTGGTCCTGACCAGTTCCCGATTGACTTTCCAACTTTTATTTCTAATTGGTATCAAATACCAAACCTTGTTCCAATCAAATTGGGCAAGTGAAACGCAAGGAAAATTCTCACCAATCCTACTTTTCCAACTTGCCTGATTGCAACAGTTAAACCGATCGTTTCAACACTTGAAGCAATCGTTCACCCTATCTTTGAGCCGATCGGCTCAACACTTGAGCCGACTGGTTCACCAAGCTGAGCCGATCGGTTCATCACATGAGCCGATCGGTTGGGAGTGCAGATTGTGCAGAATCAGTCAATTGCGATTTCAATCAATCTGATACTCTAATCAATTTATCCAACACCTTGAACACTATGATTTTGAGCTATCAATCAATTGAGTGTTTAATTGAACTACTAAACTCCTTTAGCAATCAATCTAAACATTGTTTGTGGACAAAACTCCTCTTCCAGGTTAAATCCTATGTGTGTGACCCTGCAGGTCCATTTCACATTGGCAGTGAAAGTCCATAACACTTATGACTTCACAAGCAAAGAACGGTGCCTACTCACACATCAATGCTACCCAAGTGAAAGTAAAAAGTTGGAGAACAACTTTCAATCCTACAATCCGTGAATGGTGTTACAGTGAATGTATAATTCCTTTGTCTCTGATATCCCGAATGAACTCGAGGCATGGAACAGTCATCTTATCAACGTTCATTCACTTTCTTGATCTCAGAGTAGATTGGAAGAGATATGTTATGACATCAGTATCACATACTGACTCACACATGCATGCACGCCTTTCTCAATCCTACTAATCAAGTGGCCATGGATATCAAACTCCCTCAGGAGGGACAAATCCCATATCTATCACTCACCTCTCAAAAGCCCTATGTGTCAAAGCCACCCAATCATCACCTTTATAACAACCCATGTTTCAGGACTGCGTTTGATGATGTCAAAGTGTGCCCAACGACATGTGTTGAGTGTAGTGATTTCAGGTCAAAGAATCACACTCACCACCATCACTGTGAGTACTGAATGTGACTACCATGTCATGGTTCCATGTGTCAAACTCACGGTGGGTCTGTCCGGTACACTTGTTCTCTAACAAGTACCTATGTGTTTGGTTTGATATCTCTATATCATGACTAATGAGATTCTGTCATCAACCAACACCACAATCTAGTCTTGCGTGTCATTGCTGTCTATCTACCTTCCACAATGACATCCGACTAGGGACATAACAAGAATGTACAAACTCTTAGCATCCGTATGATCTCATCGTTCAGGCCATGAACCTGAAGACATACGTCATTGAGTACTGTCATTCTCTAGACATTCAATTTGTTCTATCACTATCTCATATGACTGAACCAGAAAGAATTGGAAGCTTGCCTTTGTTGTTTATCAAATCAATCTTAAAGTATCCCACCAATCATTCCATGATTGGCTCTCAGGGCATACATACCAACATAGTTAGCCATCGAAAGGGTGAACTTATCCATATTAGTATAGTCACAAAGATATGGAATTAAATAAATACGGGATATAGGAATCGACATCCACATATAAGCATCCATGCATGTGTGTGTTCATGTGTGTGGTGTGTGCATGTGTGGGGTTGGGGTGTATGGGTGAGCATGTGTGTGTGTGTGTGCATTCTAACCAAAACTATATGTATATGTATAAATCTTTATAGATGGAGTTTGTTTAAAAATTTGACTGTATAGATGGAAACAACATTAATTAATTTACCATCACACAAAATCACAGTGATTGGACTACATGTCTATTCATACAATATACATTATTTACATACACATGTCAATATGAAACTCAATATAAGTTGTTGAATAGTTTTTGGATGTTGTACAAGATACTTATGCAAGTCTAGTGATAATGAAATTTGGTAGGTAGGTAAGTATCATGATATATTTTTAATATGTAAGGTTTGATTATGAAAAATTGATCATGAAAAAAAGTTATTTAAAGGCCTCTCACACTCTCACCAAGGGTTGTCTCTTACTAGATCATCATCTTATGTATGTGTGTGCACGTAAGCACGTGCATGTGTGTGCGCCCTAATGATATAGATGTAGCATAACAAACAAAAATATAAGACAAGCGTCAATTCACATTAGACAAAGTATGTCATACTAGTAAAAAATGCATCAGCTGATCATTTCACTAGATGAAGTGTTCACATTATTTACTAGAACATTAAATGCAATGGGTCAATATGCACTAGGCATATGTGTATCGAGTTCTCTTCCATCTTTGTGGGGGTGTGGGCATTGACAACAACCAAATGCGTATCGTAGTGCCACAACTACAAGTATGTATTTCCAGTGATTTATACATACACTATGCATGTGCTAGAGGTGATATTCTCTCTTAGGAAAGTAAAGAAGAAAAGCAAGAAGATTATAGCTGGTAAATCTGATGTCAACTCTAAATACTGAGCTAAGTCATATATTAAATTTTGTTGGTCTGGATTCATTATTTCTTAGGAGTTTGATTTTGCAATTGAGGGATTCTTCGTCAGAATGAGGCGTGTATGATATTGCCTTAATCCACATGTTTCCCAAAAGATACATGTTGGTTATTGTCACTTTGTTATTGAAAAGCTCGAGGAAGAACTTACATGCATCTAATGCATAGGCAAAGTCAAAGGTTCAAGATTTGTGTTTATGAAGTCTTTGATTGGTCGTTTGTAAAACTTCTTTTTGCAACATGCTTGGAGGTATAATACATATGCTCTAACTTGAGGATGCACATTAGAAGGTGATTTTCTTACATAATTGCAAAGAGTATAAGGGTTTCAATGTTCATATTACTATATTATGAGAGAGGGGATTAAGCCGTTATATTCTCCCCAAAAATATGGGTCTGATTTTCTTACGAGTATATTACAGACAAAGTCTCTCCTAATATCGCATCCAAAAAGGGAAATAGAAAATGTAAATTGACTATTTAAAGATGACTGCATAAACAGCTACGGAGTTGATAAACTAAGCCCAGTTGTGAAATGGTATCAGTCACTGGCGTGCTTATGCTACAAAATTTCGACCCGTGTCTGGCCTAGGCTCCCGTTCTTCCCACTATTCCGAGCTAATGCAACGGCCTACTCGCTGAGTCGCTGTTGTCCTAGACAGGAAGCAGTATTCCATTTCCATCTTCCAAATTTTAGAATATCAGCAGCGGTATGGATTCCTACTATTTATGTAGGAAAAAAAACTTTAAATTAGTTGCTAATAAACACAACAGCATTTACTTGGTATTTTGCTGCCATACCTAAATAGCGTACTGGTTATAGACAACTACCAGGATTTTGGAGCCGAACGGCCTAAGGTACAGGAAAAGGGAGGCACGACCCAGACAGGAGAGAATTATTAGTTTATTACGACATTTCTCTACTTTTAAACTCCACTGAGTTTGTGACTGTGTTCTATTTTGAAAAGCGTGTTTGTGACCGTGTTCCAGAAATGAGACAATTGTAAAAGCTTCTGACCTTAGAACCGAGAGGGTGCTCAACTTTGGCAACCCAGAGGTCCTTCCTGACGTACCGATCTCCAGCCGAGATCCTGCGGAGCATGTCTATGAGCAGACCGACAGCTAAATCCGCCACGTCCTCGGTGAATAAATCTCCGGCGTAGGCGATAGCTATCCGGCGACGTCGGCACTCTTCCAGGTCAATATGGTCGACCCCGGCGCTGGTGGTGGCGATACAGCGGAGTCGAGGCAGGGCGGCGATCGTCTGCTTGTCTACAGGCCAACTCGCGGAGCAGAGAACAGCTTCCACGGTCTCGGCGTGAGCGGCGATATAATCCAGAGGTGATGCGAAACCGTAGGCCCTGGCCTCAGATGGCTTGAGGAAGTGGAATCTCTCGGACAGAGCGTCGTCCAAGGCTGACGGTTTCCGGAGGAGGAGGACCGGAGGAAGGTTGTCTCGGTGGCTAGGTGGCGCATCGGGCAGGTGGGTAGCTGCAGGAATCTCGGGTTCTCCTCCTGCCATCTCTTGAGAATGTCGACAAGAGACTGGGCGGAGACCACGGACCAGAGCAGCGGAGTAGTGGACTGTAGTTCCTAGAAACAGAAGGCTATTATGCAACGAAAACGGCTTTGCTGGTAGCAAAAAGAACCGGATTTGAAAAGTGTTGGGTTTTCCAACCCAACTCCAGACGCAACCCGGTCTAATCCGTCACGGGATCATATCCTTCCTCACTTGAAAAGTCTACCTTTTCTACAATACTAGTAGGAAGACACGTGGTAAAATAACATATTGAATAAATTTATTTAAAGAGAATATTTCAATTGATTTAGTGAGACATAATGGAATTACTTGTGCTCTATAAAATTATATAATTTAAATTTAACATACCATAAAAGAAGAACTCAATTAATTGTCTAAGTGACTCCCTTCAATATGTATATGTGGTTATCAAAACTGTCTTTGTTTCAAAGTTTATGCAATTAATATACTCACAACTCACTTAAAGAGAATAATTTGATTCTTGCGATTACTGGAGTTACTTATGTTCTAGAAAATTAATATATAATACTCACACTAATAGAGAAGAACTTGATAAATTGTTCGGAAGATTTTTTCTGATTGTATGTGTCGTTATTAAATTTGTCTATTCTATGTAGATAATACTCACGACTCACTGAAAGAGAATAACTTGATTGATGGGGTTACTAAAATTTCTTATGCTATAAAAGTTATATATATTTTACTCATAATAATTTAAATATAACACACTAAAAGAAAAGAACACAATTAACTATCTGGTTGACTCCCTCCAATGTGTATGTGTGATTACCAAAATTGCATATGCTCCACAAAATATATAACTAATACTCACAACTCACCAAAAAAGAATAACTCAATTCATTTGATTATTGGAATCATTTATACTCTAGAAAATAATGTATATAACACTAATAACAACTTAAAATATTATACACTAAAAGAGAAGCACTCGATTAGCTACCCGACTGACTCCCTCCAACATGTATCTGTGATTATCAAAACTGTCTCTACTATAAAAAATTATGTAACTAATACTTACAACTCACTGAAATAGAATAACTTGATATATTTGATTATCAATATTATTAATGCTCTAGAAAATTATATACATAACTCAATATAACATAAATATAATATACTGAAAGAGAAGAACTCGATTGACTGTCCGACCGAGTACCTCTATCATGTATGTGTGATAATCAAAATTTACTCTGCTCTAAGAAATTATGTAACTAATACTCACAACTAAGCAAAATATGACAATTTGATTATTTACCAACTGACTCACTCTAGCATGTAGTTTGTCGTTACTAAAGTTACACATACTCTCATTTTTAGCATGTCTATTGACAACTAATATATAACCAATTGTTACTTCCCTCCCTAAAACCAATAATGCTATATAAAACATGTATATGTGTTGCTAAAATATGCAAATAGAACTCACACATACTAATGAAGTATGTAATAATGCAGATACATGGACTAAGCATAAAACTCCTAGAACTTGAATAATGATGAATTAAAAAAAATAGTCAATCGGCCTGGTCGCTAGCACACTGGCTGGAAGACCTTGCTTTGTTATAGGCACATGGTAATTATACATATTACATCACATTAAGAGAGAACAAATTAATTAACATCAAGTTAACTACCTACGATGTGTAACGACACATGCACTTTATATTGATAAGCACAAAAACAAATTGTTAGAATGCACAAAATGATTAGACCCATGAACACACAACCTGGTTGCTAGAACACAGATATAAACTAGAACGATGACCACACAGACAAAAAGTATGCCACTTATGTTATAACTCCACCCTCTTTGTTCGTCACATAACTAATTTTGAAACCCAATTTGTCTGTCATGTCGAGATGTCATCAGCCAGAAATCAACCTACCACCTCTTGTTTATTGAGAGAGATAAACACGTGTCATAGATTACAATTTTTTTTCTGGGCACAAGATGAATAGCACACTATCATACACAATAATTTATATACATATCACCAAGAGAGAGTAACTCGATTGACAGGTTCGGACTCCCTTCAATATGTAAGGATACATATAGTCTAAGATACATATAGTTTGGACTAATAATCATACAAACATACTTGTAAAACACCAAAACTAATAGATTGGCAAACACAAACTAGATTGATGCTTAAACAGACCCAAAACCTGGAGGCTCCTGTTTGACATGACAAAATAAAAAGCAACCAAAAAAGTAATGAACGAAAGATAACACACACTTAAAGAGTTCTACGATGTGCAAGTGACCGTCCACTCTAAACAAAAGGAGTTGTTTTATTATTTGCATGCTTACCCATATGAGTTATTCCCATACTAATCTAATTGTACTCTGATACACATACACACAGCATACCATTTTTGTAAAGTTTATCCAATTGACGGTTTGGATACTTAAATACCGACGCTTCAAAACAAAGCAACCGATTGTACACTGATACACATACACACAAAATACCATTTTTGTAAAATTTATCCAATTGACGGTTTGGATACTTAAATATTGATGCTTCAAAACACACAACAGACCATGTGTAGAATGAAATGATTAGTACACAAAATGAATTATTGGAACACACAAACAGACTGGATGTATAAGCACACAATCAAACTACCGTAACATACATACGGGGTCTTCATGAACAAACAAAGTCAGTTCTATATCATATCCGTCGTCCTCTGCCTTTGACATAGAAATAAAAAGTTACCCAACCGAGAAAGTAGCATATACAGATAAGGATGCAAAAACCTATCAGCACAATAAATAATATTCTTATAGCAATCTGTCAGTGCGTAACTTCCGAAGAATGAATAACGACCCTTTCCCCAAACAACAATGTTGGATAAGTAAGTGCAAGTTAGCAACATCTACGAACAGATTGACATCAAAATGAACCATCTAGACAAACATTAAAAAATCAATTGTAAGCAGCTTAAGATTTGAACCGAAATAGGTAACAGTTGAAAAAGAAAAAAAAAGACAACTGCAAGTAGCACGAAAACAGCCACCACACTGCTGTTTATTTAGAAGGTTATTATAGATATAGATTTATCATAGAAAATGACGACAATTTTCTCAAATTATGCCGAGTACAAAACAAAAAATGTTTAAAAATTATTCATAATATCTTAGAGTAACATAAGCATGGCCGTCGGCTCCAAACCAAAATAAACAGGCTCGACACTTGAGATATAGAGAATTAAAAGGATTATTACCAGACCCGGTGGCATCAATACCAATGAAGTCCCTTCCGACAGCAGGAACGGCCACGCATGAGACTGGACGGGCGATGGGCTGGTAAAGTCCTTGCAGCAGTTCAGCACCTCCTTGGGGAACCGGGACTCGGCAAAGGTCTTGAAAGCCACGTAATTAGTGCCCTCAATACCTTTCTCAATTCACCTGGAGAGGGAGTGCCTAGCAGCTTGAAAGCAAGCTGGAAACTGCCTCTTATTTAGAGGGTTATAGACTAGCTAATAGCACGTGCTAAGTACGTGATTAGTAGTTGAATTAGCACAATAAGATCTTACATGTATACTACTACATAACAAAAATGATTGATGATCAATTAAAATTAAAGCTAAAATTTAATTTTTCTTTCCAGTCCATACTTAATAATAACAATAATTGTATATATACAACTTGTTAAAAGTAAATAACTCAGATTAACACCAAGTTGACTCATTCTAACATCACAACAAAAATTTAAAAATGAAGTGCAAAATAAATTGTGAATCATAAAAAAGGAACCGATTAACCCATTAAGAGAGAGTGAGAGTAGCTCCTCCTAATCTATAAGCATGCATAGAGACTGGATTGGTAAACACACATACATGTTGCTAGAGAAAATAATAAATGGACCGATAAGCACATTGGCTAAGCTACTGAAGCAGATACAAATATATTTCGTAGGTTGATCTATTGACTCCCTCCAACTTATAGCGCGTCATTACCAAAATCCAAATTCAAAATTATTTTATATGTTGCCTGATTATGAGTATTGCATTACCATGTGCTAATATATATATACACTATACTAACCCAAATCATATTGATTAAACATTAACTAACTCTCAGATAGAATGTTTGAATAAACAAACACAATAATTGGACCTTAGGGGTCCGTCCGGGTCCTGCCATTGGAAATGCACAGTTAGGTACGTCTTTCACATTAGATTTTCGGATCATCAGTCCCGACAACCTTAAAAATCTTATTACACAGCGAGCCACAACATGCAAAAAGATGTGATGACCGGCTCACCAAGGCTGATGGCATGCTCGCCGTGCGGCAGTCTTCACTCCCGCTAAACACTGCGGGATTTTGAAGCTCGTCGAATAACGAAGATGAATACTGAATCGAATACAACAAATATTATTTACTGTTAAATCAAGGCTCAATTTATATATAAAAATTCGTAGTTATAAAGATGTCGGCCAAACAGGGCCTAATACTCAGATAGAATGTTTAAATACACGAACTAATTAGTACTAAGATAGGATGGTTGAACACACAAATAAACTGAATCAATTAGCGCAGATAATTTACTGGAACTCCTTTGAGAAAATTGATGATGTCAAATGAGCTTACAATCAAATTGCTAGAACACATATGGGTTAGACTGGTGACCGCACATATTTTATCTCGACCAAAAGAACTCAAAAAAAATGAAACAAACTAAAAAAAATCAAAACCAAAAAGCGTGTTGATTGACACTCAAGCATACACATAAATCTGTTTCGTAATAGATATATTGAAGAAAAAAATAATTGGCTGCAACATATACGTTAATATAAATACGGTAAAAAGTAATATATATAATTGGTGAACAGCTGGTATGAGTGCACCATTTTGTGGTGATCTATTGACTAAATAACCTAGCATGCAAGCTGCTCAATTTAGTTGTCAAGCAGCTAAAGCGACAAACTGGAAACTCAACTTTAGACAATTACCCAGATGAGCGGTTGAAACAGCAAAATAAGATAATGATTGCCAAAGTGGGCAGTTGAAGCAGGCCAGCAAATAGCTAGACCGAGACACAACTTTCTCGCTGACAGCTGTAGCATGGGGACCACTTTGTGTTTATCTTCACACCCTACAGGACTAACAACTCTGGCCGTATAACCAAGCAGCCAAGTAGCTAGACCGACAGGCAGCTGACTTCCTTTTCTTATAGGAAAGGTAGATACTAACAAAAAGACATGTGCTAAGCACGTGATTGCATCTGAATTCATATTGAGATTGAGTAAATTTATTGACGTTAAATTTAAATTAAAAGCAGTTACATATCATTTGAATTACAAAAAAAAAATTAATTGCTTAAATAATGGCAGTTATCACTTTTGTAAAAAGAAAATTAGAATTAGAAAAAAGTTATTTGAGTAGTTTTTGTATTGTATGACATATGTAAATTTACCACCACATGATTGGTCTCGAAATTACTTTGTTGGGGTAAGTTTAATGTTATGTGATCTAGTAGAGATTCTTCAAAATTAAAAAAAGGACAATATCTTATGTATCTATAGTTATGTTTATTGTCAAAATGCGCACACAATTTTTTTGTTGGGTTCATGATTAATATTTGTTATCAGATAATGTATATACAACCTAATAAGAGAAAAACAATTGATTAAAAATAAGGTGATTCCCTCCAATCTGTGTGCACACATGCATACTTTTTAAACACATAGATAGATTGAAACAATCTTAATGTGATGCCCTTATCTAGCTTGTCATAAAAAAGAATATCTGAGGAAATAAATAGAAACAAACTACAAACAAACAAAACAACTCAAATTGTAAAAAACAAATCAAACAGGTGAAGAGTGCATACATAGACATACTTTGGAACACATAAGCATAGGTTGATGAGCATACAGTCAAGTTATTGGAACACATGTATTTGATTAAACCACTTGAATCTCTCCATCTTGTTGCACGTTTTTACAAAAAATATCAAAATGCTCACAATTTTTTTAGGCTCATGATTAGTATTGCATGCTATAAAATAATTTATATATGACCTATAAGAGAGAGTCAATCTATTAAAAGTCATGTGACTCTCTCACACATGCAAACTACTTAAACACATAGATAAAACTAACCAATGTCAATTTGATGCTCTTATTTTGCCGACAAAATATATCCAAAAAAATAAATAGAAAAAATTACAAAAAAAAAATTCAAATTGTGAAAAAATAACATGTGGAGGATCTCTACAAATACTTGGGTTTGTGATTAGTACTACATTACTACATAAAAATTTATATACGCCCTAGTGAGAGAGAGATAATCGATTAAAAGTCAGGTGACTCTCTTCAATCTGTAAGTACAAATACATATGGATTAAACACATAGATAAGCTGCACCGATGAATGCAACACGCATAACATGTCACATCTATAGCATCTACCTTCCTTATCTGGTGTTTCAGCCGCAAATAACTAAAAGAATAATAGAAAGGCAAAAGGTAAAGCGTTCGTAGATTAAAAAAAATTACAAAAGAAAGCAGTCAGCAAGTATGAGTTGTCAAACACACAGTTGGAAGACATACACGTTGATAGCTAATATATAATCAATACTCACAATAATATGCATGCATCTCTTTAGAAGAGAACAAATCAATTGATTCTAGTTGACTCCCTCAAATTAGTAGTGTTTTACTGCTAAAATTACATATGTTCTAAAAAATAATAAGCGTAAGCACACATGTAAGTTACACCAAGGATCTTGCATACAGGCTGTTGAAATATATAGACATACTGATTAATTACATATGCATGTTATTAAGAGAGAGCTAATCAATTGTCATGCAGTATTTTATAAATAACTTCACTACAAAAGTACATTTTGATTAAAAGCAAGCTAGGTTATACTAATCTAAATGGTATGTTATTCGAGCAAATGATCCATGTGGTTCTTATAGTTTTAAACTAATCAATTGGCCAAAAAAATAATGTAAATAAACCGGCTAAATGAAGCAGCTAAATAAATTGGTAAAAAAAATGTAAATAAAAGGGAGCAGCTTGATAACACACGCAGCTAACTCCGTTTTATTGTAGGTATACTAACAGTTGGCACGTGCAATGACATATTATTTTGTACAAAAAAGACGAAGACGAGCATGAACTTGAGCATCCCGCGTGATGCCTAGCATACTATTGTGTATTCCTGGCCTGTAGTTGTAGTAAGAAATGAACATACATGCACATTGCTACGTGTTTAGGCTATATATTATCAGAAGTAACTGGAGAGTTTCGTTGGCACAGTCTAAGACACTCGTGCAATTATAATATATAATAGATCATAACTGCAAGCCAAGGTGCGCAGAGAAAAAAACCGAATACGTGGAATAAGCCAAGTTGAAAATAATCATTTCTATTACAACTAGATATCAATTGGTTAAGAAATATTAAATAAAGAGGAGCAGCTCGATAACACACAACTGACTCCTCTTTATTATATATGGAAAAGGGAGTTCAACAGCTTCAGTCTAGCTGCTTGTGAGTTACCTTCACGTCCTAACTTGTGAGTTTCACGTGCTTCACCTTTAAGCCGGTTATCAATGTATTTCAAACAAATCAGGATAACGATGCCAAGGGGGAATACAGATATTTTGATTACACATTTAAGTTTTGCCGGTCTACTCAGATTGATTGTTCCAATAATTTTTACACGTTCCGATGTTCCTATGAACCACCACAACTTCTCTCTTGAGAAGTCCTTTTAGTTGTTTCGGCTCATTTTTTTCAACTCCATTTTTCTTATTTTACAATATTGCCTTTTTATTTGTAGCTAATTCGCTGGCATGTTTATCTAAGAAAAATGATTCTATTAGTACGTCAGTTTATCTTAAGAGAATGTTTATTAGCTTTGCCTGTAGATTTCAACACTATGTTTATATGTGTCACCAGTTTGTTTACATACTTCAACAATCTGTCCATGAGTTTGGCGGCTCAATCAGTTTGTGTACTTATACACTCTTTATTTTTTAAATTAAATTATTTTGATAATTTCACATTTAGATTGGAAGGTTTCAACTAACAATTGACCGAGATGTTCTCTTTTGATAGTTCTATATAATTTATTATAATAATATGTACTTACCAGCTCTCAATAACCATATACCCGATAAGGAGCACTAATAATATATTATATCATGCTACAAATTAAAGGGATTCAGTTGGCACTTACATAAGTGGTTCTCTTTTAACCAAGTATATATCAATTATTGTTAATATTAATTATATAATTTTACATAAAGGAAGTAATTCGGGTAATGACAAGCACATGTTAAAGGGAGTCCGTAGGTACTTAATCAATTGTTCTTTTTTGTAAGTTGTATGTAAATTATTAGTGATATTCAGATCATTGTAGTACTAATATATATTAGCAAACAACAAAGATATGCCCAAGGAGGTCACAGACACATGTTATAGGCTAGAATGACTCAATTGACATTCAATCGAGTTAATTTTCTTTAAATGAACTGCATATAAATTATTGTTGTTGATTAAAAATTTTAATAAGAGTGAGTTCATCCTTTGATAGTCACACATATGTTGGAGGGAGTCAGTCAGCAGTTAATTGAATCATTCTCTTTTATAAGATTGTATATAAATTATTATGTGTACTAATTATATATTAACCATCAACATATGCATGTCCAAGTAAGTAAATGCTATTTTTTTTATAATGTCACACTACAGGTTGAAGGGATCTAATTAATTGAGTTATTTTATTTTAATAAATTATTTTTAAATTATAATGAGTACTAATTATAAAATTTTATTTAACAAATTTAACCTTAGTAGTCACATGGACGAGTTGGATGTGATTAATCAGTAGTTAGTAGAGTTATTATTTTTAGCGGGTCGTGTATTACTATCTAAGAATCAATTTTAATCCATGTATCGTACGTATATTTTTAGTACTCAGTAATTAGATTAATTTAATTGATTATCACATGCTTAGCACGTGAATCAATTTTAATCCATGTGTCTTGCTAGATACCAATCATTCCTTGTGATGTCATAAATAAGTAATGGACATTCAGTGCCAATGTAGCTTGGAACCTATAGGGTCACACACATATGATACACTTGGAATAGGAGTTTATTTATGAATGTAGTTTAAACTTAATTACTAAAGAGTTAGGTACTCAATCCAAAAAATAATAGTTGAAATTTGACTGACTGGACTGTGAACCGACCAGTTCAAGTATTGAACTACTCGACTCAAGTGTCAGGTTAATTGAACCAAGATAAAAAATTAGAACCATGAGATGACTGGTTCAGCAAGTGAACCAATAGGATCAGGTTTGTGAACTGACTGGTTAGTTTATCAATTTGATTGGATCGAGGATTAGTGTTGACTTCATGTGTGCATTAATAGGATATTAATTGCCAATATAATTATGATTGAGAAACATGTTGAAACAATTGATTCAAGGGTTGAACTGATTGTCTCCCATATCAATTGATCAGTCCACAATTGAACCAATTTTTTTGTTCTCGTGTTACAAAAATTCATGAAATCCTTCCCCTTTGAATCTCGCTCAGACAAGAATTCCTGATCCTATCCCTCCTATAAATAGAGGGGTAGTCGAGGATTTCTAGAGACACAACAATTAGCTCTAACAATTGTTATCTTCTCTGGTTGTGATAATTGAGAGAAACCAAGTAAGTCCTACCCTCAAAGGGAGGGATAGAATGGGAGAGACCATTAGGAGAGCAAGTCGGTGCTAGAATATTGAATAAAAGGGACATCTCCTTCATGTCTGTTATTCTAGAATGACACGAGTTCCCGATGGTCTGCATGGAGTACTATACAAGCGATGATGCTATTGCCTACTGCTAGGATGACAAGGTCAATCGATGTCTACGATGAACAAACAAGAGGCCGTTATTGAAGTTGTTCAGGTGCAATATGAAGAAAGGTGCATGCTACTATGAGGGAATTGTTGTTGAACTTGCTCCAGGATCAGGTATAATATGATAACCATCTTTCACATTACATAGTTGTTGATATGATCTATTTTTTTAAAGGGGAATATGGTAGTCAAATTTTTGTGTTTGTTGCCTGCTCCGTCGCCATATTTCCCTACATGACAAAAACTATTGTTCAGTTCTAAAGCTGACGTCGGTCAAGTTACCCTAGGGCAAACTCGACCGACAACAACTGATGTCACAAGGATAGGAAATTCAATTTTGAGGTCCTAGAACCCTATGTATATGCAAAAAACTAGCCTAGAAAGTATTTAAAGCGTATAGAGGTATGTTTTTATCATCATAACTGCTTTTTGTGTTAAAAAATTTGTGACTATAACCAATTTATGCAAAAATAAGACATTTAAACTTGGGATTTTTAAGCAAAAAGGATTAGATGATATCCAAATTTAGCAACATAGAGGAGTAAATGAAAATTTTATGTAGGAGACATAGAGTTACCATTAATGGAAATAATAAGAAATTTAAATTTGATAAAATTGAAATGCTCTCTAGCTAGAGGTTTTGAGAAATTACCGGCAAGTTGATTTTTTTGTGTCAACATAAATGATGTATATGTCTTTCTTCACAATGTGGTCATAAAGGAAATGATGGTGTACCTCTATGTGTTTATCTATACTATACAATATAGGATTATATGACATATTAATTGTACTAGTATTATAATAAAAGATAGGAGAAGCATCATATAAACATTAAAGTCTTAGAGCATTTTCTTCATCCGAAAAACTTGGCCATGACAACTACTAGCTGCAATTTATAAATCTCGATATTTGATAGTGCCACAACATTTTTGTTTCTTAGAGAACCAAGAAACTAAACATCATCCTAGGAGGAAGCAAGTGCCGCTTGTGCACTTCCTATCAACTAAGCACCCAACATAATCTGTATCACTATTGGCTGTAAGAGTAAAGTCCCTTGACTTGGGATGCATAGTCTAAAATTTGGGGTTTTGGCTAGTTACCTTAAAATCCTATTAACATCTACAAGATGGGATTTTCTAGGGCTGATTGAAATCTAGCAAAAAATCCAACATTAAACATCACATCTAGTCTAGAGGTAGTTAGATATAGTAAGCTACCAATCATACCTCTATAGAGATTTGATCTACCTTTTCACCTTCTTCATCCTTGTCAAGTTTGGTGGTGTTGGAAATGGGAGTATCCATTAGCTTTGTGTTTTTCATCCCAAATCTCCTTAAGAGTTCACTGGTGTACTTGCTTTGGTTGGTTAAGTTCCCATCTTGTGTTTGCTTGATTTGGATAATGTAACCTCCCCCACCATGCTCCTTTCAAGTTCACTCTGCATAAGAGAACTAAGCTCCTTACAAAGATTAAGATTAGTCCCACCAAAAATGATATCATCAACATAAATTTGAATAATCAAGAAATTGTTAGAGTTGTATTTTAGAAAGAGGGTAGAGACAAGAAATCCCATGCCATTATCAATTAAAAAGTTTCGTAAGTTCTCATACCAAGATTTGGGGGCTTGTTTGAGTCCATAAAGAGCCTTTTGTAATAAATAAACATGATTATCATGCATATCATTTGAAATCCTTGAGGTTGATCCACACTGACTTCCTCCTCTATATCTCCATTCAAAAATATACTTTTAACATCCATTTGATAAATCAAATTTTTTTATGACTAGCAAAGGCAATGATTGGATCACATTGTGAGATGAAGGTGATGTTTGCTTGTTCTTTGTTAAAAGCAGCTCGTGTATTCACTCTTTCAAATGGGTTTACTATTATGAGCACAAAGTGGGGAGTGGGATCCTTCTTTTCATCTTCTTTTGAGCATTCAACTTCAACCACCTCTTTCCCTTTGTTGTTGACGTCTAGTTCTTATAATTCAGGAATCATCTCATCTAGAACATCATCATAGATAGCATTGTTGGAAATAGAGGGGTTAGTTTCAGATAAATTTAACATTGATATATTCTTCTATTTTGGTCAGTTTAATGTTAAACACTTTATAAGATCTACAAGTATTGCAATAGCCAAGAAAGAAAGCCTTGTAAAATTTTGCATCAAACTTTTTGAGAGAATCTTTGGTATTCAAAACAAAACATGGACAACCAAAAATATCACTACTACAAAATCTGCCAAATTCGAGGGATAAATCCTTGACCAATAAAGATGAATCCCTGACCAGTATAAGGTGGTCAGGACCAATCCCTGACCAACGTACCTTGAACAAAAGCTTGGTGACCAATAGTAGTTTGTCAGGTCCTATCCTTGACCAATAGAGGCATAAGCCTTGAGCATATGAAAAAAACAAATAAATTCATTCTTCTTGTTAATACATTGTATACAAGGTCGGTAGTAATCATTATAAGTGAATGGCATTGCCTCCAAAAATGGAGGAATGTTTAGAAATCATTAGATGTCAGTATCACATATATATTACTTCAATATTTTTAATTAAATAATGTAGAAAAACGTTGAGACTTTCATTCCTAGTCAAATATTGATTACACGGGGAGGACTTTTTACCTTGCCCCTTATAGAAATAGAAAATCACATATCAGTGACATCATTCGGTCTACACAAACATGCTATTCTAAATACAATTGTTGCCTACATCACACTAATCTTCACAAAATAGTGTTTGATCATCTTGAAATTCATGCTTGAAAATGCTCATAATAACCATAAGAAAGTATCCATACATGCATCCTACATAGATCTGTAAAGTACAAGAGAAAAATGAGAACAATGGTTATGAGATAATATACATCACATAGAATAAATGATCAAGTAATAAAAAGTTTGATACCTTGTGTTCCGATTTGTAACACCATTGTAATTTGGAAATTTATACGTTAATATCATGAAGATCCGTTTGTGAATGCCTAAGCTTCAACCGAACACAAACTGTATAATGGAACTTTTTAATGTGGTATTTTACGAATAAAATTGAGCTAATAGAAAAACTGAATAGATGAGGAGATGAAACATGATATGATGTACTTCCTTACCCTCTAGTTCTTTGGACTTGCCGTAGGCTGAATGGCTCAATATCCAAGCCAATATGCTGATGACAATGCGGGTTGGTTGAGAAGAAGCAGACTTGAAAGAAGGATGAGTAAAGGAAGGACCGCCTAATGTATGAATCTGGAAAGCAGAAAGTATAATTAGAAATTATAAAGCACTCACCTTTTTCATTCGTACCAGAGTCATGAACTTGTTACTGTAAACAGCAAATTAAAAACAACCATCCGTTGTTGGTTTATGAAGCAAGTCATATCCTTTACGGAATGGAAAGCTATGTTCTTTACATAATTAAAGATAGGGAATAGGATGGGGAGAACGAGGAGGAAATAGGTGTACACACAGAGAACGGGGCGACATGGTGGCGTAGATGAAGGGAAGGCACAGGAGAAACGCCGTCGCGCCGGACTGGAAGAAATGGATGGCACCCAGACGAAGGTGCGCAGGGGAATAGGAAGCGTCCAGAGAGAGAGAGTATCGGAGGTTTGGGGGCGGGGGAGATGCAAACCGTCTTTTATCCAGTAGGGTTTAGGGCAAAACAGACAACTGGTCAAGGATTGGAAACTTTTCCGTCAAGGATATACCTTCTCGAATAAAATAGCTTGCTCAGGGATTGAATCCCTGACCGCATAGACCTGACTTTTGCTGGATTTTGTTGTAGTGTATGAAGAAGTCAATATAAGGCTTTCTACCATTCCATAACTCACAGGGGGTTTTCTTAAGAAAATGATGTGTGAAAATTAGTTTTTCATAAAACAAACGGTGCTAACGGCTTCATCCCAAAAATTCTTGGGAGTATCATACTCCAAGAGCATTATCCTATCCATCTCTTACAATGACGTGTTCTTCCTCTATATATCCCATTTTGTTGAGGTGTAGAGGGAAAGAAAAATTGTGCATTTAACCTAATTCTTCACAAAATTGTAACAACCCATTTTCAAATTAGTAATCTAATTTCAGTTTACTTGGATGATTGCATACTTATTGGTTGATCATTGTTTAATTCTTGGTTAATGATGGTATTCTAATCATGATTCTTTAAATCTAAATAGAAACTATAAATATGCTTTTATTTCAAATAATTAGGACTTGAGAATTGTAAACCCTATTTGCCAAAATTAGGGTTTTGATAACATATGAATTGAGAATTTGATAAGTATAGTGGTTCATTATATGATTTTTATTATTTTATATATAAGTTTGGTTTAGTTGAAATTTGGATATAGTTTGGGTAGCTCAATTATTAGTGTTCTTGCCAAAAAATATTAGAATTTTGAATAATTATAGACCTATTTGTAGGCCAAGTTTCCCCAGGACAAACTCAACCAACCATGCATTCAGGCTGAAATATAGCAGTGTGATATTTGAAAATTTCTTTTTGTTGGTATATTAAATTGATCAGGAATGTCAATAGTAGTCGGGAAACTCCATCCTAGACATCCTATTAAAATTTCATAATTTTTGGATAATGTTTGAGTCTTGCAGAATGTGGTGTGGGTCGAGTTTGTCATCAGTAACAACTCGACTGACCATGTTGCATATTGCAATATAATAGTGTAGTGTTTGATTTTTATTTATTTATTGGTAACTCTAAATTATTGAAATTTTTTACTTGAGCTCTAAAATGAGGTATCACACAACATGCTAAAGTTTTATAATTTTTAGAGGAGCTCTAAATTATTTGTTTCATATTTTGATCTGTCTTGTTGACAAGTAGTAAACATTGGGATTCCTATCCACTCTGAATGTGATTTAGACTGCTTGTCATTTTATTATTAGATCCACTCTAAATATGAGTTGTATTGTGTAAAGAAGTGAAATCACCTCCTTACTAAAAATTTGAACAATAAAACCTCCAGTCCAAACACACTCAGAAGGTATGTTGGAGTGGGTGTAAAATTTTCAAATCTTTGTATAATGGTAACAAAAGACCAAAGTATAGCAGCGGAATAAAAACATGAATATATTCAATTATAAAACAAAGGGTTACAACTTAAACTTACATCACAAGGATCCATGTAGAGGAAATCTAAACCACCTCAAGATTTTCTCCAAGCTTCAAATTTACAATCTAAGTCCGGGTCCACATGTTAAACCATCCATGTCCTCCACCTAGGGTTGGAAACATACCCCAGCAAAAGAGAAACAAAAGGAGACATCAGCAAAGGCTGGTATGTGCATACTAAAGAAAACTTGAGCAATATAAGACAATAAGGACATCAAAAGTAAAAGGCTTCCCATTCAAGAGATAAGTACCACCCAAATGGGTTATCAAGGGAAAATAATCATAACAAAAGGGATACTTGCCATAAACAATAAAATTTTGTGCAACAAAAGCACATAGATAGGTAGTAGGGCACACACCCCACAACCAATCATCAACCTGCATGCATGTGAGATAAATATAGTCCTAGAACAATATAAACACAAAGGCGGCCAAGGCTTCACATCCTTGAAAACCTGATAGAGAATGACTCACCGTCAAACTCCCAATATATATAAAAGTTGAGCTAAGGCTTCACATCCTTGAAACTCGGGTATGGGGCACCACCGCCACCATCCCATAAACAAAAAGGGCACACACCCAAAAACCAAAGTAATTTACATTATTCTAGTGCTACTGATTCACATTGCATGTAAATATAGAGGCAAGTAAATAGTTTAGTCAGAAGATGATACAAAGGTTGCCATCACACAATGGACAACACAAACATATAACATCCACTTCAAAGTGGCACATATCAATATAAGAGACTAACATGCACCAAGGCACAAGAGAGATATCAAGAAAATATCCAAGTTCATAACAAGCAAGATAGTTCACACGAAGCATGATATCAAGAGAATAAATATATGTGTAGGTCAAAGTCAAAAGAATGAAAAGATTGGTGAACTGCTCAACATTGAATAATAGGGGATACAACATACAATGAGAGAAGAATTGCTCAATATGAATAATTAGAGATGCAACATACCTCAACATCAGATTCAATGATCCAAAGGCACATCTAGGTCCAAGCCTAGGCATCCAAAGAACTTATTAAACATATAAGTAGATTTGTATCAATTTCATGTACATTATCGAAACCCTAAAAACCACTTTTTTACCATTATGCGAATTAGGATTCCAAAACCATGCCATATTTTAGTATATTAAATTAGGAGTTCAAAACATATTTTATTATATTTTTCTGACTTATAAATTATTAGTTATGAATTTTAGAAGTTATTATCTTATTTAATTAGATCCATTAAAAACACCTATTATTAAACATTACATTTAGCCATAAAAACTTATACCATTAGGAAGCCCTTCTTTTTCTGAATCCAACGAGTATTTGTTCGTAATTTTTGGCCAAACAGGTAATTAGTTATCAATTTTACAAACAATCAAGAAATCTGATAAAGCCACATAGGCGAAAAAAATCCACTAAAAGAAAGGGGAGAGCAGGTTGGGCCCACATGACTTGGCCCAATCAGAACTGGAAAAGTCACTGCGTCAACCCTCGGCCTTGACTCACCCAAGCAAAGGAGAAGGAGGTGAAAAGACAGTTTTGCCCTCCGTGGAAAAACAAAACGAAAGACGAACAAAGGGATGAATCTGGGAACTCACGAAGCAGATTGATCCTTCACGCAGGCTGTGGGCTTCGATCTCCAAAACACGATATAAACTTAGCAGAAGCGATTCGATTAGCAGCGGAATACGAAAAATCACTAAAAATTTAAAACTTTTTAGAGAAAAGATTTTAAACCATAAAACTCCTCTATAAGAAACAAGATGAACAATTTACATCATTGTAAAAATCACCTCTCAAGTGATTATATACATCCAGATACAAAATCTCAAGATTTAAAAACCAAAATCTCAGACCTACTGTCTCCTAGGACCCGAGAGTACAGAGACGACATAAGACTAGCTAACTATAGGACATGACAACCAGTATCTCCACCTGAGATTCATTGCTGTCCTTGGTATTGCTGATGTTGATACTGCTCACCCTCGGATTGGTTTCTCCGTCCTCGACGTCCACCTAAAAAGTTGAAACCTACGGAGTGAGACAATCTGAATAATTGTCCCAACGAGAGTTATAACTCTCTGCCAGAAGCTTTATTATAGCATATAAGGAATAACATAAGCAAGGTAACTTAAAACATCAACAACAGGTTTGACAAAGTAAAGCAACATTTACTTAAGCAATCACTTCATTAAAACATATGAAGAATATGTATGCTAGGTACTTGAATAGGCTAATGATGTAAACAATGTAACATCAATCATTGTTTATCGTAGTTCAACCTAAGCAGATATACTACACGATTGATTATGTTTTACAAACATTATTATGCCCCGCGGAGATGAGGTATACCGCTCATACTCCAACTGATCACTATTAAGTCGCATCGGTATCATACTTAGGTCATCAAAAGAGCTGGATTCTTATGACCTCATCTTCCTCAGTCAGAGTGAGGATCAACATGCAGGACATCTAATGTCTCTGTTACTATACCTTACCAGGGTATTCTGGCACTTCACTATTAGAGTCACAGTGGCATTCTGTACTCTCTTCGCTATTGAAAGATTTCTTGTTTATCTCTCATCGATGCGGAATAAAATATTTCCTCGGGAGAATAGTGTTACATCACCCCGACATAAACATATAGTGAAGGATTGATAGATTAAGATACATCTACATCAATTCCTACACTAGTATGTAAGGATATACACATCCATATTCCCCCACATACTCAAAAGTATGTGATCCAGGAGTTCCCTTAGGAAAACCTATTTCACCATCATTTAGCTTCTGACAATGATGGATCTATTATCAGGGCTCTACATAGTATGATTATACTTGATTATTTAGGTACATTTCAATATTCTTTTAACATCAAGCATGTTCTCAAACATTAATCATTAAAACAACAGCTATGAAAGTAGAATACTAAATGTATCAGGTCTAACTCGCATCAATTATCATTTCTTAATCATATCATCACAAGTCATCTAATTAGCATGACCTTGATGATACTCATGGATCTTTCAGCCTATCATCTCATATGATGCCACTTAAACTTAGGCAACATAGCATATCACTATTCATAAAGCTAATAACATGCTTTCAATGAATATGATATCATAATCCTTACTTGGATATGATCATTCTCTTATAAGAACCTGCATGGTTAATTCAATTAACAACAATAAACAATTCATATCAAGAGTTGTACCTTCATGCTTAAAAGTATAATCCAGAATTAGGGTTTATTGTACATTTCATCACATCACCCTCAATTAGGGTTTACTATTCACATTACATGTTATTACCCTAGATTTAGGGTTTACTATTCACTTCATGGTGAATTAAACTCATAGCATCATCATGTATGAGAAACATCATCATTGATGCCTTCAAATTAGGTTAAGATTCATCAATTATCATAATTAGGGTTTTCATGATCTCACATAGATGGATCATACCCTAATCATGCATATTCATATACATTGAAGGTATTTTACTTGCGTTTCAACCATAAATGGTACCTTCTCTCTCCTCTTACTAATAGATGGTGATTACATCACTCTAGATTAGGTTAGGTCAAGTCAATCTTGATTATCATAAGCGAATTCACCACTATCATGTCATTAGGGTTTTGATTAAACAAAGGTGTCATCTACTTGAACCCTTCAAGGGCACATTGGTAATGTACACCATTAATCATCACATGGTTCAACCTACTAATCACTTAGCCCCTTATTGTCTTTAGGTATTATTAGGGTTTGGATTAGACAACCATTGAACCAATTAAGACTTCAAGTTACTAAGCAATCACAGCCCTAAAAGTCTCCAAACGGTTTCACACCTTAACCTCCAAACGGTTTTGAAACCATTTGGGGGCGTTGACCGTTTGGACACTTTGACCTCCAAGACTGCATGACCTCTAAGACCGCATGGCCTCCAAGACCGCATGACCTCCAAGACCGCATGACCTCCAAGACCGCATGAGTGTGTTGACTGTTTGAAAGAGTTGACTTTGAAACCGTCTGAATCTATGCGACCTTGAAATCGATTGGATCTAAACGACCTTGAGATCTTTTGAGCCCAAACGGTCTTGAGACCATTTGGTCCAAATGGGCTCAAAACTGCATGGACCTCAAAGGTGCATCAAAGGTTGTAATCGATTAGGGTTTTCCATGTTGAAGCCTTCAATTGGCCACATCCTTGCTAATCATTTATCAATTGATCTAATTAGGGTTATCCTTAACCAATTGGACACTCAATTGACCCTTAATTGCTAGCCAATTAGGGTTGAAACTGATTGAATTAGGGTTTGAAGTCACTCAACCATCAACAATCACCAATGTGAATCTAATTGAGGTTGAACCCATCAATTGACACTCAATTGGGCCCCAACTTGGCCCAAACGGTCTTGAGATCGTTTGGACACCCTCCAAACGTTCTTGAGACCGTTTGCCCAAAGTTTCATCAAATTCTAAGTCGATTTGATAAGGGTTGAACCCTAATTAGGTCTAAAATCAGCACTTTTATTCAATTCATCAACATATTGTGTTTGGACCCTCAATTGATCAAATTACCTTAACCATAGACCTCCAAACGGTCTTGGGTGGTCACCAAATGGTTTTGAGACCGTTTGAGTGAACCCCCAAACGGTCTTGAGACCGTTTGGGCCATTCAACCCAAGGTTCAACAAAATTGGTTTATGAATTCAGCAATTGAACCTGACTAGGATTTAGAAGGTTGAAGTGCTTTCAACTTGTGATTGGTTTGCAATTAGATCATGATTCTTTGTAATTGATTAATTCAACATGTGTACAACAGACCTCTAAACGGTCTTCACTTGGCCAACCCTACCAAATGGTCTTGGAGACCGTTTGAATCTAAATGGTCTTGCAAGACCACATGAAATCAAACGGTCTTGAGATCGTTTGAATTCAAACGGTTTGCAAACCGTTTAGACCAAATGGTCCAAGGTCGTTTGGTAAAGTTACCTAGGAATTCACGCCCATCATCTTCAACCTTGGAACATGTCAGTTACTTCGTGGTTTTGCTTGCAAGAAGGCAAGGAAAGATGGGGAAGAAGAAGAACAAGCTAGTACATGCAAGAAAGAAGATATACTTAACAAAGTAAAAGGGTTAGAGTTATAAAACCCGCCTTAAACATTGATCCTAGAGCTCCAAGCTCCCAAGTTTCAAGCCTTTAATGGAATCTTGAGCTCCACAGGTCGGCCAAAGGAGTTTCTACAAGAAAAGGTTGGGGAAAGTCGGCTAGAACAAGAAAGCTAAGTAAGAAAACCATGAAACCAACCTTGTAATTCACTTTCCTCCATGAATCCGAGCTAAGTGATGGTCTCTTCTTACCTTAGAACAGGTTAGTCATCTCCCTGAGCTCTAGAGCTCTTCCTCTAGTCGGTTGAGCAAGATGATAAGTGAGAAAGAAGAGGAAACGTTCCTTTGTTTGCAAAGGAAAGTTGTATATATATATATATATATATATATATATATCTTTGGGTGAAACTTCAACATAAGGACATCTAATTCTTCATTTCTCATCTAGGTCCCTCCTTTCTTCTTTGCACGTCCCTTATACTTATTTCTAAGGCAAAACTCCTTCTAAGACCAAGAACTAAAGGCAAAGAATGTCAACTTACTACTTAGTTGCACATATAAGAGGGTCCCATTACTCATAACTTGGTGATTCATTACAAAGGTGTTCCTTATTATATGATTATTCAAATGAAGCACCCCCTTCATCATTTTTACTCTAAATGATGTAAAGAGTTATGAAAGATATTCTAAAAGGTATATTTTACAAGTTGCACCCCTCATTTTGGGTAAATTGCATTTTACACCAAAATTAGGGTTTTAAGCACAAAGATTGCTCCACAAGCTGTATCTAGGTGTCCAAGCTTGGAGAATCCACCATACTTCATCATATTCACTCATATGATGTCTCATCACCATAGGAACATCTTAACATGTGAAATTTGCAAGTTAACCCCTCTGATTGGGTAATTTGCAAATATGTCCATGTATTACAAAACAATACTACTTCATTGATTAAAAATGACAGAAATGAAAATGTATGTTCCTCAGGAACGTAATTACATGCCAAAAGATAATCACAAGTATTTAATTACATATTTAGGCAAAACACCTAGGGTTAGTTCATAACCCAGGTCAGGGATGTTACACAGGCCAACCATGGCCTTCGTCCCGCAAGCTGTAGATGCAAGGAATTTTGGGGAAACGGGGAGAGTGTGGTCAGGGCAAGAACCGATTACACCGATCAATCAGAAACACCACAACGAAGATGACGGTGGGGAAAAACAAGACAACATGGGTCCAAAATACAGTAATCGAACCAAACATCAAAGTCAGTGAAGAAGATGACTAGAAGGGGGAAAAGAGATGGGCTTGCCTTGGATTCAAATTGACTGCGGAAGAAACTTCGCGATGGACAATGGATGATATATGGGTACTCTCCCATGATCGCAAAGGCTGGAGGCACCACCACGAATCTGCAGTGGCCGTCGGGAAGACTTGAAACTTGGGGGAGAGTCCTGGGGTCAAAAGATGCCAAACCAAAGCTATGATATGGAACCGCAGGTCACCATAAAGGAAACATGACAGACTCGTTGAGTTCCGATGGCCAGTGGAGGTGTGTAAGAGAGAAGAAAGCGGAAAATAGGGGAAGAACAGGGACAATTGGGCGGCGCCTAACCAAGTAGAGATCATCCAACAAAACCACTCATATATATAGGTTATGTTGTGCGGGATCATTCTAGGAAACTGATGCAACAAATTTTGTGAGAAAAGACCAAGGATCGGCCGAGATATCCGCAAAAATCCAGGCTGCGAACTGAGGCTCCTAGCCGCGTCTCCTACCCAAGGTAGGAGATGACTCTTCTGTCGTTCGATCGAAATCGAAGGGCCAGAAATCACCGCGAAAAAGGGAAATAAAGAAACTTTGACGCGTTACATGTAAAATGAAATCCAAAATGAATTCGAATAAAGTGTGATTGTCATTATTTCTTATTTTCTCTCTCTTCAAATAAGGGTTCAAACATCATCCAAAATAAGCCAAATTTTGCACAGAGGCCAATAAAGGCATGTAGATTCCGATTATGCACTTAGTTTTGCCTTTTGGAAACTTTTAATGTGTTAAATACATTAATTACTATTTTCTCTTTCCTTCTTCATTAATGGCTTTAGGATTATCCAAATTTGATGAAACTTGACCCACAAGTTATATTTAGTGTGTTACATACGAATTTCTCATCAATTTTACATAATGGAGTTGTTTGAGCATTTATTTAATATTTTGAAGGTTCTACACAATTTCACTCTCCTGATCTAACCTTTTAAGCAAACTTTCACCAAACTGGATGAAAATTCACCCAAAAGCTATATTTATTATGTAAATTACGAATATATGATTATTTTCCTCTTTTAGAGTCATTTATTGTATTTATTTATTAATTACACTTTTTAGGCAATTTCTCTCTCTTAACTTACCATATTATTTCAAGGTTGTCCAAATTAAATGAAAATTGACATGTAGGCTTATTTTGATGTGTAGATTATGAATTTGAAGTCTATTCTTTATTTTGAGACTTTATTACATGGATTATGCCATTAGGCCCATTAGAGGCCCATTAGATCAATAATTTATCCAATTAAGTTATTTATCATCTTATTATCACCAAATGAGTCATATGACATATTAGATTACATTATTCATGCATTATATTATTAGGATCATCCTAACCTCAACCTTGTTTGGTCAAACCCAAAAGGTCAAAGTTCTAGGGTAGGGTTCTAGATCTGGTATGTTACAACACTCCACCTATGGGGTCTGACTTATAAAACACGAGATCAACTAAGAGAAAGTGATTAACTAGCAGCGGAATTATTAAAAATCACTAAAAATTAAAAAATTTTGGAAGGAGAACTTTAAACAACAAAACTCTTTCATAAAGAAACAAGATAAGTTGATTACATCATGATCCATCATTACATCTCTGTAAAATCACATCTCGAGTGATTACCACATCAATTGCTCTGTTATCTGTACAAAGAAAGATACAAAAACCTCGAGGCATTAAGCCAAAAACCTCAGATTTACTGACTCCTAGGACCTTAGAGTACAGAGACGACACATAGGACATACTATCTACAAGACTTGACAGATAGTGTCTCCACCTAAGAATCATTGTTGTCCCTGATGTTGCTGCTGCTGCTGTTGTTGTTGCTCACCCACTGATGGGTTCCTTCGTCCTCGGCGTCTACCTAAAAAGTCGAATCCCACGGGGGTGAGACAATTTGAATAATTGTCCCAGCGAGAGTTATAACTCTCCGCCAGAAGCTTTGTTATTGCAATAAAGGAATAACAATAAGCAAATAACTTTAAATTCTTAACAGCAGGTTTAACATTGTATAAACTAAGTAAAGCAACATTCTCTTAGACAATCATTTCAATTATAAATAATTGAATATCAAAGCATATCTCAATAAGGAATATGAGGAACATGTATACTAGTTACTTGACTAGAATATTATAAACAATGTATCATCAAACATTGTTTCTCATAGTTCAACTTAAACAATCATACTACACTGCTGATTATGTTTTTCAAACACTATTATGCCCTGAGGAGATGAGTTACACCTTTCATACTCCAACTGACCATTACAAAATTGCAATCAGTACCATACATAGGTCAGTAGAAGAGCCAGATTCCTATGACCTCATCTTCCTCAGTCAGTGTGAGGACCAACATGTAGGACATCTCGTGTCTCTTCTATAATAGCTTTCCAGGGTATTATGGAAACTTTGCTATTAGAGTTACAGTGGCATTACATACTCTCTTCGCCATCGAGGGATTTCTTGTTTATCTCACACCGATGCGACATTAACAACATCATCGGGAGATTAGTGATACATCATCCTGACATAAAACATATAATGAAGGATTGATGGATTATAGGTGCATTTGACATCAACTCCTACATTAGGACGTAAAGATATTTGCGTCCATAACCCCAACATACTCAAAAGTATGCTCTCCAGGAGTTCCCTTAGGAAAACCTATTTCACCATAATTTAACTTCTGACAATGATGGATCTATGGTCAGGGCTCTACATGCTATCATTATACTTGATTATTTAAGTACATTATGGCATTCTTTTAGCATCAGACATGTTTAGACCATTAAAACAATTGCTATAAAGAAAGAGTACTACTTGTATCAAGTTCATTTCACATTTAGTTAACATTGGGATCTCAATCCCTAACCATCTCATCATTGTGATTCAAAGCGTAAAGAATACTTTTAATGAATATGGTATCATAACCCTTACCTGGCTATGATTACCTCTTAGTAACAACCTGCATGACTAATATAATTGAAAACATGCACATTATATTTGTCTTAGGACAATACAAGTTCTTTTCAATTTAATCATAGAACACCACGGCCGTGCTACCTTGCACGGTCGTACAAGAGTAAGCCACCATGGCCATGCTATCTTGCACGGTCATGCTATTGACAATTTACCACGACCGTGTTACATCACCACAGTTGATTTCTAGGGTTAGGGTTTCCCTATTCGATTTAATTAGGGTTATTCAACCCCTTTATCTTACAAAGGCATAATGACTACTCATTTATAATTCAAGAACAAAGATTCATGCTTAAAAGCATAACTCCAACTTAGGGTTTACTGTTCATTTCATCACATCACCCTAGATTAGGGTTTACTATTCACATTACATGATATTACCCTAGAATTAGGATTTACTATTCACATTACATGATATTGAGGTCATACCATCATCATGTATGAATATTACTTCCATGAATGCCTTCAAATAAGTTAAGATTCATTAATCACCATAATTAGGGTTTCCATGATCTCACCTTAAAGGATCATACCCTAATTCTGTGCATTCAAACATGTTGGAAGTATATTACTTGATTCACATTCATATTAGGAGTCTTCTCTCTCCTCTTATTATTAGATGATGTTTACATCACTCTTGATTAGGTTAAGTCAAATCAATCTTGATAACATAAGTCATGTCATCACCCTTACGATCATTAGGGTTTGCTTGATCAAGGGGGTATTGGTTACTCTATCCCATCAAGGGTACTTTGGTAATGTTCACCATTGACCATACATGCATTAGTCCACTAATTACTTAACCCCTTAATGGCTTTAGGTATCTTTAGGGTTTAGGTTAATCAACTACTAAACAATCATGACCATTAAGTCATCAAACGTTCTTGACTCTAATAGACCCCAAACGGTTTTGCACTTTCAACCTCCAAAAGGTTTTGAAACTGAATGGAGTTGTTGACCATTTGGTCCCTTTGACTTTCAAGACCGCATGGCCAAGTACACCATCAAGACCGTTTGCCCTAGGTGAGGTGAAGACCGTTTGGGCCAACTTTGACTTTGAAACCGCATGGACAAATCGATTTTGAAACCACATGGACACCAAACGGTTTGGGATAGTTTGGTCCCAAACGGTCTTGAGACCGTTTGGTCCAAACACCCTCAAAACCGCATGGACCAAAAAGTGCCTCAACCTATCCAATTGAATTAAGGTTTCCAAGGTTGAACCCCTCAATCGATCATGCAAAGGTTAGCCACTCATCAATTGCGTTGATTAGGTCAATCCTTACTGATTTGACCTTCAATTGATCCTCAATTCGTCACCAATTAGGGTTTGGATTGATTGGATTAGGGTTAGGAAACGATCATCCTTCAACATGCATCAACATGAGTCTAATTGATGTTGAACCCATTGAACCATCATTCAAATGGGTCATGACCTGACCCCAAACGGTCTTGGGATCGTTTGGACATCCTCCAAATGGTCTTGAGACCGTTTTCCCATGTTAACACCAAAAACTAAGTCATTCACTTAAGGGTTGAACCCTAATTTAGGTCACAAAAGCAGCACTTAATTATTCAACAACTTGATGTGATTGGACCCTCAATTGACCAACCCTACTTAATCCTAGACCTCCAAATGGTCTTGGGTGATCACCAAACGGTTTTGAGACCGTTTGGGTGATCACCAAATGGTTTTGAAACCGTTTGGGTCACTCAACCCAAACTTCAACATGATTGCACCATTGAAATCAGCAATAAACCCAATTAGGGTTTAGGTGACTAATGTGCCTTCAATTGGTGATTTACTTGGAATTAGTTGATGATTCTTGGTGGGTGATTAGTCCATAATGTGTACAAAAGATCTCCAAACAGTCAACGCTTGGTCAACTCATCCAAATGGTCTTGGACCGGTTGCTCCCAAACGTTCTTGTGAAACCGTTTGCTCTCAAACGGTTTTGAAACCGTTTGCTTCCAAACGGTTTTGCAAACCATTTGGGCAAGAGGTGGAGGACCGTTTGCTAAAGCAAGATCAGGATGAACTTTGGAAATAATGCCACCTTCTTCTACCTCAAGAACATGGACTGTTCTTCACGATTTTGGTAGCAAGAACACATAGAAATGTCTAAGGAAGGAGATTAAGCAACGTTTTCATAGAAAGAAGATGCATAAACAAAACTTTAAGGGTTAGAGTTATAAAACCCACCTTAGGATCAGATCTAGAGCTCCAATCTTCGAAGCTTCAATGGTGGCTTGAGCTTAACAGTTCGTCTAAGGTCCGTTCCTCAAGATTTGGATGGAGAAGATGGCTAGAAAGAAGAGTTGTGTAAGGAAGACTACTAAACCAACTTTGTAGCAAGATTTCCTCCATGAATTCGAGCTAGATGGCAATCAAAACTTACCCAATTTAGTTTGGTCGTCCTCCTATGCTCCTGAGCTCCTTCTTAGTCTTCCAAAGCAAGAAGATAAAGGAAGGAATGAAGGGAAACATTCCCTTGCTTTGTAAAAAGGATGTACTTATATATTTTGGGTATATTTTCAAGACAAGGACATTTATTTCCTTATTTCTCAAATAGGTCCTTCTCCTCTCCTTAGTCACGTTCCTCCCTTATTCCCTTAAGAAAAACTCCTCCTTTATCCAAGGTTTAGAGGAAAGAAAGCCAAACACCTTACTAAGTTGCATACATAAAAAGGGTCATTTTGTATAAAACTTGGTTATTTATATATAAAGGTTATCTTTCTTATTTGATCATTCAAATGAGGTGCCCTCCTCATCATCTTTGCTCTATTTGATGTGAAGAGTCATGAAAGATACTCTAGAAGGTATATTTTACATGTTGCACCCTAGATTTTGGGTAAATTGCATTTTACACCAAAACTAGGTTTTAAAGCACAAGGATTGCTCTACAAGCTATATCTTGGTGCCTAAACTTAGAAGATCCATATCACTACATCATATTCATTCTCATGATGTCTTATTATCAGAGCGACATCTTAACATGTGCAATTTGCAAGTTAACCCCTCTAATTGGGTAATTTGCACATAAGTCCATATTTAACAAAACAATATTACAACATTGTTCAAAAAGGACAGAAATGAAAATATATATTCCTCAGAAGCTTTAATTACATATCAAAAGATAACCCTAAGCATTTA
Organism: Alisma plantago-aquatica; assembly: GCA_963693085.1. NCBI lineage: Eukaryota > Viridiplantae > Streptophyta > Magnoliopsida > Alismatales > Alismataceae > Alisma > Alisma plantago-aquatica. The sequence goes on along the minus strand of OY856413.1, from coordinate 452,624,370 downwards.
ATCACATAATTAAGCAAAACACCTAGGGTTAGTTCATAACCCAGGTCAGGGATGTTACAAATTATCCACCCCTTACAAGGATTTCATCCCCGAAATCAACAAAACATATTAAGAGAAAAGAGCAGTGTATTTCCTTCTCATCTCTTCCTCTAGTTACCATGTGGATTCTTCAACACCACGGTGATTCCAGAGGACTTTCACAAGACTTATGTCTTTCTTTTTCAACTTTTTAATTCTTTTATCAAGGACTGACACAGGTCCTTCCTCATAAGACACATCATCCTTCAGTTCTACTTCCATAGGTTGCAGAATTGATTCTGTATCAGGGTGACATTTCCTCAACATAGAAATGTGAAACACAGGGTGTAACTTCTGTAACTCTGGTGGTAACTCTAGCTTATAGGACACTTTTCCAATCCGTTCAATGATTGGATAAGGCCCCATAAATCTAGGTACTAACTTCCCTTTCCTTCCAAATCTCAGAACTCCTTTCCAAGGTGAGACTTTGAGATACACTCTATCTCCAACTTGGAACTCTAAAGGTCTATGACGCTTATCAACATAAGATTTCTGCCTATCCTGTGCAGTCTTAATCTGTTGTTGTATTACTTTAATTTTCTCTGTGGTCTGTTGCACAAGATCAGGACCTAACCGTTGATATTCACCAGTTTCATACCAACGTAGGGGTGATCTACAACGTCTACCATACAAAGCTTCATAAGGTGCCATGTCAATGCTATGTTGATAGCTATTGTTATAGGCAAACTCTATCAAGCTTAGGTGCAGATCCCAACTCCCGGTAAACTGAAGAACACATGCTCTAAGCAAGTCTTCCAAGGTATGTATAGTCCTTTCTGACTGTCCATCAGTTTGAGGATGAAAGGTTGTACTACACCTTAACTGGGTGCCTAAAGCTTTGTGAAGTCGCTCCCAAAAATGACTCGTAAACTGGGGACCTCTGTCGAAAACAATGGTGACTGGGACTCCGTGCAGCCGCACTATCTCTTCAACATATAACTGTGCTAGCTTCTCAGCAGAATAGGTTGTTTTGATAGGTAAGAAATGTGTTGTCTTTGTCAACCTATCAACTATTACCAAAATGGAATCATGCCCTTTGCTTGTCCTGGGTAGGCCAACAACAAAGTTCATGGTTACATGATCCCACTTCCACTGTGCTATGGGTAATGGTTGCATTGTTCCTGCAGGCTTCTAGTGTTTAGCTTTAACCTGCTGACACACAGGACACCGCATAACAAACTCAACAACGTCCTTCTTCATTCTAGGCCACCAATACATATCTTTCAAGTTTTGATACATCTTGGTGTTTCCTGGATGCATAGCATACATCGAAGAATGAGCTTCTTCCGGGACTAAATTTCTCAAGTTATCCACATCCGACACTATCATTATCCTATGATAACAGGCCACCTGGTCATCTGAGTCATGGAAACCATCTCATTTCTCATTACCATACTCCGATCTAACCTGTTTAACTGCAGCATCAACCTGCTAGGCCTCCTTGATCTTCTCCCTTAGAGTAGGTTTTATATGCATCTCAGCTAACAACCCGGCTAACAATGATACTTTCAACTGTACATTGTCTTGCCTTAAGGAGATAAGCATATCTCTCCTCGAGCACACTAAAGAGTTCAGTTGTGCTCTATCTAGGGTTGGTGTTTCTGATTTCCTACTCAAAGCATCTGCAACCACATTGGCTCTCCCTGGATGGTAATCAATTATACAATCGTAGTCCTTGATTAACTCCATCCAGCGGCGTTGCCTCATGTTAAGCTCATGCTGAGAGAAGATATACTTAAGGTTCTTATGGTCTCTGAAAATCTGGAATGTCTCTCCATAAAGATAATGTCTCCATATCTTCAAGGCATGAACCACAATAGCTAGCTCCAGATCATGTGTCGGATAATTCTCCTCATGTTTCTTAAGCTGTTGGGAAGCAAAAGAAATCACTTGTTTATCCTGCATCAACAAACATCCAAGTCCATTCTTGGAGGAATCACAGAAAACTATATATCCTTTTCCTTGCTCAGGTAACACAAGCACAGGTGCACTTGTCAACCTTTCCTTCAGCAGCTGAAAAGATTGCTGACACTTATTACTCCAAACAAAAGAAACATCCTTCCTAGTCAACTTAGTCAAGGGTAAGGCTATGGAATTGAAGTTCTTAATGAACCTCCGATAATAGATTTCCAACCCTAGGAAACTATGGATTTCTATCGACATCTTCGGTTGCTCCCATTGTAGAACAGATTCTACCTTTTTAGGGTCAACACGAATACCCGAAGTAGATATCACGTGTCCAAGGAAAGATACTTCCGGTAACCAGAACTCACACTTGCTAAACTTAGCATATAGCTTGTGCTCTCTTAGCAAAGTTAGAGCCTGACGAAGATGTTGTTCATGCTGCTGAGCATCTCTACTATAGATCAGGATGTCATCTATAAAGACAACAACACTCTGATCGAGAAAAGGTCGGAAGATTCTATTCATGAGTTCCATAAATGCAGCTGGTGCATTTGTTAGTACAAATGACATAACTATGAACTCATAGTGACCATACCTTGTCCTGAAGGTAGACTTGGGTATGTCACTATCCTTAATACAGAGTTGATGATATCCTGACCTCAAATCTATCTTTGAGAAGACGGTTTCACCACGCAACTGATCGAAGAGATCATCAATCCTCGACAGAGGATACTTATTCTTTATTGTTACTTTATTTAGATGTATGTAATCAATGCACAACCGTATGGAATTGTCTTTCTTTTTAACAAAGAGGACCGGAGCACCACAGGGTGAAGTACTAGGTTGGATGAAACCCTTCTCAAGCAACTCCTACAGCTGTTTCTTGAGTTCTGCCATCTCAGCAGGCACCATCCTATATGGTGTTTGTGCTATAGGTTGTGTGTCTAGGATCAAATTGATCTCAAAATCAATTTCTTGAGGCGGTGGCACACTTGGAAGTTCTTCAGGAAATACATCTTCAAATTCCCTAACTATAGGAACTTAGACAGGGTTAGGACTATCCATGGTAGTGTCTACCACATGGGCTAAGAATGCATAACATCCTTGCCTCATCAGCTTCTCAGCAACCATAGCTGATACAAGACAGGTGGGTAGAATCTTTCTCTCTCCTTGAAAGATCCATGTGTCATTATCGTCAGTGAACACAACTTGCTTGGATTCACAATCCAAAACAACCTTATACCTTTCCAAGGTATCCATCCCAAGGATTATATCAAATCCATGCATCTCAAGTGGCATAAGATCCACTTGAATGTGATGTTTAGAAAAGAAGAGAATGCAGGGAGAACATACCTCCTGCAACACAATAGACCCCATCAATGGAGTTTCTAGCAACAAACTATCTGCTCTATGACTTGTAGTCAAGTTGCATTCAAAAATCACTCTTCAAGTGATAAAGGAGTGTGTAGCACCCGGATCAATCAAAATAGATACAATGTAGGATGTAGACATATCAGAATATAACAATTCCATCTGACCTGCCACAACCCGAGGGTTGATCACTGCATCAGGTGGATTCATTGCATAAAACCTTGTTGTTGCCTGTGGTTGATTCGGTGCCGATGATATAGCTTGGGACGCTTGTCCACGTCCTCTAGCTCCTCCTGGAAACTGTCTCCTCTGCAATCCTTGCTGACTCTGCCTCTGAGGTTGAGTTACACTCACTTCTCTGGCTCTGCAGTCTTTCATTAGATGTCCCATCTTCCCACATATATAACAACTTTTATTCAGTTGTTGTGGTCTGGGTGGTCATGTAACTGACATAGATGTTGAGCTGTGAGCTCCTTCTAGTGGTAGGCTTCATCCTCTACCCCTATTCGATGTCCACTGTGTCTGAGTACTGGGTCTAGGTGGTGGTGTAGGTGCAAAAAACCTAGGTTTCTTGAAATCTATGGATGAAGATCCTTGGAACTGGGAATACATCCTCTTGTTCTGGGTCTGTCTCTTCTCTACCACCGACCTCTCTATCCTTCTGACAGACTCTACAAAGGTAGCAAACCTTTCTCTGTTCTCTAGGGCAGATACAGGAGTAGTCAACTCAGCGTTTAACCCTTTTCTCGAAACGCCTAATCCTTTCTTCATCTGTAGCTGCCATATGCGGATAGAACCACAACAGCTCCATGAACTTAGCCTCGTACTCACTAATGTTCATTGGACCTTGCCTTAACCTCTCAAACTGAGATATTTTCTCGTCCAGAAATGTCTTAGGGAAATATTTGTTGATAAATTCCCGTCAAAAGACTTCCCATGCAACCTCTACACCAGGCCTCTTCTGTTCTTCCATGGTCCACCAATGACCAACACTCTCCTTGAGAAGATACATAGCATGTCTAACCTTCTCAGCTTCTGGGATGTTAATGATTCTAAAGGCCTTCTCGAGTTCAGTTAACCACAAGTCATCATCTACTGGGTCAGTTGTTCCAAAATACTCCGTGGCTCCAACTCGGTGAAGTCGTTCAAATGTCTTGTCGATTCCTTGTCCTTTGGGATGGGTAGGTGCCCTAGATGCAGGTATAGGCATCCTATCAGTTATGTGTGTCATGGAAGTCATAAACTGCCCAAACATAGTCTGGACGGTTGGGTTCCCCATATCAGTTGGATTAAACTGGGGTGGTTCAGGCACAAGTTCTCCTCTATCTAGTTCTCTTGCACCTCTTCTTGGTGCAACAACACTACTCTCTGCCACATGTTCTTCGTGAGGTCCAGACATATTTAGTTTTATCTTCTTCTCCTGAGGAGCAGAAGACACTATTAGATATACTGGAAGACACTAGAACAGACTCAACATCCTAAGTCCTATGTCTCTGTAGACTCAGCGAACCTAGAGCTTTGATACCACTAATTGTGGGGTCTGACTTATAAAACACAAGATAAACTAAGCGGAAGCGATTAACTAGCAGTGGAATTATTAAAAATCACTAAAAATTAAAACTTTTTGGAAGGATATCTTTAAACAACAAAACTCTTTCATAAAGAAATAACATAAGTTGATTACATCATGATCCATCATTACATCTCTGTAAAATCACATCTCGAGTGATTACCACATCAATTGCTCTGTTATCTGTACAAAGAAAGATACAAAAACCTCGAGGCATTAAGCCAAAAACCTCAGATCTACTGACTCCTAGGACCTGAGAGTACAGAGACGACACATAGGACATACTATCTACAAGACTTGACAGACAGTGTCTCCACCTGAGAATCACTGTTGTCCCTGATGTTGTTGATGTTGCTACTGCTGTTGCTCACCCACTGATGGGTTCCTTTGTCCTCGTCGTCTACCTAAAAAGTCAAATCCCACGGGGGTGAGACAATTTGAATAATTTTCCCAGCGAGAGTTATAAATCTCCGCCAGAAGCTTTGTTATTGCAATAAAGGAATAACAATAAGCAAATAACTTTAAACGTTTAACAACAGGTTTAACATTGTATAAACTAAGTAAAGCAACACTCTCTTAGACAATCATTTCAATTATAAATAATTGAATATCAAAGCATATCTCAATAAGGAATATGAGGAACATGTATACTAGTTACTTGACTAGAATATTATAAACAATGTATCATCAATCATTGTTTCTCGTAGTTCAACTTAAACAATCATACTACACGACTGATTATGTTTTTCAAACACTATTATGCCCTGAGGAGATGAGTTACACCTTTCATACTCCAACCGAACATTACGAAATCCCAATCAGTACCATACATAGGTAATCAGAAGAGCCGGATTCCTATGACCTCATCTTCCTCAGTCAGTGTGAGGACCAACATGCAGGACATCTCGTGTCTCTTCTATAATAGCTTTCCAGGGTATTCTGGCAACTTCTCTATTAGAGTTACAGTGGCGTTCTATACTCTCTTCGCCATCGAGGGATTTCTTGTTTATCTCACACCGATGCGGCATTAACAACATCATCGGGAGATTAGTGATACATCATCCCAGCATAAAACATATAATGAAGGATTGATGGATTATAGGCGCATCTGACATTAACTCCTACATTAGGACGTAAGGATATTTGCGTCCATAACCCCAACATACTCAAAAGTATGCTCTCCAGGAGTTCCCTTAGGAAAACCTATTTCACCATCATTTAACTTCTGACAATGATGGATCCATGGTCAGGGCTCTACATGATATCATTATACTTGATTGTTTAAGTACATTATGGCATTCTTTTAGCATCAGACATGTTTATACCATTAAAACAATTGCTATAAAGAAAGAGTACTACTTGTATCAAGTTCATTTCACATTTAGTTAACATTGGGATCTGAATCCCTAACCATCTCATCATTGTGATTCAAAGCTTAAAGAATACTTTTAATGAATATGGTATCATAACCCTTACTTGGCTATGATTACCTCTTAGTAACAACCTGCATGACTAATATAATTGAAAACATGCACATTATATCTGTCTTAGCACAATGCAAGTTCTTTTCAATTTAATCATAGAACACCACAGCCGTGCTACCTTGCACTGTCGTGTAAGAGTAAGCCACCATGGTCATACTATCTTGCACGGTCGTGCTATTGACAATTTACCACGACCGTGTTACATCACCATAGTTGATTTCTAGGGTTAGGGTTTCCCTATTCGATTTAATTAGGGTTATTCAACCCCTTTATCTTACAAAGGCATAATGACTACTCATTTATAATTCAAGAACAGAGCTTCATGCTTAAAAGAATAACTCCAACTTAGGGTTTACTGTTCATTTCATCACATCACCCTAGATTAGGGTTTACTATTCACATTACATGATATTACCCTAGAATTAGGATTTACTATTCACATTACATGATATTGAGGTCATACCATCATCATGTATGAATATTACTTCCATTAATGCCTTCAAATAAGTTAAGATTCATTAATCACCATAATTAGGGTTTCTATGATCTCACCTTAAAGGATCATACCCTAATTATGTGCATTCAAACATGTTGGAAGTATATTACTTGATTCACATTCATATTAGGAGTCTTCTCTCTCCTCTTATTATTAGATGATGTTTACATCACTCTTGATTAGGTTAAGTCAAATCAATCTTGATAACATAAGTCATGTCATCACCCTTACGATCATTAGGGTTTGCTTGATCAAGGGGGTATTGGTTACTCTATCCCATCAAGGGTACTTTGGTAATGTTCACCATTGACCATACATGCATTAGTCCACTAATTACTTAACCCCTTAATGGCTTTAGGTATCTTTATGGTTTAGGTTAATCAACTACTAAACCATCATGACCATTAAGTCATCAAACGTTCTTGACTTTAATAGACCCCAAACAGTTTTGCACTTTCAACCTCCAAACGGTTTTGAACCGCATGGAGTTGTTGACCGTTTGGTCCCTTTGATTTTCAAGACCGCATGGCCAAGTACACCATCAAGACCATTTGGCCTAGGTGATGTGAAGACCGTTTGGTCTCGTTGACCGTTTGGGCCAACTTTGACTTTGAAACCGCATGGACAAATCGATTTTGAAACCGCATGGACACCAAATGGTTTGGGATCGTTTGGTCCCAAATAGTCTTGAGACTGTTTGGTCCCAAACGGTCTTGAGACCGTTTGGTCCAAACACCCTCAAAACCGCATGGACCAAAAAGTGCCTCAACCTATCCAATTGAATTAAGGTTTCCAAGGTTGAACCCCTCAATCGATCATGCAAAGGTTAGCCACTCATCAATTGAGTCAATTAGGTCAATCCTTACTGATTTTACCTTCAATTGATCCTCAATTGGTCACCAATTAGGGTTTGTATTTATTGGATTAGGGTTAGGAAACGATCATCCTTCAACATGCATCAACATGAGTCTAATTGATGTTGAACCCATTGAACCATCATTCAATTGGGTCATGACCTGACCCCAAACGGTCTTGGGATTGTTTGGACATCCTCCAAACGGTCTTGAGACCGTTTGCCCATGTCAACACCAAAAACTAAGTCATTCACTTAAGGGTTGAACCCTAATTTAGGTCATAAAATCAGCACTTAATTATTCAACAACTTGATGTGATTGGACCCTCAATTGACCAACCCTACTTAACCCTAGACCTCCAAATGGTCTTGGGTGATCACCAAATGGTTTTGAGACCGTTTGGGTGATCACCAAATGGTTTTGAAACCGTTTGGGTCACTCAACCCAAACTTCAACATGATTGCACCATTGAAATCAGCAATAAACCCGATTAGGGTTTAGGTGACTAATGTGCCTTCAATTGGTGATTTACTTGGAATTAGTTGATGATTCTTGGTGGGTGATTAGTCCATAATGTGTACAGCAGATCTCCAAATGGTCAACGCTAGGTCAACTCATCCAAACGGTCTTGGACCGGTTGCTCCCAAACATTCTTGTGAAATTGTTTGCTCTCAAACGATTTTGAAACCGTTTGCTTCCAAACGGTTTTGCAAACCGTTTGGGCAAGAGGTGGAGGACCGTTTGCTAAAGCAAGATCAGGATGAACTTTGGAAATAATGCCACCTTCTTATAACTCAAGAACATGGACTGTTCTTCACTATTTTGGTAGCAAGAACACATAGAAATGTCTAAGGAAGGAGATTAAGCAACATTTTCATAGAAAGAAGATGCATAAACAAAACTTTAAGGGTTAGAGTTATAAAACCCGCCTTAGGATCAGATCTAGAGCTCTAAGCTTCGAAGCTTCAATGGTGTCTTGATCTTCATAGGTCATCCAAGGTCCGTTCCTCAATATTTGGATGGAGAAGATGGCTAGAAAGAAGAGTTGTGTAAGGAAGACTACTAAACCAACCTTGTAGCAAGATTTCCTCCATGAATTCGAGCTAGATGGCAATTAAAACTTACCCAATTTAGTTTGGTCGTCCTCCTATTCTCCTGAGCTCCTTCTTAATTGGCCAAAGCAAGAAGATAAAGGAAGGAATGAAGGGAAACGTTCCCTTGCTTTGTAAAAAGGATGTACTTATATATTTTGGGTATATTTTCAAGACAAGGACATTTATTTCCTTATTTCTCAAATAGGTCCTTCTCCCCTACTTAGTCACGTTCCTCCATTCTTCCCTTAAGAAAAACTCCTCCTTTATCCAAGGTTTAGAGGAAAGAAAGCCAAACACCTTACTAAGTTGCATACCTAAAAAGGGTCATTTTGTATAAAACTTGGTTATTTATATATAAAGGTTATCTTTCTTATTTGATCATTCAAATGAGGCGCCCTCCTCATCATCTTTGCTCTATTTGATGTCAAGAGTCATGAAAGATACTCTAGAAGGTATATTTTACATGTTGCACCCTAGATTTTGGGTAAATTGCACTTTACACCAAAACTAGGTTTTAAAGCACAATGATTGCTCTACAAGCTATATCTTGGTGCCCAAGCTTGGAGGATCCATATCACTACATCATATTCATTCTCATGATGTCTTATTATCATAGGGACATATTAACATGTGCAATTTGCAAGTTAACCCCTATAATTGGGTAATTTGCACATAAGTCCATATTTAACAAAACAATATTACAACATTGTTCAAAAAGGACAGAAATGAAAATATATGTTCCTTAGAAGCTTTAATTACATATCAAAAGATAACCCTAAGCATTTAATCACATAATGAAGCAAAACACCTAGGGTTAGTTCATAATCCAGGCCAGGGATGTTACACCAACCCTTAAAAAGGATTTCATCCTCGAAATCTAAAGATCCAAGCATCAACAACTAACTACTCTCCACCCCTTAAAGGGTTCAACCTAACAAGTCAAACTAAACAAATTTTTAAATCTACCCACATCTCTTAGTTATGAAAGTTTTTAGAGATTAATATTTCTCATGTATCCAACTAAGTCACCATCTAGGGTTGAGTTTTTAGGTCCTCGTGTCTCTAACCTATCAACCCTACATGAACCACCAAAAAGTCATAGGGTAGGTCAACTACATCATTTCATCAATCCTAGTTACCAACTAGGGTTAGATTCTACTCAACTAGAGTTTCTCGTTATTGTGACTTAGTTCATGAAAACATCGAAACACCAGAGAAACGTTTTGTACATATAGTAGTATAGTGAAAATAATTTTTGTTGATGAAAACTTTGTGATGTAAACCAACATGCTAGCAAAAATCAATACGAGAACTGAGTCACAATTTATCCATATCAAGGTCTTCTCATAACGTAATCTTATCCTCAAAACAAACCTTATTGCACAAAAGATCATCATTGATCAAATCTAGGGTCAACATATCACTTAATAACTAAGTCAAGGGTTCTAAAGGGAGACAAAATTGAAATAGTCGATTCTGACTACCATGGGCTCTGATACCATGCTGTAAAGAAGTGAAATCACCTCCTTACTAAAAATTTGAACAATAAAACCTCCAGTCCAAACACACTCATAAGGTATGTTGGAGTGGGTGTAAAATTTTCAAATCTTTGTATAATGGTAACAAAAGACCAAAGTATAGCAGCGGAATAAAAACATGACTATATTCAATTATAAAACAAAGGGTTACAACTTAAACTTACATCACAAGGATCCATGTAGAGGAAATCTAAACCACCTCAAGATTGTCTCCAAGCTTCAACTTTACAATCTAAGTCCGGGTCCACATGTCAAACCATCCATGTCCTCCACCTAGGGTTGTAAGCATACCCCAGCAAAAGAGAAACAAAAGGAGACATCAACAAAGGCTGATATGTGCATACTAAAGAAAACTTGAGCAATATAAGACAATAAGGACATCAAAAGTAAAAGGCTTCCCATACAAGAGATAAGTACCACCCAAACGGGTTATCAAGGGAAAATAATCATAACAAAAGGGATACTTACCATAAACAATAAAATTTTGTGCAACAAAAGCACATAGATAGGTAGTAGGGCACACACCCCACAACCAATCATCAACCTGCATGCATGTGAGATAAACATAGTCCTAGAACAATATAAACACAAAGGCGGCCAAGGCTTCACATCTTTAAAAACCTGATAGAGAATGACTCACCGTCAAACTCCCAATATATATAAAAGTTGAGCCAAGGCTTCACATCCTTGAAACTCGGGTATGGGGCACCACCACCACCATCCCATAAACAAAAAGGGCACACACCCAAAAACCAAAGTAATTTACATTATTCTAGTGCTACTGATTCACATTGCATGTAAATATAGAGGCAAGTAAATAGTTTAGTCAGAAGATGATACAAAGGTTGCCATCACACAATGGACAACACAAACACATAACATCCACTTCAAAGTGGCACATATCAATATAAGAGACTAACATGCACCAAGGAACAAGAGAGATATCAAGAAAATATCCAAGTTCATAACAAGCAAGATAGTTCACACGAACCATGATATCAAGAGAATAAATATATGTGTAGGTCAAAGTCAAAAGAATGAAAAGATAGGTGAACTGCTCAACATTGAATAATAGGGGATACAACATACAATGAGAGAAGAATTGCTCAATATGAATAATTGGAGATGCAACATACCTCAACATCAGATTCAATGATCCAAAGACACATCTAAGTCCAAGCCTAGGCATCCAAAGAACCTATTAAACATATAGGTAGATTTGTATCAATTTCAAGTACATTATCGAAACCCTAAAAACCACTTTTTTACCATTATGCGAATTAGGATTCCAAAACCATGCCATATTTTAGTATATTAAATTAGGAGTTCAAAACATATTTTATTATATTTTTCTGACTGATAGATTATTAGTTATGAATTTTAGAAGTTATTATCTTATTTAATTAGATCCATTAAAAACACCTATTATTAAACATTACATTTAGCCATAAAAACTTATACCATTAGAAAGCCCTTCTTTTTATGAATCCAATGAGTATTTATTCGTAATTTTTGGCCAAACAGGTAATCAGTTATCAATTTTACAAAACCGACCAATCAAGAAATCTGATAAAGCCACATAGGCAAAAAAAAATCCACTAAAAGAAAGGGGAGAGCAGGTCGGGCCCTCATGACTTGGCCCAATCAGGACTGGAGAAGTCACCGCATCAACCCTCGACCTTGACTCACCCAAGCAAAGGAGAAGGAGGTGAAAAGATAGTTTTGCCCTCCGTGGAAAAACAAAACGAAAGATGAACAGAGGGATGAATCTGGGAACTCACGAAGGAGATTGATCCTTCACGCAGGTCTGCCATGGCCTTCATCCCGCAAGCTGCAGATGCAAGGAATTTGGGGAAACGGGGAGAGTGTGGTCAGGGAAAGAACTGATTACATCGATCGATCAGAAACACCACAACGAAGATGACGGTGGGGAAAAACAAGACAACATGGATCCAAAATACAGTAATCGCACCAAACATCAAAGTCAGTGAAGAAGAAGACTAGAAGGGGGAAAAGAGATGGGCTTGCCTTGGATTCAAATTGACTGCGGCAGAAACTTCACGATGGACAACGAATGATATCTGGGTACTCTCCCATGATCGCAAAGGTTGGAGGCACCACCACGAATCTGCAGTGGCCGCCGGGAAGACTTGAAACTTGGGGGAGAGTCCCGGGGTCAAAAGATGCCAAACTAAAGCTTTGATATGGAACCGCAGGTTGCCACAAAGAAAACAGGACATACTCGTTGAGTTCTGATGGCCAGTGGAGGTGTGTAAGAGAGAAGAAAGTGGAAAACATGGGAAGAACATGGAGAATTGGGCAGCGCCTAACCAAGTAGAGATCATCCAACAAAACCACTCATATATATATAGGTTATATTATGTGGGATCATTCTAGGAAACTGATGCAACAAATTTTGTGAGAAAAGACCAAGAATCGGCCAAGATATCTGCGAAAATCTAGGTTGCGAACTGAGGCTCCTGGCCGCGTCTCCCACCCAAGGTAGGAGACGACTCTTCTATCGTCCGATCGAAATCTAAGGTTCAGAAATCACCGCGAAAAAGGGAAATAAAGAAGCTTTGACGCGTTACATGTAAAATGAAATCCAAAATGAATTCAAATAAAGTGTGATTGTCATTATTTCTTATTTTCTCTCTCTTCAAATAAGGGTTCAAACATCATCCAAAATAAGCAAAATTTTGCACAGAGGCCAATAAAGGCATGTAGATTCCGATTATGCACTTAGTTTTGCCTTTTGGAAACTTTTAATGTGTTAAATAAATTAATTAATATTTTCTCTTTCCTTCTTCATTAATGGCTTTAGGATTATCCAAATTTGATGAAACTTGACCCACAAGTTATATTTAGTGTGTTAAATACGAATTTTCCATCAATTTTACATAATGGAGTTGTTTGAGCATTTATTTAATATTTTGAAGGTGCTACACACTATATCTCTCCTAATCTAACCTTTTAAGCAAACTTTCTCCAAATTGGACGAAAATTCACCCAAAAGCTATATTTATTATGTAAATTACGAATATATGATTATTTTCCTCTTTTAGAGTCATTTATTGTATTTATTTATTAATTACACTTTTTAGGCAATTTCTCTCTCTTAACTTACCATATTATTTCAAGGTGGTCCAAATTAAATGAAAATTGACATGTAGGCTTATTTTGATGTGTAGATTACAAATTTGAAGTCTATTCTTTATTTTGAGGCTTTATTACATGGATTATGCCATTAGGCCCATTAGAGGCCCATTAGATCAATAATTTATCCAATTAAGTTATTTATCATCTTATTATCACCAAATGAGTCATATGACATATTAGATTACATTATTCATGCATTATATTATTAGGATCATCCTAACCTCAACCTTGTTTGGTCAAACCCAAAAGGTCAAAGTTCTAGGGTAGGGTTCTAGATCTGGTATGTTACATATTACTTGTCGTTTGATAGTACTATTTTATAGGCATGTCTTCTATGTACTTTAGATTCAAGACTACATGATATGTTCCTGGTCCGGCTGGTGGAGTGTGACAAAGATGATGTTATTGTTATGTATTTATTCAAAATGTTTAGATCTTGACTTGTCACTCATGCAAAAAGATTATTAATCTGAATTAAGAAGTATCTATCAGTTTGTTCATAAACATACTCTAAAAGATGTTTTAAAGTTATATTTGGTTTAAGTGATAACCTTATTTGTTTGATTAGATTATCATTGTAAACTAGATTTGATTAGATGCTACAACTATCTACTAGACTATTCAATATCTACATGTTTCTTTTAAGTTCATTATATTTAATCTGATGTTGACGCATGTACCTAGCTTGAGTGGGATGTATCCACTCACTAGGGATCTATATGAGTCTCATGAGGTTGTTTCAAATGTTTTTAGGTATGCTATCCAGTGGAGAGGTCATAAAAATAAGATATAGATAGAATAATCTAGATAGATTAGATTTTCCATGTACTCTCACTTTCCCGGGATGGGTAGTGTATCAAATTGTTCAAATGTATTTGTGTATACTGCAAATTGAACTATATGTGAGAAATATGATTTGATTCTAATTTTAATGGAGTTGAATAGGAATTGTCATATCTTAATGTGATGTCCTTGATGTGACATTAGTTTTGAAAATTGTGAAGAAAGAAAAAGAAAAAAAATTATCTATGATTTTTGTAAACTATTTTAATCTCCTTTGTTGAGAATTTGTTGTTTTGTTTCATAATTGAGATTATTTTTAGGGTTTCTCTCTAATGGTTGGTAGTTATTTTAATCAATATAGAGGGCCCGACAACATGGTATTAGAGCCTAGCTTAGACAAATCTGTACAAACAATAGGATCTAGGGCTAAATGATAATATGGATGTTGAACATAATCTGAATGATTTGCATACTGACTGAACTCAGGATCCACATACACTAGTCAAGTATTTGGATATTGAGATAAGCTAGTATCGAACGGGTGATTATACTTATTCTGGATACCCTGACTAAGCATTCGGATGAAGATAGTTTGGGGTTATAAAAATATTTATGATTCTAATAAAAGGATAAAATGGTGAAAATGAAAGGATTATATAATTAAATATGATGCCTAAGTCAAGCATGATATTTCATATTATAAAGATGAAAGGTGTAATGGATTATGAAGATAATCCCAAATGAATTTGAACATGAGTATGTATCTAATATTATTAGAAAATTGTGATAACTGAGGATGAATCCCACTAACTTCTTTATGAAGAAAATTGATGAATGTGGATAATAATGTAGAATGAATCATAGTCTTGATCCATGAGATGCATAATAAAATTAAAAAAGAATATGAAAGGTGATGTAAATCACATCTTGATAAATGATGTATTACTAATAATTATGAATTAAGTGTTTGTAATACTCAATGAGGGATATGATGATGATACATGATGAGATTCCATCTAATGCCAAGAAATACATATTCCCAATGTAAAAGATCCAAGAAGTAACAAAATGATGTTATACAAAAAAATATGATATTCTTCCTGATGTAGGGTTTACTTAGATGATTGCATGCTTAACCAGATTGACCATTGTTTAAAGCTTTAATAATTATGGTATTATAATCAGGATTCTTTGAACCTAATGAGAAAATCTAAATATTCTTTTATTTCAAAGAATTACGGATTGAGAATTGTAAACCCTAATCGCCAAAATTAGGGTTTTGGTAGCATATAAATGCAAAATTTGATATGTACAGTGGTGCACTATAATTTTTATTATTTTATATACAACTCTCATTTAGTTGAAATTTGTATATAGTTTGATTAACTCAATTATTAGTGTTCTTGAAAAATATCAGAATTTTGAATAATTTACTGACATATTTGTCGACCGAGTTTCTCCTGGACAAACTAATCCTACCAGGTCTTCAGGCTAAAATATAGTGGTATGATATTTGAATTTATATTTTTATTGGTACATATAATTTATCTAAAAACTTTATTGTAGTTGGGACACTGTTTTATACATATTATTATTCATAATTTTTTAATAATGTTTATGCCTTATAGAGTGTGGTGTCGGTGGGGTTTCTAATCAATAATAACTCAACCGACTATGTTGGAGATTGCAGTATATTAGTGTGGCAGTTGATTTTTGTTTATTTATTTTTAACTCTGAATGATCGAAAATTTTTATTGGATCTCTTCAATGATGTATCATACAACATGAAAAAGTTTCATAATTTTTGTAGGATCTTTGTCCTATTAAGTAAATGATTTGCAGTATATTTGGTTCAAATAAAATAAAGTGCAAAATAGGGTCAATTTGCAATTGACTCAAGCACTTAAAATGAACTATATGATCAATCTATCACCCAAGGAGCTATCATATTTTGTCATTCCTCTTAAAGAAACAAAATTCTAGAGAGAGAGGAGAGCTAGGGTTTTGAGAGGAGAAAGTGGTGGAGATGTTGACCTAGGGTTCCACCATTTGAGAAATGATGCAATCAAATAAGTTTAGCTTCTTTGCATAGTCTTTCATGGTGATTCTATCACATGTCAATTTTTTGTTCCTCCTCTAATTTGATCCAAAATGATATTAAATATCCCTCTTTTCTCACTCTCTCTCCTTTTCTCCATTTCCGGGGTTTTTAAGTTGAGAGGAGGAAGAAATGGATTCAACAGTTAGAACCTTGGTGCGCATGTCTAAAAATTTAGAGTTTGACCTACGTTTTTAAGATGCTTGTCACATTAGGTGAGTGTTTTCTCCCTACTAAATTCTATATTCTTGGTGAAAGCTTAATCTATTTGGATAAAATAATAAAAAATCTTGCTTGTATCTATATGTGATTGGGTATTGATTTGGAAATATATTAGGGAATCAAATTCTATTGATTTTGATTATTTTCTAATGAATTGAACTTGTTTAGTTCCTGATATATTGATTGACTTTCCATGGATATAGTACTACACTATTTCATGAGCCTAAAAATCAGTCCAGTGCCTGATATGCTTGGTAATTGAATTGATATGTATAGAATCATACTTGAAATGTATTAGATTGAATTATACAAGTGTATTGCTTACTGAAATTAAATATGATATATACATAAGGATCAGTATGAGGTGGTGATATTCCCTATTTAGGGCTAGCGTTCTGGGATTGAATCAAATGAGCTAAGTAATCAATGTATACTTATGATTGATGAATGAAATGTGTGAAAATGGAAACTAGGGTTCTCATGTGTGTGAATAGCCCTAATGAACCCCTGATCACCATGATGAGATTAATTGATGACATGATTCTTATGATGTATTGAACTACGGATGACTTCTTGAAAACCCTAGAAGTTTATTATTAAAACGAGTATGGGTGATAAAGGTAGAACTTGTATATAATGTTGTAAATGTGATGAAATGTTGAATTATAGGTATTCTTTTTTGGTGACCGAGAGAACCCATCCCGGGAAATCTTGACATGGTAAACTCTCAAGTCATGAGAGGGTGTGGTCCGGTCACCCCCTCCCATGCCAAATTAACATGGATTGCTGTTCGCAAAGTGTTTTCGGTGAGGTTCGAAATTAGGTCCTTCATTGGGTCTTACCGAGTTCTTACCACCCGGGCTACTATGGCCAGACAAATGCATCTATTTTAGTATGATTTTTAAATTGATGAGTAAACTTCACATGAATGTGGGTCCTATTATACAAGCTACATGTCAATGAATTAGGAAGGATGATTAAATATTATGATGCAAGAATGTGTAACCCAATCCATTCTTTTAAGCTAAAGTGAGTAGTATTATAAGGGACAAATGGTATTTGTTAATTAAAAGAACACCATTAGAAGTCAATGACATGGTTCACTCATCAAATTATAAGAAAGGAAATGGACAAGAATGAACTGAATGGCGATGACAAGTTCAGAAAGAGATTAATGAAATCGGTATGATAAATATATACTTTATTTAGTTTAATTACATGTGGGTTGACCTAAACTGAATGGAGTAGATTAAAACCATATTATGTAGAAATTCAATGAGAGAGAAACCTTATGAATTTAGTAAATTTAGAATTTTTTTATTCCTGGAAAAGTAGTGAACATGATATCAAAGAAGTTATAACTAGTGATTATGAAGTAAGGGAAAAATGAAGAAAGTTGATAATTGGATATAAGAACCTAACCCTAACCCTAATCCTAATGTGGTTAGAGACATTATTTTTATGGATAATACTCTTAGACAAGGGATTGAAGAATGTACATAGTATAGTTTAGTTTGACTACAAGATGAAGCCCAAAGATGTGAATTGATTCATAAAAAAGTGCATGTTTGGAATGTATATTATATGTAAGGATACTTGTATTCTAAGAATGGTCTTCTCTGATGGATTTCAAATGATATCACTTATGTGTTGAATAGTAGCCTAATCGAATAATGATACATAATGAGGGAGAAGTATTAGGTGTGTTATGTACGTTTATTCTTTGAGATTTATTCATATGCGTAGAAATTAAATGCAATAAGTATATGTTGCATTAAAAGCTTGTTCTGAGCATGAGGAATGACATGAGATGTTTATATGCTTATATTATTTCTAGTTTTAATGTCTCTATTAGTACTTGATGAGAATTTTGATATGAAATGAACATATAAGAAAAATGTTGAGATTGAATTAACATGCAATGAGTACTTTTGGAAAACCTTGTTTACAGTAAATGACGGACAACATGATTGTCTCAGGATGAAATCCCATTGATGACAATGAAACCCTATCGACGGTAAATGCTGGACAATGAGATTATGTTTCGGTCTGAAAGACCACTGATGATAACTGCTATGAGATTATGTGGAAAATGGAAAGAATCATATGTGTTGCCTATAGATTTCTTGTGTTCTTACTTTAATCAATGTATTTTTAATAAGCCTAATATGTTTCATGTTATTCTAGTTACATGAGAATACACACATATAATACATGATGTTTTGAATGCTTTTAAGATGAGTAAAAGAGATTAATAACAAGTGAAATGATGACACATTTAGTTAGGTGCCTTGAACACCGTGAGTTTCCCCCTACGTTCACACTAGGGAAACAAAACATATCTCCTTGTAGTAATCAATGAATTATGAGAAGGATTTTTGGAGTTTGGATCCAAAACTTAAATGTTAGACCACTAGGATATAGGAGTGAGTCATATAGAGTGGCTCTATCCCTAAATCCTTTATGTAAAAGTCTATTTCCATGATGAATTTTTAATGAAAAAATGTGAAATATGAAAATATTAGAAATGATGTGATATGTGATATATCATTTTGTTAGTTTGTATCTTGTATACCTGAGATGATGAAGTGAGCCTCTTTAGGCAACCCTGAGGTGTCCAGTGTTTGTTGTGGATATCTTAGGGTGGTTGGCTAAACCCTAAGATAGTGACGGTGAGTTGTTGACATGAGAATCAGGCATGGTGACTTCTACTTGGTGAGGTACAAGACAAGTAGTTTTAAGGCAAATGAATAAAAGATGATAAGCCGTGTAGAATATATTTAAATGTTTGTTACATTACTTGTATTGCTAGCTGATAATTTGACATTGTAGATTATACTTTTTTGTGTGGAAAATAATCATTTGGTTATAGAGACCATCTATTTCATATTCTGATCTATCTTGTTGACAAATAGTAAATGCTGGGATTTATATCCACTCTGAATATGATCTTGACTACTTGTCATTTGATTTTTAGATCCATTCTGAACATGATTTGGATTTCTTGTCATTTAATTGTACTGTTTGGTAGACATGTCTTATGTGTACTTCAGATTCTGGACTGCAGGATGTGTTCCTGGTCTGGCTGGTGGAGTGTTACAAAGATGATTTTATTGTTATGTATTGATTCAAAATATTTAGATCTTGACTTGGTATTCATGCATAAGGATTATTAATTTGAATTAAGAAGTATCTACTCATTTGTTCATAGACATTCTCTAAAATATTTTTTTAAGTTATATTTGGTTTAAGTGATTATCATTGTAAACTAGATTTGATTAGATGCTAGAACTATCTGTTAGACTTTTCAATATATGCATGTTTCTTTTAAGTTCATTATACTTAATCTGATGATGGTGATGATGCATGTACCTAGATTGAGTGGGAGTTATCCACTCATTGGGGCTCTATATGAGTCTCATGAGACTGTTTCAAATGTTTTTAGGTGTAATGCTCTCTGGCAGAGAGGTCATCAAGAAGAATATATAAATAGAATAATATAGATAGATTATATTGCCTATGTACTCTCTCATTCCCAAGATGGTAGTGTATCAAACTATTCATTAATGTACATATCTATGCTATAAATTGAATTGCATGTGAGCAATAAGATTTGATTCTGGTTTTAATGGAGTTGAATAAAATATCTTATATGTGATGTCCTTGATGTGACACTGGTTTATGAAAATTGTGTAGAAAGAAAAAGGAAAAGTTTATTCATGATTTTTGTATACTATTTTTAATTCTCTTTATTGAGATTTCACTATTTGTTTCATAATCATGATTAGGTTTAGGGTTTCTCTCTAATGGTTGGTAGTTGCGCTAATAAATAGAGAGGGCTGACCAAAAACATTCAAACAAATCATTTTCAAATTCTCCCCCATAGTCACCATGAATAGAGCCGATTTAGCAAGAAGTTTCGCTTTCAATCCATTTGCAAAAACTCAAGAAAACATCAAGTGTATAACTCTTTGCAACCAAAAAGTAAGTCCGAGTAAAGCAAGACAAATAATCTAAAATCATTAGGCAATACTTGATACCATGAAGTGTTTGATTTCTCACAGGCGCAAATAGATCAATGTAAAGAAGCTCAAGAGCTCTCTCAGTGCTAAGGACTCCTTTATATTTAAAGGAGGATTTGGTTTTCTTGCCTTGTGTGCAAGGTTTGCATTCCTCATCCTTCTCAAAGTTTAATTTAGGAAGTTGTTAGACCCATTCCTTTTTCCTCAACTTCTTCAATTTATGTATATTTACATGACCAAGACTATGGTGAGACAATGATATATCATTCTTATCAACAACTAGGCATTTACCATGAACATGCTTAAGAGATCTAAGAACAATATTAAAAATATTTCCAATTTTAGTTCCCTACAAGAAAAGGAAAGATCTATGCCCAATTCAAACTTTCAGATCTGAGGTTACCTCGGGGACCGATTTCATGTTCGGATTGGTACCCTTCTTCTTGTAAGGACAAAAGGTAGAATAATGATCATCATTCTTACAATGAGAACAAAGAATATGTCCCTTAGAGCCATAATACACTCCATAATATATTGGAGGTCCCTCACTCTTTTTCTTACCCTTGCTCTTTTCCATTTCATTTTGTCCTACCTCATATCCCAAACAACTACTACCCACTTATCAAGTAGAGTGTTCTAAACTTCATTTAGGGATTTCTTCCATTTTAGGAACCTTTGTAAGGAAGCTCTAAGCATGTGGTTATCATCACTAAGAGTAATAACGATATAGGAAAGACTAGCAAGATCATCTTTTGCATGCAATAAGCATGCCTCTAAAGAGAGGGATTTAGTTAGATAAGAATCTTTTTCAAGAGTTAAGTTAGATACTTCTTTACTAGGAAAAATAAGCCTAGATTTAAGAACTTTAATGTGAGAACATGTTACACTAAACAAAATTACTCAAAACATAAAACACAATCAATCACCAATTAACCACATACCCAAAAATATGGGTAAATTAAAACCGATTTCAACGTCAGCACTTGCTCAAAAACATTTGCATAAGATCCCAACATCTTTCTTATATCCATACTATGCCAAGAATTTGATACAAATTGTTCTATCACCATATCTACAACATATATACACATGAGAACAATATTTGTATATGCCACACAACAAACATTAATATGCTAACAAAATTCCGATTTGTTTGAAATACCATATACAAACTTTTCCTGCCCGGACCTGAGAGTACATGGATGACTCTAGGACACACTAGACATCTAATCAACTTTTCTAAAGATTCATTACTATAGCTCCTCTTTGCTGCCACATGTTTGTTTTATTCATTTCCGATTACCTAAAAAAATGTGGCGAACCACAAGGGTGAGACCCATGTCCCAGCAAGAGATATAACCTCCAACAACGTTTATTGATTACAACATTTTTAAGTAATTAAACAGTTATGCAGTTTAATCAAATATATCAAATAAGATCAGCAGTACTGATGATTAACAAAATACATAAAGGAGCAGATAATAACTATAATCATTAGCCAGACTATCATCCTTTATCTTGTTGACAATATAAGCAATTCAGTAGCATATGCATATCTAGCATCATGAGCAAGTCTAGTAACATAGCATAGCTAACAATATGAGCATGTCTAATTGGTTGTACATATCAACATCATAAGAAGAGCTAAAAACATAAGCACAAATATCTAGATAAGCATGATTAGTAGTATATGCATCTCTAGTTACAAAGGCATGGCTAGCAAAACTTTTTATGAATAGGGCTCACTCTCTCTCTCTAGGGCTCGCTCTCCCTTCTCACTAGAATCTTCCCCAGTGGCTGCTGCTGGGGGGAGGGAGTGTCACCCTTGACGCCTTCCTCCCCTGGCCCTAATAGTTCATGGTGTGGTTTCATTTTGTGAAGAGTAAGTTGCAACGAATCGATGGAGAAAAGGGAGCAGTCGATGGGCGTCGTCTCAGTTGAGCCGGTTGGTGAGGAGATGTGCTACGCCGCGAGGAGCAGCTCTGGGCCAGAGGATTGGCATTTTGACCTGGTCGATTCCATTCCGTTCAAGTGTGACAGATGGACAGAGGTATTCCCAACCAGATCTGGGTTCATCGTCGTTGCTCTATCTCACAGGTGATGGAAGGGTTTTCCCTCTTCCCTCACACGAATCTCCGCCACCTTTCTCCAAGTGAAACTTGGGTTTCCTGGGTGACGATGGGTCCTAGACCCCACCCTATTTTCAGCTTGGTGAGTTTGGTGGTGGATGGATCTATCATTGGGCTGACTGGCTTTGACTCAACCAGCTCAGCGGCATGTCCCCTCCATCAATGACGATGAGGATGGGTGACTTGCCACCAGGATAGAGTTTACGCTCCAGTGTCTCCTGACGATGATGCCTCCCTCCTCAACCATGATGTTAGGCCCTCTTCTTCAGATTTGGGCGGTTCAATTTGGAGACCAAGCCTGACATTCAGCGATGCCGGTTCCTTCCATGGGGTCCTCGTCAATGACTCTATGGTGGTAGGGGAAGATTCCACTCTTCCCCTGTTGTGTGTGCTTCCTCTGTACCTGAGCATTTGAACGCCCTCTAGGTGTTCGATGAAGTGCTTCTATGCAAACAATAGCCTCATGTGGGGTTGGGTTCGGGGGGGGGGGGCAGATTACTTCTTCTTCTACTCCTTGGATCCCTCCTGCTGCTACGTGTAGACGAGTCTCGTAGGGCCCAGTAATCTGATGATTGTTGACTGTTGAAGAGGGGTTGGATACCTACCTAGATTTCATATCTTCAGGGAATGAGTCAAATGCCAGTGGAGGAAAGGTAGTTATCTTGTTCAAGGACAGTGTTTGATGGTTAGCTCATGGAAGGACCCTGCTGAATCAATCTCTTGCATCTTAGTTGTTTGCTGACTTGGGTTCATCCCAGGTCCAAGATGAAGCATATTAGTGCTAAGCTATAGGGGGTTCCTTGTTGGATGCTCATGCTCATCCATATAGAGACCTAAAGATTTTGAAGGTATGCGAAGATCAATAGTTTTCAAAGCTGGCGCTAGGCAGGCTTTCAGTTTATGTCCTATTTTTTATTTGTTATTACCTTTTGTGGTTGGTCTGAACATGTGTAATTGCGGGTTGAAACAGACATTCTCCTGGCAAGAATGTCGGGTTCTTAGCTTTGTCAATGTGTTTGGTCTTTGTAGTTCTAGTTTCTTTGTCTAGGGATCTTTGAATACCCCCTATGTGGGGTATCTGATCATAGGTGGTTTCTTTAGTCTATCTAGTTGTAAAGGGGTACTTTGTGCCCAATGTTTTTGGTAATAGCAACACACATTTTTGACCGACAAAAAAAGGCATGGCTAGCATGCTAAACACAACTATCAACATGTGATAGCTAGCATCATGATTATAATCAGCACTAGCAGTATAGTTATCAACACAAGCATAGCTACTGTATGTACACATCTACAATCTTAAGAATATCCACAACCTAAGTGTATCTACTATCTCTTAATTTCACTAAGCATCATCTTTGTGTAAAGATAACAAACAAGGGTTATCATCCAATGTGAAATCTTGTGTATAACCCTAAACAAAAATGCTACACGGCTGTATTACATCTTTTATTACGCCCTGGGGAATTTGAATTGTACCATTCAAAGTCCAACCGAACCCTGCAAAGGGCTATTCGATTCTGTACAAGATCTAGGAGTTCCAGTACCCTAAGATCTCTTCCCCTCGGTCAGTACGAGTAAAAAGGAAGTGACATATCAGCCCAAGCAGCCGCCACAGTGACATATAGTCAAGTTGCTAACCACTAGTCTGCCCTGAGTACAGGTCAAGACACTAGAAACTAGGGTATACAAACCCAATCACTGAGGTACAACCACATTTGTCCTCTAATCACATCATGTCATAATAACTGAGATACGACCACAGCCGTTCTCAATCACATCAGATGTATGAGGCATGACCATAGCCAACCTCCACAATCTGCATTGTGGATGACAAGGATATATCCTCAACCTACCACCCCCACATACTCAATAGTATGCGCTCTGAGTTTCCCTTAGGAATACTCATTTCACCATCCAACAATTTCTGACAATGAAGATGGTTCTATGACACAGGGCACTACATGATTAGAGTTGCACTTGATTAGTTATGCCAATTGGGTGAATTAAGGCTGCATCAAACCAGTGGACATACAAACCCTAATTCTCTTCTAGAAAGCATATAAATATCACAACTTTGAAAAGATATAAAACATGTGAAACATAATTTCTCATCTCATCATCACATGGTACTATTCACTTGCCATTAATTATAGCACACTAGTCATCATACTATCATAAGATATAAATCCTTTTCACAATATCACAGGGTATCAACCCTTATCAACATAAGAGGATTACACCTCATTCAGGGCTCAACCATGCCCAAAGGTCATTAAGACCATCATACTATTCCCTGCAATATCATCGTTATCTTTGCATGCCTTATAGCAAGGCTCAACATCACTTACATATAATACACCAGATCAGCACAATATTGCATTAATGAGCTAGGAGATATTCATAAACAATCATAGCAGGATTATATTAACATTAAGAGCATTCCTTTATTACATCAACATGCAAGGAATCTAGATATGATTAACCCTCATCATATTCATAATGCACGTGTTTCACATAAGCAAGTATCAACCATGTGGCTATGACAACCACCAATTAACACATTAAGGTTATGATCATGTTAAGGAGGTTATTTCACCATCATGCCATCATATAATAATGTTAAACATGAATACTCATCTTTATCTATTTGCATTAGAGTTAGGTTCAACAAGATAAATTATATTAATGTTACTAATCAGCACTTATACCCAAACCCTAACTCACGACATCCCCATTGGATCATGGATGCATAAGGTGAAGCATCACCATCACATTCCATACTATTCTCAAGTATGAATCCACACATAAATCAAGGTGTAACCATTGTGTTATAGCATACTAGGGTTTCCACAACATTAACATAGTACTTCATGATTGTATTAGTCATTCAAGGACTATTCATACCCAATTACCATCATTTAGTTATATTAAAGCTAGGTATAATAAGCTATACCTCATTAGGGTTACATAACAACACAATATGATTATCATCCCTTGTATTCATCTAAGTGAATAGGTAAGACTACCTTATTAAGGGTAACCCTCCATTTGTTCCATCATCATTCAACCCATATCACCATACCACAATGTCACTCAGAACCATTGGGTGTTTAAAAGGTAAGACCATTGGTTGTTTACATAAGTAAAAACCTTGGATAAACCACCGATGAAATCCTTGATTTATTCTCTATAAAGAGTCACCATCTAATCCTAGACATCCCTTGATTAACAACACAAAAAGTTCCATTGAAAGTAGGGTAAAATCCACAATCGATTGTTCATTTAAAACAAGCCATCCATGGTCAACAAGTAAGCTCCTTAAGTTGATCATATAAAGAAAACCATCTAAATCACATTATTAGGACCAACATATTACATTATCCGTCATTCCACTTTATTGGAGGAATAAAAATTAGATATTGACCATTGGGTCAAGT
The DNA here is from genome assembly GCA_963693085.1 of Alisma plantago-aquatica. Classification (NCBI taxonomy): domain Eukaryota; kingdom Viridiplantae; phylum Streptophyta; class Magnoliopsida; order Alismatales; family Alismataceae; genus Alisma; species Alisma plantago-aquatica. The sequence continues at coordinate 452,598,127 of OY856413.1, read as the reverse complement.
TTATATGTTAAAACCATGAATTACAGTATAGGTCTGACCATTGCATCAAGTTACCCAAGAAACCATTGGTCTAAGGCTTAATTGATGCTACAACTGTATGATTAACTCACCATAGCTTTTGGAGACCTGATCCACCATCATTAGTGATCATTAAGTCACCATAGGTTGTTAGATCAGCACTATATTCAGTAATCAACATCAAATATCAAACTAATATCACCATTGATTGATATCATCATTAGGGTACTTAGTTCTTAATCACTAGGCTTCTAATAAGGCCAAAACATGACCTAAGGGGTGAATTGCAGTTGAAATCCTAGGTTCCCACCATCAATTATCATGAAGACAACACCATAGGGTTGTTGCAATGGTACCATCATCGGGTCATGGTTTTATAGAAGAAATCAGCTTGAAACCCTAAAATTGACCATTGGTTGATAGGTGCTTAGCACCATAGGTTGTCAAACCAATCTGATCCAAGTCATATTATACCTTAATAATAACATACAAATGATCACATGTTAATATATAACTGAAGAATAGGGAACATTATAAACATCAAAATCCAAGTCAAGCATAACTTTTTAGTGCATGGATCATCATTTTCAAGCAAGAACATGATCTAGAAAGCTTATGGTAAGCAATAAACGTGGAGAAAGTTATAAAACTTGACTCTAATGAGAACATGAAACCCCACACAGAAGAAATATCTAGCAGGTAGGGTAGAAAATTCAAGCATAAGCTATGAACTCGTCCATCTAGCACCTTTCTTCATCAAATGAGCAAACCCTATGCATACAGAGCAAGAAAGGTAGGGTTTTAGAGCTTTAGAGTAATTTCTACCATGGAACAGAAAGGTTATGACCTGCAGGAAGGTCTAAGGAAGGAGAAGAGCAAGAGAAATGGAGAAGGAAGGAAGAAAATAACTTTCCTTGGTCAAAATCCCTAGAAGATGACCTTAGAAACCCTAGGTAGGGCTAAATGGAGCTCTACGAGACCTTCTTCTCCAAAAAGAGGTTGTCTTCTACCTTAGAGCAATTGGTTCCATAGAAAAACATATTGGATTCGTTTATCTAGGTTATAGGAAAGATAAATCAAGCAAATTTTCGTACTTGGGCAAGGAAGAGGTAAATATAACCCATGAATAAGGATGGAAGCAAGCATGAGGTGTAAAAGTAGCTTCCCCATGTTTCTATGGCCTTAAACTATCAATAATATACAAGTACACACACAAGTAGCTCCCCAACCATCCTTATAGACCTTATTATCTTTCCTTTGTCTAATTTACCAGCCAATCACTTAATTCATTAGTTGATAGCTACTAAAGGTAGCTCATCCGTGTAGGGGTAAACCCTAAAATACCCTTGGAGAAAACACCTTCAAACCAAGGTCTAAATAGGTGCCCCACGGCTCAAAAAGATCAAGAATTATGAGAGAATATCCAAGGAACATAATGAAAGTGATAAATTGCAAATAAAACCTCTCAATTGGGTAAATTGTAGAAAAGTCCAAAATGTTCATAAAATTGCATAACTTGCTCAAACAATGTCCAAATTGGACCAAATTTGAAAATTAAACTTGTATTATGATTTCAAAGCATATAAACAAGGTTATATTAGGTTTATAAGAATTAAATTATAATAATTAATCTTATTCATCTCATTAAGCAAGTTTAGGGGGCCTTACAACTATAAACCCCTAATAGGGATTTCACCCCCAAAATCCATGGTAAACAAAAGATGGGTACTTCCTTTGTACCTCATACTATTACCTTCACATGGTTACTTACATATCATGGTGATGTCACATCATTCATACATATCTCATCTTGGGTCAGCACAAAAACTCCCACCTAAGAAGACATTCTCAATATGGAATGTAGAAACTTGTTGTATCATCTGTACAACTCTAGTAGTAATGTTCAACTTCAAATTCTGGCTATCATCCTAAAATTATATCCATTGTATCAACACATTACTCAAAATTCATACTTTCTAGCTTTTTACCAATCATGCCATGTGTCCCATACCATTCCTTGAAGCATAAAAAAAGGCAATGTATCCATCCTTTTTTTATACACTGGCACTAGAACTCTTGTCAGTTCTTTTTCAGCATCAAAAGAAATGCTGACACTGGCACCTGTCATTCCATGCAAGGAAACATCATTCCTAGTCAACCTTGTTAGGGGTGAAACAACAACACTATCTTCACCTTACTAGGATTTACACAACCTACTTAGAAGATATATCATGATCCCATAAAGACATTTAATCAACCCCATCTCACTCTTGTTCAACTTGTTTCATAGTTATTGCTTCTTCGGCAACCCTAAGGTTTTGAAGAAATATTGATCATATTTTGACCATATTTGAAATACTTTGACATGTCATCATTTAAAGCTTGATATAACTTGTATGACATGACATAACTCTAGGAGGAACACTCTGTTCCTCCTATGCATAAATTCTATTTGTACATTGGTTAGTCTAAAGGACATAACTCTAAACTCATCATGGTCATGTGAATTATGTCATCCAATCTAACTCTTATGCATTGATATTTGATCATAGGTTTATCTTAAAAGAACACAGTATCACATATCTATTGACCAACAAACCATCTATCCTTGATAGTGGTCTTACCCAACTATCACTGAACCATACACAACATTATAAAATCTTTTTTTAACGATATTTAGAGGGTCATCATCAACTCTCTCTCTCTCTAAGGGAGAGGAATACTTGGATTGTTCATTTAATAAACATCTCCAACCTTCACATACTTCCCATAATGTTGATACATCTTGGATACTAGGACTCATTACTTTGGTATCCACCTCATGTGTTATAGGGAACTTACATCATTATCTCATCCACTTTTACCAACATAACAAATATCAAGACATATAAAAGGAGTCTTGCTAATTATTGGAAGGATCAAAAGTAAAATCATCACAAACTTTATGATCTTGGAACCATAACCCAAACAACCTTATTCTATAATATGCTATCCACCCTCATGTTTACAACGAATCCACACATACCAAGTGGCAATGATCCACTTGAAAGTTGTTCCCTAGAAAGGAAAGAAACAAAGGGAAACACACTTCCCACATCATAGCAACATTGTTCAAGGTCACTAGCAAAAAGGTAACCAATAATATTTTCATTATGCAAGTTACAACTTCTTATGTATCATTTTACCTTTTTCATTTTAGGTTCCTTGCCATTAGCATAGGAATCATCATGATTAACATATCTCATTACTCCTTCCTTGACAACTATCTATCACACTTGGTATGTTCTCTTATTTTATTATGTTTTTCAACCACTTATCGATAGGTAAATCATCATATTCCACTTTTTCTTCATTAAATCGGGATCATCTCCCTTAATTTCTTTCACATGCCATGCTGATTTTTCATTAACACTTTCTTACACACATAGGTTGGTCTGAGATTAACTCAGGTTCCACCTTATTTCTTTGTCATTATTCCCATTCATCTACTCATTTTGTACTTGTTAGAGGAGTTCTCTCTATCTTATGTGGATTTCATACCTTGATTCACTTTATAAGCATAGACTTGTTTTTCTTTTACTTTATTATCTTCTTAAATCACATCTTCAAGAACTCCTATTTTCCTTATTTGTATTCAGATTTAGATTTCATGGTGTTGTATCTTTCTCTTATATTTACCAAACATTCAAGTTTTGATAGATAATGATGCAATGCTCATCTTCTTTAAGGTAGGATTGAGATATTCACACCATGATTTCTTATTTTTTATACTCTTTAGATTGTCTCAAAATGACTACTTGATCAGAGTAATAAGAAAGGTAACAATCTAAGAGTTCCATACTTACCTTTTCTTCAATAATTGAATACTTGGACAGGGCACCCAAATATTGATATTAGGCAGTATGCACCACATTTTTATGTCATATTCCTAACTTAGACATCATCCTAGTCTTAAGTGCTAGTGTCCCTATAGACTCAGTGAACCTAAAGTGAGATTAATCAAAACATAAAACACAATCAATCACTAATTAACCACATACCCAAAAATATGGGTAAATTAAAACTGATTTTAGCATCCACACCTTCTCAGAAACATTTGCATAAGAGCACACCATCTTTCTTATATCCATACTATGCCAAGAATTTGATACAAATTGTTCTATCACCTTAACTACAACATATATACATAGGAGAACAATATTTTTATATGCCACACAATAACCATTAACATGCTAACAAAATTCCAACTCGTTTGAAATACCATATACAAACTTTTCCTGCCCGGACCTGAGAGTAAAGGGACGACTCTAGGACACACTAGACATCTAATCAACTTTTCTAAAGATTCATTATTATAGATCCTCTTTTCTACCACATGTTTGTTTTCGTCATTTCCAATTACCTAAAAAAATGTGGCGAACCACATGGGTGAGACCCATGTCCTAGAAAGAGATATAACCTCCAACAACATTTATTAATTACAACATTTTAAAGTAATTAAATAGTTATACAGTTTAATCATATATATCAAATAAGATCAGCAATACTGATGATTAACAAAATACATAAAGGAGCAGATAATAACTACCATCATTAGCCAGACTATCATCCTTTATCTTGTTGACAATATAAGCAATTCAGTAGCATATGCATATCTAGCATCATGAGCAAGTCTAGTAACATAGCATAGCTAACAATATGAGCATGTCTAATTGGTTGAACATATCAACATCATAAGAAGAGCTAAAAACATAAGCAAAACTATCTGGATAAGCATGATTAGTAGTATATGCATCTCTAGTTACAAAGGCATGCCTAGCAAGGTAAACATAACTAACAACATGAGATAGGTAGCATCATGATTATAATCAGCAGTAGCAGTATAGTTATCAACACAAACATAGATATTGTATGTATGCATCTACAATCTTAAGAATATCCACAACCTAACTGTATCTGCTATCTCTTAATTGCACTAAGCATCATCTTTATGTAAAGATAACAAACAAGGGTTATCATCCAATGTGAAACGTTGTATATAACCCTAAACGAATATGCTACACGGTTGTATTACATCTTTTATTACGCCCTAGGGAATTTGAATCGTACCATTCAAAGTCCAACCGACCACTGTGAAGGGCTATTCGGTTCCGTACAAGATATAGGAGTGCTGGTATCCTAAGATCTCTTCCCCTCGGTCAGTACGAGTAAAAAGGTAGTGGCATATTAGTCAAAGATGCCACAAAAATGACATATAGTCAAGATTCTAACCACTAGTCCACCCTTAGTACAAGTCATGATACTAGAAACTAGGGTATACAAACCCAATCACTGAGGTACAACCATAGTTTTCCTCTAATCACATCATGTTATAATCACTGAGACACGACCACAACCATACTCAATCACATCATATGTATGAGGCATGACCATAGCCAACCACCACAATCTCCATTGTGGATGAAAAGGATATATCATCAACCTGCCACCCCCACATACTCAACAGTATGCGCTCTGAGTTTCCCTTAGGAATACTCATTTCACCATCCAACAAGTTCTGACAATGAAGATGGTTCTACGACACACGGCACTACATGATTAGAGTTGCACTTGATTAGTTATACCAATTGGGTGAATTAAGGCTGCATCAAACTAGTGGACATACAAACCCTAATTAACTTCTAGAAAGCATATAAATATCACAACTTTGAAAAGATATAAAACATGTGAAACATAATTTCTCATCTCATCATCACATGGTACTATTCACTTGCCATTCACAAGAGCACACTAGTCATCATACTATCACAAGATATAAATCATTTTCAAAATATCATAGGGTATCAACCCTTATCAACATAAGAGGATTACACCTCATTCAGGGCTCAACCATGCCCAAAGGTCATTAAGACCATCATACTATTCCCTGCAAGATCATCGTTATCTTTGCATGCCTTATAACAAGGCTCAACAACATCACTTACATATAATACACCAGATCAACACTATATTGCATTAATGGGCTAGGATATATTCATAAACAATCATAGAAGGATTATATTAACATTAAGAACATTCCTTTATTACATCAACATGCAAGGAATCTTGATATTATTAACCCTCATCATATTCATAATGCACATGTTTCACATAAGAAAATATCAACCATGTGTCTATGACAACCACCAATTAACACATTAAGGTTATGATCATGTTAAGGAGGTTATTTCACCATCTTTCCATCATATAAGAATGTTAAACATGAATACTCATCTTTATCTATTTGCATTAGAGTTAGGTTCAATAAGATAAATTATATTAATGTTACTAATCAGCACTTATACCCAAACCCTAGCTCACAACATCCCCATTGGATCATGGATGCATAACGTGAAGCATCACCATCACATTCAATACTATTCTCAAGTATGAACCCACACATAAATCAAGGTGTAACCATTGGGTTATAGCATACTATGGTTTCAACAACATTAACATAGTACTTCATAATTGTATTAGTCATTCAAGGACTATTCATACCCAATTACCATCATTTAGTTATACTAAACCTAGGTATAACAAGCTATACCTCATGAGGGTTACATATCAACATAATATGATTATCATCTGTTGTATTCATCTGAGTGAATAGGTAATACTACCTTATTAAGGGTAACTATTACGACCCCACCTCCCGATAACCCCCAATTAAGGGAGACCGAGAGGTTGAAGCCGCACCCATAACTTCCGGATCAAAGGTTCGACAATTAACCAAGAATAATTATCAAATTTTAACAGACTATACTGAAAAGTTGTAAGAAAATAAAATTGTGCATACCTTTTGAAAACTTGGATCTCTAAACTTCTATCCACTTAAGGGTTCTACTCTAACTAATCCTCCTTGTATTTCACTTCATGTATTTCACAGTATGACGATTTATTGTTTGTCCTTTTTGTTTGTACCTTAAACGCCGACAAACAAAACGTCGGTCAGCCGAAGTTGGTATGTGGGGTAAACAATAATTATGTAAATATGTTAACAGTGTAATCATTCAATTAATCATTTAACAACCAAGATTACATTTTAGATATAACTCTGTGATCCAAGAGTACCCTATCCTCTATGTTGTCCTCATTAAACCCCTCATGATCCACCTATAAGTGAACCAATTTCTAGGGTTGAGTCACATGGCACTACTCGTAAGTAGCCCACTCCTTAACTCATGGCAGGCTAATGAGTCTCATGGCACTACACATAGGTAGCCCAATTTCTAACTCTCGGTAACCTTGACCTTGCTCTAGGATTACCCCTTTTTTTCTTAGCCTTTTCAAAGCAATAGAGTTGGACCCGGATCTAGTCAGTTATATATGCACATTTATAGTGATAATCATAGTCACTTTATAGTTGCATGAAATAAATAAACATCCAACAGTTATATTCAAGCAACCGATTAAAACTTTGGGAATCGCCGTGAAACTAGAGTGATTATTCGTAAGTATAACCACATACCTCTTATTGCAGTTTCAGATACAGAATCAAATGTGGAGAGAGAGGATATCCAAGCAATCAAACAATGTGCACAGAAAACCCTGAAATAAAAGTACAAGTTTACTTTGATTAATACTTATCCAATTTCTTCATGTCCCTTAGGGTTTCTATCCAAATTTTAGGGTTTCCTTGGAAATTAGGGTTTTGCCTTCATTCTTAAGTATTATGAGCCCTAATACATAAAACCCACTTAAAACCTTTACATTCTCTCCTTTTAATTTTCCTAACAGTCTTAGGATCATCATTTAGTAATTTATCAAAATAACAAGGTTTTCTTCTTCTTTTTCCCTAAATTAGGGTTTCCGTATACATCACTCTCCATTTGTAGACATAAACCCTAATTTAGCCATCTTTATATTCAAAATGAAAGAAAACTTCATATTATAAATTAACAGATTAATAATCCTCATTTTCACCCATTAAGTTACAAAGAATCGCCCTTTATATGCAATTAGGGTTCCCAATTACTTTTCAACACACTTTTATAACAAAACAGGGTACTTTTGCAAAACAAAATAAATCTAGGTTCTTAAATCATTTTTATCAGGTTCCTTGCATTTTTCTACCCAACTTTCATATATAAAGTTTCTTTATTCGATAATCCTAGCGTTTTCTATTAATATTTGCAAGGAAAAGCTATTTTTATGTAATTTCAATCAGAGAGGAGATTTACTGAAATTTTACAGCCGTTGGATGGGTGCGCCTATGGTCCGCGCCTGGATCTAACGTGCGTCGTTGATTGGCTCCACTACTGGTTTGTGTGCCCCGTTGATCGTCAGATTTCAATCGAACGTCTCGCGCTCACAGGTTCCACTAAAATAGATGCACGCCATGCCTCTTTCGGCCGATCCGTTGGATCGTGCTATGGCTCACGATAATCCCAAGATCTAGGGCCGCTGCTCGTCACCTTCATCTTCTTTTCTTCTTCGAACCATGCGGCGGCGCCGTGGAAGAAGCTCATCGGGGTAGGGGTAATCGATCGCAAGAGGGAGTCTGGGAGCTAAAGGAGTGGACGTGCGGGATCGTGAAGGTGCTAGGAGACAGGACGGACCCTCTTTATAGAGTGTGGAGGCCTCTCTAGGGTTCCCCCAACCCTACCACCGTCTCAGAACGCAGCCCAATTGGGCATTTCATGTAGACTCCTCATAAGACCCAAAAACTAGGGTTGGGTGAGTTCGTCTCCCTCTCCCGATCTCATTGGGAAGGTTTCCAAGTCCGCGCATCCTTCAGGTTGAGAGGAAATGACGGGGGGAAATCCCCTGAGATCGCGCTATAGTCCATGTCCCTTTGGGACTCTGTATGATGTCCCGGGTCAGTTGGATCAAGATCCAACGGCCCCAAACATCCGCGTTCAAACATAAAAAGGAAAGAATTCCACTAATTCGAACTATTTCCTTAAAATAAAGGTTAACTTGAAAAATTGATAATTCCCAATCCTTAACTCTGTTTTTATTCAAATTTCTAGGAAAGCTCGTTCATGCCTTTATCTTTCCTTGTGAAAAAATTGGAGTCATTATCCAAAGGAAACGAGCCCTTTTCTTCAGTTTCAAGTTATCCCTTATTTAATTGTATTTTCCACATATTCTTTATTTCCTTTGCCACTATCTAATTATCCTGAGTTCCTTGAACCCCAAGGAACCCTTATAACTCGAAAACTTATTTTGGGCAAATATCTTTAGGCCTTTTAATCATCCTTTATTCCTTTTCTTATATATTCCATTTTCCCATTGTAATTCTTTATTAAATGGAACTCCTTTTTCATTTCTTTTTATTTTTCTTTCATTGGGACTCCTTGGATCCCAAGAAACACTAATAATTCGAAATTCCTTTTTAAGGAATACTCATTATCCTTCTAGATGCATCTTTATGCATTATTTCACATTATCTTGTTTATTTCTCATTTAAAACACCTCTTTTTGAGGATTTCTCTTTATTTCTCTTTTATTTTCCTCATTGGCATTCCTTTTAATATTAGCAACCTCATGGATACGAAATTTCACCAAGAAATATCATTTATTCCTCTTTTCACTTATTTTCCACATTTTCTCATTGTTTTCAATTTATTTCTTAATAAGGAAATACTTAATTAATCTTTTCTTTTCTTATTGCTTTCTTTTTGCAACCTTGGACTCCTTGGTACCCAAGGAACCGAAGAGGCACGAAATCTTCTTTGGATTTGCCTTCTAGAAGTTTCTACATATTCCTTTTCTTAAAAATTCAATTGTCCATTTACTAATTGAACTTCCTTGGTATTTGGGCCCAATGGCCAATAAAGCCCACAACACAAACATCAAGGCTATTGTAAACAAAATCCATGTATTCAAAAAAAATTATACCATTCTTTGTTCAATTATATTTATTATGAGAAATTACATTTCTCACCAGAAATTGGGGTTGTAACAGTAACCCTCCATTTGTTCCATTATCATTCAACCCATATCACCATACCACAATGTTACCCAGAACTGTTGGATGTTTAAAAAGTAAGCCCATTTGTTGTTTACATAAGTAAACACCTTGGATAAAACACCTATGAAGTCCTTGATTTTTTAAAGAGTCACCATCTAATCCTAGACATCCCTTGATTAACAACACAAAAAGTTCCATTGAAAGTCTGGTAAAACCCACAATCAACTGTTCATTTAAAACAAGCCATCCATTGTCAACAAGTAAGCTCCTTAAGTTGATCATATAAAGGAAACCATCTAAATCACATTATTAGGACCAAAATATTACATTAGCCATCATTCCACTTTATTGGAGGAATAAACATTATATCTTGACCATTGGGTCAAGTTTATATGTTAAAACCACCAATTACAGTATAGTTCAGACCATTGCATCAAGTCACCCAAGAAACCATTGGTCTAAGGCTTAACTGATGCTACAACTATATGATTAACTCACCATAGGTTTTGGAGACCTGATCCAACATCATTAGTGACCATTAAGTCACCATAGGTTGTTAGATCAACACTATATTCATTAATCAACATCAAATATCAAACTAATATCACCATTGATTGATAGCATCATTAGGGTACTTAGTTCTTAATCACTAGGCTTCTCATTAGGCCAAAACATGAACTAAGGGGTGAAAGTCAGTTTACACCCTTGGTTATCACCATCAATTGTCATGAAGACAACACAATAGGGTTGTTGCAATGGTAGCATCATCGGGTCATGGGTTTATAGAAGAAATCAGCTTGAAACCCTAAAATTGACCATTGGTTGATAGGTGGTTAGCACCATAGGTTGTCAAACCAACCTGATCCAAGTCATATTATACCTTAGTAATAATGTACACATGATCACAGGTTCATATATAACTGAAATCAAAATAGGGAACATTATAAAAATTGAAATCCAAGTTAAGCATAGCTTTTTAGTGCATGGATCATCATTTTCAAGAAAGAACATGATCTGGAAAGCTTATGGTAAGCAATAAATGTGGAGAAAGTTATAAAACTTACCTCTAATGAGAAGATCAAACCCCAAACAGAATAAATCTCTAGCAGGCAGGGTAGAAAATCCAAGAATAAGTTATGAACTCGTCCATCTAGCACCTTTCTTCATCAAATGAGCAAACCCTAAGCATTAGGAGCAAGAAAAGTAGGGTTTTAGATATTTAGAGAAATTTCTACCATGGAACAGCAAGGTTACGACCTAGAGGAAGGTATAAGGAAGGATAAGAGCAAGAGAAATAGAGAAGGAAGGAAGAAAATAACTTGCCTTGGTCGAAATCCCTAGAAAATGACTTTGGAAACCCTAGGTAGGGCTAAATGGAGCTCTAGGAGACCTTCTTCTCCAAAAAGAGGTTGTCTTCTAACTTAGAGAACTTGGATACACAGAAAAACAGAGTGGATTCGTTGATCCAGGTTATAGGAAAGATAAATCAAGCAAAGTTTCGTACTTGGGCAAGGAATAGGTAATTATTGCCCATGGATAAGGATGGAAGCAAGCATGAGGTGTAAAAGTAGCTTCCCCATGTTTCTATGGTCTTAAACTATTAAGAATATATAAGCACACACACAAGAAGCTCCCCCACCATCCTTGTATACCTGATCATATTTCCTTTGTCGAATTTCCCAGCCAATCACATAATTCATTAGTTGATAGCTACTAAAGGTAGCTCATCCTTGAAGGGGTAAACCCTAAAATACCCTTGGAGAAAACACCTTCAAACCAAGGTTTAAATAGGAGCCCCATGGATTAAAAAGATCAAGAATGATTAGAGAATATCCAAGGAACATAATTCAAGTGATAAATTTCAAATAAAACCTCTCAATTGGGTAAATTGTAGAAAAGTCTAAAATGTGCATAAAATTGCATAACTTCCTCAAACAGTGTCCAAATTGGACCGAATTTGAAACTTAAGCTTGTCTTATGATTTAAAATCATATAAAAAAAGTTATATTAGGGTTATAAGAATTCAAATATGATAATTAATCTTATTAAACTCATTAAGCAAGTTTAGGGGCCTTACATTTAACTCTAGAAAGAAGTTTAGAATTTTAGTTTTAAGCATGACAAGTTCATCAAGGTTAGTTTGGCTTTCATATTTAAGATCATTCATTTTCTTGAGATAAGCACCATTTTCAATTTCAACGCCGTTATATTTAAGTTCAATCTCAAGTAATTGCTCTTGCATGTATTCCATTCTATCATTATAAGTTTCTCATTTTGTTTAGGAACTTCTATTCTAGCATACAAGTCATCAATATTTTTTTCAAATCTTTTCATTTTTTACTTGCATTTAGAACTAGAAGAACAGGAAGCATGAATCATGTAAATATGACCATCATTTGAAAGTTCATTGAGACTTACCTCCCTTACCTCAATAACTTCCTCACTTGTGCTTTCCATGAGATCCATGTGGCACTCACCTTCATTTAATCTTGAGTCACTTCAAGAAGATTATGACCAAGAGACATGGGTTGTTTCTTTGCCCCTTCTTTCCTTCTTGTCTTTCTTATTGTATCTATCCTCGATGTGGTAGTCCTCCTTCTTCCTATGGTTGCACTTGTGATGATGCTTCTTGGAATTTGGGCATTCATTTTCATAGTTCCCTTTTTTACCACACACATAGAACCTAAGAGTAGAGGAGGAGGGCTTACCCTTGAAATGTTATCCATTGGAGTAGTGATCTTGAAGATCACTTGAGGAGTTATCTTTAGTTAAGGAAGAAGGAGATTGGCTAATGACTGTTGTTTCATAATAGCTTCAACTTGAGATTTGAATGTATCCCCCTACTATTTTGTGGGATATTTTTCTTCTTCTCTTTCTTATTCCTCTTTCTTGTCAAGTCTCACTTCATAGGTTTGGAGATTACCTATGATCTCTTCAATGTGGAGGTTGGAGAGAGACTTTGTTTCTTCAATGGTACGTCATATGTTTGCCATCGGCGAGGAAGATATCTAAGGATCTTTGAGTTGATTTTTCCTTTCTCTAATGTCAATGTCTACCATTGCACCTTGATATATCCTCCTTACTCAATATTAAGTCGATTTGTTCCTAGACCAAGGGACTCTAAAACCTTGCACTGATGTGTAGGATAGAGGGGTTGTGGTACCTTCTGCCCACCCTTCCTTTATTTTGACAACTGTGTGAACAGAGAGTGGGCAGAGCAGAAGGGAAGGAGGTCCACATACGGAGTCGCACACAGAGTGCAATGCAGGAGATTGGACAATGGGGAGAGGGAACTCCCCGGGGTCCAATCAAATATGAATTTCTTGTTTCATTTAACAATAAGGATTTAGAAAGTGGGGCACCTGGTCAAGTGCCCGACCGGTAAGGAGTCTTTTTCCGAATCGTGAAGAGAGGCATCTTGGTAGAAAAGGAATTGTCTAACCCTTGTGTTTTCTTGAGCAGTGGGCGGGGGACTTAACCTTTTTCTCCATCGGGGAGGTCATATTATCTTCTTATTTTGGTCTTCACCTCCCCCCTTCTCCCCCTAAATATCCTCCTGATAGGGTGCTTCTGCATATGATGTCCCAAGGTGGCAAGCCCATTCACAATAGGGTTGAGCCTTAAGTACATTTCATCCATGTTTTCTTCTTTACCATCTTGAAGTTCTCAAGAAATCCATTGAGCATGTATATCTTACTTTATTGGACTTTCTTGATACCTTCATAGGTGATTCAAATCTTGTTCCAAATCTCATAGGCTGTATCCCAAGAGGAACCCTGGTTGAATTTAATTCGAGTAAGGGCAGAGTAGATGATGCTAATAGCTGACCAGCCTAAATCTCACATCCAAAATGGAGCAGATCTAGAGTATTCAGACTCTTAGATTTATAACCTGACACTTAGACCCCCACAACTATTATACGGGGTTTGTTGTAGAAGATCAGGGTTGAACCACAGGGACAAGGTTGGTAAGTACTAAGAATGTAGAACCTCAGACTCCGATACACCAAACAAAAAGGTAGATCAAGATGGTGTTCCTTAAGGAACATAGTTACTTCTAAACAAAGCAACAAAAAGCAAAATTAAGAAGATAAAATAAGGGAATAAAGTCGAACAAGAAAGATGTAACAAAAGATAGAAGGGAACTTGGGATGGGTTTCACCTACCAAGATCTCTCACCAACATCACCATTTTGTATACCCTTAGAAATATTATAAGAAATCATCATATATGTATATTCCCTCCTCTCTCAAGCTTTGGATAGATCTAGATTATAAGGTCGTCTCTCTCTCGATATTGAAAACAAACAATCACCAAGAAATCCATATGACCATTAGCTTTAGCATTCCAACATTTTCATGCATTCATGCAACTCCATAACACATAGATACCATTAATACTACTCTTTCTAGGTATTAACAATCAAACATCACAAGATGGTAGCTAAGCATATAGGTGAACCATTCAAGAACAAGAGTATGGAGATAACCATTGCTAAGGATATATATATTCAAAAGGATGCAAGTATATACATGTTGGGAGAACCTTAGTGGCTACTCCCAACCCAAGTAAGGTGTTTAGCCACACATGTTAACGAGAAACATAAAGGTGCTACAAAAGTATAGATACATCAGGAATAATGAAGAGTGGGGAAGGTACAATGTGAAGAAGATGATAGATTTAAAGAAAGAAGGATGTGATACACAAATAGTACTTATTCAAATCTAGATCTAATATTGGCATGGAAGATGGAAACTCCTTATCTTGAAGATGAGGATGGTAGATCTTCTCTCTCCCCCAACTTTCATCTTCGAAGATCCAAGACCAATGGAGATGAATGAGGATGGCTCTAAAGTTGGGCAACACTTTGATGCTCTTGATGATCTAATGTCCCCTATTGGGAGGGGTTGGGGGGCTATTTATAGGTGTAGCCCACCGACTTAACCTTCTATCATGGTCGTGGTGTATGTCTTGGCTACGACCATTGTCACGACCGCGACCTTCTGTAGCAAGTGTCTCAGTCACAGTGAGGAGGTATCATCACGACTATGTCTTTCACAGAGGTCCAATTAGGCGTTGTGGTCACGACACATCCTTGGTCGCGATGCATGCCATAGTTTCTTCTTCTGTCCAGGTCACGACCTTGTCCCGGTCATGACATCTTCACCATCCTGCATCACGGTCACGATGGGTCATCTTGGTCACGACCAGTGTTGCAATCATGACTAAGACTTGTTGACCCTGGGCTCTATCTTGGGCAAGACATCTTTGGGCCATCTTTGCGGCCGTGACACGGTATGAGCCTGCATGGAGTGCAAAGGGGTATCGAATCCATATTTTGCCCAAAGATATTAAAATAAATAGAAAGTCCACAAAAGAAATGCTAAAATAGGAATAAAACATATGCAAAAAAATCACAAAATGAGATGTTATCAACTCCCCCAAACTTAGAGAGTCTAGTCTGTCCTCATGTTAACAGAATCAAATTACAAAATGATGAGCTATATATGATTTCTCTCATTAAGAATGCACCATTGCCAAATTATTCCATCCTTACAACAAAAACATTTATGTTAGGCTTGGTTCACTTCCTGCACTTCCATTTCCCCCCTTTTATTTTTAGAGTTTCTTGACCTTGCACCCAAGTCACTACCTTTTGTAGTAAAGGACTCTCAATTGCAATTACCTTCCTGCCGTAAGTTTTTGGCTATACTTGTAAATGACTCCAACAAGGGGGTAGTTTTCACACCCTACCTTTATTTTTGTTCGTTCCTAAGCTATTGTGTTTGGGAAGGTAAGGTTTTCAATGTTTTCCTACACCCCTCATTATTCCCGAACCATTGACTGTTGTAAAGAAAATATTTCCCAAATGGGCCTTAGTGTATTAGTAGGTGGTTGTGTGAGGGTTGTCTTGGAATATAGGTGGGTACAACTCAACTTCAAGATTCCACTTCTGAGCACGACAAATCTGCATTCTTGAGTTTAAAAATACATTGGTCGTGTGGAATCCTTCGACATATTTTTAGGCACAACTCTCATGATTTTTTTTGCCTTTTCATTCTGCTCTCAGGTTTGGGAAACGGGTTGGTAAGATTTTTGGGTGGCCAAACCTCTTTTCATCCAAGTGGGGATAATTAAATCTGGAAGGGGTAGTTGTTTCCTTCTTGTGGGAGGTGTAAACTTTCTAGCTAGAACTTTTGGGTTAGGAAGATTGATTGGGAATGTGGATGGTAAATTCCTCTTTATTTCGAAGGGTTCTATAGACTCAGGGGTGTTCTTACACCTTTGCACAACATTTTGCTATAAGAATGGAGTAAAGTCAAATTTTTGTGTCCTTCTCTTTCTTTTTTTACATGAATTAGTAGCTCATTTGCACCACTCTAGCAATGATTATGCTAAAAGGTAGCAAGGGGAAAAATAGGGCTAAGAAAAGAAAAAATTGAATCACAAAGGGAGATGTGAAAACTGTGAACTATAGCACAAGTTTTTTCATAATTATTCAAAATTTTCAAAATTGTTTCAAAATTTCTTATACTTGTAGAGGGTAAAAGTAAGAATATGTACACATGGAAATTAAACTTAAGTGACTAAATTGGACCTCTAATGCCGTTTATTACTCCTCCCCCAAACTTTTCATTCACTCTATCTCGGAGTGTAAAAAATGAAGTTGTAGGTATAAACAGGCTTACTTTATTATTATTGGCTTATGATGATTTCCCATTTTAATTGCATGAGCATGTTGGCATACATTCTAGGGAGTGTATGATATTGTTCATGCTTCATGCTTTCAATCTTCATATTCATTACGGCCAGGGATGTTATCCAAGCTAGGAATTAGAATCCACAATCATTGGACAATGTCACTTGTTGTGGGCTTCTATGTCAGAACTGCGTCTTTTTTAAGTTTTTGCCTTCTGCATGCTTGTATCCCTTCCCTTGGTTTCAGATCAATTAGATGATTGCTTCAGTGCATGTAACTGCCTTTTCTTCTGTAGGTGTCTTCACAATAGCCATAATGGTGCATTTGTTCAGTGCAAAGGCTAAATGAGAGCTGTTATATAGAATTACAGTCCTTGCTATTATATTGACTACTAGAAGAGTCCAATGGTTATCATACAGAATGGGTAGGAATATATAGTCTGGAAGAGCGGTCATCAGATGTTGTTGTAAGCGTTCTTTTTGACCTACCTTTTTTCTTTTAGTATATCATCAATGAGCAGAAAGTATGCCATATGTACATTATTCCGATATCATCTTTAGTACACATAAACCCTCTCATTCAAAGATTACCTCTCCTAAGGTATCTCCCTCCTTCAAACAATTCATCATTAGCTGTAAGGATTCCAATGATAGGCCTTTACAACCCCATCTATCAAAATCCTAAAAAGTATGTACTATCTCCCCTGCTGGCCCATCTGGCTTGATTTTAGGCATATCATCTTCATTGCTTTCTCCCTCTTTAGGCTTGCTAATAGCAGGTTCTTCTTTCTATAGCTACAGGAGAGGCTTCTTTCTCGACTGCTGCCTGAGGTCTTTGCTCTTTATTTTTGAGTGGTGTCGATAGGTTGAGTGTCTGACACCCACCCTTCTTTCCAAGCAGTTGCCCTGGTGGGCTCATCAGGATCAATCCACATGGTCTTTAGATTTTCCCGTCGTGTCTTCTTCTCAAGCAGGGGGATTCTGGTGTGAAGCCTACGTAGTATCACATTTGAGAACATTGTTGGGTTGTTGAAGAAGTGACAATCATAGATTACTTCCATAATGTAGGCACCACATAGGCCATGCTCATCTTCATCGCAGAAGTCTTCTAGTGGAATTCCCTTGTTGATGGATTCCATCATTCTTAGTACAATGAAAGCACAATCCCCTATTCCTACCTCTTCTTGAGGCACCTTCTTACAAATAGAATTTTGTTTCCATATTCCTTGGTGTCGGTCTCCTGCTTTTTGGATTGCACGTTGCAGATGCTGCAATACCTTCAAGATGTCCATGGCTTCCTAATTTTTGTAGATGAGGGATGTGATGTCCAACTCAGTAGTACAACAATTGTATACTATGGTGTGGCACTCATATATATTCACCACGATTATATCCCAGTGCTTGACTATCCTTATACATAAGGTCACAAATCAGGTCTCAACCATGTGATCATTCTTTGCATCTCTTTGACATTGTTAGAATTGTATCTTTGATTGAATAGAAATCCGACTAGGTGAGTGGTGCCATTAAACACTGGTTGCACTTTGTTTGCGTGGAGGAACTCTTCTAGCAGTGTGGCACGGAGAACTTTGAATAATTTCTTGTGAACTTGTGTTCGCTTTAGAAAGACTTATCTGAAGTGTACCCTAGTTCGGAACCTTACTTTATTATGATATAAGATGTTTATGTCTGGAAGGTTGTCATCTAGCACGTCTGTTAAGACATGAACATCTGAACATATTATTCTAGATAGAGAGTCCATGTCCATGCCTGCCATCTTGCATGGGAGAGGTGGAACAACACCTAATGCTTCTTTATCAGCAGGTGGGCTCCTTTTTCTAGCTAGCTCATTGATAAAGAATGAAGTGAGGTCGCCTTCATTGTCTTCAGAAGTTCCTTCTCCTACTACTTGCATTGGTGAGGTTGGTGTAGCTGGAGTAAGGGTTGGATCTTCAGTATCCTTCTTCAGTTGTGGCTCTGCTCGCTTCATATTTTTGGCAGTGATTTCTTTGATAGACTCTTCTAGGAGCATGTTTGTCTCCAATGGCGACTCGAATACTACTTTGCTGAGTGTAGCTAAAGTTGCATCCATATTGTTATCATAAATGGCACCATTGTGTTCATTGTGTGTTGGTTCCTTGAGGAAGGTATCACAAATATTCATGGCGATGTTCATTTCATCTAGGATTTTATTTATATCAGATATCTCACCAGTTGTCAACTTCTAAGAAGAGTTGGTCTCCACTCCAACGATGCATTTGTCTTGACGCTCTTCAAAAATCACCAAATCTTTAGTTGAGAGGGAGTTCAAATTGATCTCCTGAATTGATGTGTTCTTCTTCCCATCAAAACCTTGTGGTTCTTCATGTTGAGGTGGTGACTCTTTTGCAGCTAGCTCCTCCCTTTGGGTGGGATTTGCATTTCTTCTTTCATCCTTGGGTTTTGAGGATGCACTGGCTCCACCTATGTCATTGTCTTTATCATCTAGGTTTGATGGGCTTGAGAAGCGTGGGATGTGGAGGGACTGGTCAGATGCCTTGACCTCTTTTTGTTTCTCCAGTTCTCTAGCTCCTGGCACTCTATTGCTATTTCTTTTCTCTCTTCATCTAAGCATTGACGTTCGATCTATAGGTCCTGTAATGCATCCTTGTAACCTTTTCTCCGCATTTCTTTGTCAACCCGTATGTTGTCCCTCTCTTTTTTGAGATCTGCCATTTCTTCTGAGATGGACTTTATAGCCCCCATGATCATTGCCTGGTGGTTGGTCATCTCTTGCATGAACTGAGGAAGCAACTCAGTCTTTGCGCTCAAGCCTTATACCTGCATTGTTAGTGTGTATAGCCTAGAGGTGATATTGAAATTAGATTCATAATATTGTTGCATTTGTGCCAATCAATGCCCTAATGCATCATCGAATGATAGTGGGCATTTTTTTGTTCATTTGTAGATGTTGATGGAGTTGTTGTTGCTACTTCACGTATTGGTTGTGAAGGTTGAGCGGGTTCCTACATGCTTTTCCTTGCTGCTTTAGGGACAAGTTATCTGTGTGCTCGTTCTTCTGCGTTATTCGCTTGTTTGTTGGTTGATGTTTGACACGATTTTACCGTGCGTATAACGCAAGTGTACGCGTCAATGTAGTATAGGCCTTTTTGAGGCCCGAGTCGAACTCAGGGACACTGAACTGTCGGTGGACTACTACTAACTGTTCGCAATCAGCTAGACCGGTTAAAAAGGTTTTAGGAGTTGATTAAAAAGAAAATAAAAATAAAGGAAAACAAATCAATCGATTAAAGGTTTAATTTAATCAATTCAGGTGAAGATCTTTAGGATTGTGGTTTCACCGTGGGTTTCCATTGTATGAATTTCTATATAGTAATTCAGGTTCATCTCTCAATCCGGGTAGTGGCCTGTAGTCAGAATTTTCCACTGTCATGGTACAATTCACTACCTATGTCTAGGTCGGTTCCACCATCGTAGTAACCTATACCCTAAACTAGGTGCATTAATATCGACCTCTGGGTTTCCACCATTAATCTTACATCACCTTGTTCAAGGGATTTGTTAATTAATGTGAATTTTATCTCTTTTCAACCATTAATTCTTCTTTCAAAGTAATTAAAGGCATTAGATTATTATTATGGTGATCAAGCATAACAATATAATTGAGAAAACAAATTCATACCACGGAAATTAGAGATTAATAATGAATTACTATGATAAAAATGTCATACAATGCTTCCCCGGGCTACTCCCGGTCCTAAAGACAAAGAGGATCAGCCCCGCATGCTCATCTCAGAGCAAAACATGGTAGAGAAAAGGGGAAACATGGAGAAAAACGTGATTAAGTAGTGAAACCCCTGAACGAAGAAGATCCAAGTGTTCCTTGGCGTGGAATGCGTGATCTACAACCTTTCAGTGGTGGAAAACATCTTCTTCGGTCTCCGGAACGGCTGGGGCATGCTTCTAGGCTCCGTTCTTCTCTCCACACCTTCTCGAGACGTGTGCAGCGGCTAATGACGTCATAGATTGCTCTTGGCCACCGTCATTAGGTATAATCACCGGGTTAGGTCGCCAAAATATCACAGTCGTCGGATTTAGATCGATATGAAACAAACTTGTATCTGACGGTGTCGATACCATCGACGCGGGTTGATGGTATCGACCTTGCGCGATATCAGCAAGTCTTCTTTCTCTTCGTTGTAGCGCCTGATGCTGACTCGATACCATCGACAAGGGTCGATGGTATCGACCACCCTAAGGCGTCAGTTTTATCCTTTTCCATCGTTGTAGCTCCTCTTGTCGATAGTATCGACTTCTTGGTCGATAGTATCAACTATCTTCTCACCAGCAACCTGATGGTATATCGATACCATCGACACTCCTGTCGATAGTATTGACACTGTGATGCTCCTTGCGGCTGGCAACCTGTGGTCATGTCGATGGTATCGACCACTGTCGAAGGTATCGACAACAACATATATTCGTTTTTACTGAAATTGCAGCACAAAACCACATAAGACGAAATAAAACATATTATTGTAATCATGTATGCTCAAAATACTAAAATAAGGGAGATTTGACACTGAGAAAGATCATAGACCACAGTAAATGAATTATGCAATATTAACCACAAAAATGACCAATAAATGCATAAAACACAAGTAAAACAAGTCTATAAATGCGACTCAAAATCATCGCATCAAACTCCCCTAAGCTTGAACATTGCTCGCCCTCGAGCAACAAAACCTTAGAATAGAACTGTGAGGGTCAACTAAAGAACAGATCATCACAAAAAACATCACCATATGATCCCCATCGGACATTCACATTCCGGCCCTAACTAACCATTGAATGATAATTACCCTAAAGGCTACAGTAATCATCCATAAAAGTTATCTACCTCAAAATTGATGAACACTATC
This sequence comes from Alisma plantago-aquatica, assembly GCA_963693085.1. Classification (NCBI taxonomy): domain Eukaryota; kingdom Viridiplantae; phylum Streptophyta; class Magnoliopsida; order Alismatales; family Alismataceae; genus Alisma; species Alisma plantago-aquatica. Next base: position 452,576,531 of record OY856413.1, on the reverse strand, counting down.
ATATAAGGCGGTTAACATAATAAAATTCGCCGATTCCGACTCGGTGCATCTTGTGATCTCCTATTCTATGTTGCGCGCCCCAACTACCATCTACATGGAAGAAGCTCTCCTGATATTAACAAGTGAGGAGAAAATCACGGTGGCCTACCAATTCGAGCAATGGGTGGATGGAATGGGTGGCTAGTGGAAGAAATGGAAGCATTATACGGTTTCAGCATGCATAAAGCAAAACATGCCCTAAATGATGCATATGCAAATGAAAATGCCCTAATGCCTACATTTTAGTGGAATGATGCATGCACTAACATCTCGTCTCAAAATGAGATGGAATATCCAAAGGATCTACATCATGTACTTACTCATCTTAAAATGCAGGTGAGACTATATTCCTTTCTCCCTCTCATTCTTTTTTTTTCTTTTTCTTTAAATTTTTAGGCCCTTGTATCCATGCATGACAATTAATTATTTGTCGGGCTCACTTCTTTCCGCATAACTTAAATATTTGAAGCATTCAGAAGGTATGGAACAAGTTAATCACCATTACTGTTTCAGAAGAAATAAGATACATGATGTACTGTATGCATAAAAAAATGTGAATGTAGCTACATGACACACACCTAAAGATAATGTGCATGTATCACTACTCTAATTTTTATTTTCATGCAAAACATGAGAAAATAGTTGCAATGCAAGACCTATCTACATGGAATGCAATCAAAGAGATTAAAATCGTAAAGTACTTCCAATTCTTATGGTGGAGTATGAAAAACATTGGGGTGGATAGATCACAAGACTAATTGACTGGACCTTTGTAAATTATTATGTGTCCCTCCTTATTGACATGTGTGGTAATCAAGAGGTTTCTCTCTCGTACTTCAAATTAAGGTCTCATTATCATTTGGTCAGTTTAGGCTCAAACAACCAATTCCGTCCACTTTTCATGAATCATAGGAAAGTACAGTTGTGATTTCCTATTTTAGAGTTGACAAACCTAATCATTTTCTTAAGTAATGTGCTCAAAGTTGAACAACACAAGCTAAATTTTTTTAAAAAATTTCCCCTTGATTCCCATGTACAAGCAACCAAGATGACACATGACTTAAGACATCCACGAGTACACTAGATAGAGTGTGGATCCTACAAACAAACTAAAAATTGAAAGAACTAAATGACAAAAGACAAAACAATAAAAACTAAAAACTGAGAAAACTAAAGGATAGAGTTGTTCCAAATCCCCCCTAAGCTTGAATTCGACTATGGCCTCATAGTCAAAAACAACCTTAAAAGGTGGAACAGTGATACCGATCATTCTTCCGGAGGAGGCAGGTACTGCGGGGTCGTGGGGTCCCAGGATGGGTACTGCCCCTGAAAGCTCAGATCATACTGGGGCATGGGCGGAGGTTGTGGATACCCCCCAAAGTAATTCTGGCTCCAGTAATGATCATAGAAGGGATGCTGCTGCATCTCCATCCTATGCAACATGTCGTGGATGTGTTGTTGGTTGTCGAGGAGGAGGCGCTCATTTTCAAAGATATCCCTCTGGTTGTCAAGCAACCGGTTCGTCGTCTCCTGAATACCGACATATGCTGTTGTGTGGTGCTGCTGCGTTTGATGAATATCCTGTAGCATTGCATACATCCCTTGCATGGAGTAGACATCCTCACTTTGCTGCGAGGGCTGTGGTGGCGGAGGCTGCGAAGAAGAAGATGTACCCAAATGCATGCGAGGACGCTTCCTAGGTGCCACTCGTATGCGAAGAGGAGTGAAGGCCTCCTCTTCCTCTTCAGCCTCATCACCGTCATTGTCATTGTCGTCGTTGCCACCGTCTTCATCAAAGTCATCAATGGCTATGATAGGCCATCAGAAATGCTGGGCACCCTCAATATGGAAGACGGGGTCGGGAAGCGCACACTCCTGATAAGTGTGATTAACGTGGCAGTGGGCATACACCAAGCCATCACGAAGCAGGATAAGGTTGGAGCGATGCAGATGCTGGAAGTTGACCTTGCTTCTATTGGAGAGAGGCGTCAGCTGGGAGAAATTCAACCCAAGATAGTAGGCCAGCGGTGTGATGAGCCCTCCAAAGTGGATTGGAGCCTTCCACGTACTCCTATTTACAGCCAACACGCGCTGCAAGAAAAACGCTCCCCAATTACACTCTTCCCTCTTCAGTAACTTGTGCAAGAAAGACAAGTCTGTCTCCTGGAACTTGCTGAGAGACAGATCACCACGGGCAAACAAGGTGGTGCAGAGCATGCAGTGAAGAATCCACATGAACGGATGCTCAAAATCCGCCACCGCCGCATTGTGGTAGCTCACAGATTTTCCCGGAGGCACAATCACTAGCTCGGTGAAGATAGCATCATAGTCAGTCCGGTTGTCTGGCCTCCGGTACTGAGTTTGCCCATAGTTCCAATTGTAGATGGAGTTGAACTGTCTGAGAGTAAGAGTGTAGTCATTGTTGTACAGCCAGAAAGAAACACGACCTTTGATCCATTCTCGATCAGTGGCGATGATGTCGTTTGGCACGACGCAAATGTCCAGCGATGCCATGAATTCCTCCACCAGCTCCTTGTATGTTGGCCATTCACCAAAGAATGGCTGGCCGTCAGCATGGAATTCCAACTCATCGGACCTCCTGCCCGTATGCCTTGCCTGCCCTTTGAGAACGTAGGCAAGATTAGTGTCGAACCCTAGATTGCTGATCATGTCGTGGTTGACATAGCGGGTCGGCTCAATCTTTCTTTTCATGATTTCCTCGTAGACCTTTCGAACCTCCGCGGTAGGATGAACAATCCGCGGGCGCGGAATAGAAGTAGGAGGTGGAGGAATGAACTCCAGCATCTCCATGGGGTCTGACCGGGAAGAGGATGCACCGGATGTACGCACCATCATCAAGAAAGCAAGAGTAGAAGACGGAGCTTGGTGAAGGTCAGAAAAGACAATCTCCTTAGATGCTCGTAGTCGGGCTGTGATTGCTCAACAATACACACGACGCAAGTGGAGGAAGAGATCGCTGAAGGTGTGGCATCATATGACGACAAACCATCCCTTTTATAACCATGGCCGACACTGCTATTTGCCCGTCGATACCATCGACGCGGGTCGATGGTATCGACTCGCGTAGCACAATCCGTACTTCCGCTACTATCGACAGCTGTCGATAGCCTGATGTGGGGGCCCGGATCGATGACATGTCAATACTATCGACGGGGGTCGATAGTATCGACCCATCCCATGGATTGACTCTCCTGATGCAGCGATCGTCGTTGATTTCCTCTCGCGGATCGGTGACGTGTCGTGTCGATACTATCGACGCAAGTCGATAGTATCGACTTCTGCTTAGGGCAACACCCTCGCGAGGCCTGGCCGCCGCTTTCTACCTGTAAATGGGTCGATACCATCGACATGACCGTCGATGGTATCGACTTGACTGAGACACTTTCGTTTGAAAATCTCTAGAGATCTCGTGAGTATCGACACCCATGTCGATACTATCGACCTCATTTTTGCGATCAACCTGTTGGTGTGTCGATACCATCGATGAGGCCGTCGATAGTATCGACACAGAGCGATTTTTGCATTCGCCAATCTGTACCCATCTCGATACCATCGACATGAGGGTCGATGGTATCGAATCTGCCTCAGTCCTGCACATTGAGCAAATTATCACAGTACCTTTTTTACACTAAAAACAGAATCAAATCAAACCAAAGTGCAAATGTGAAAGAAACTAACTAAGGTACCGATGGCTGGGTTGCCTCCCAACAAGCGCCCTTATTTAACGTCTTAGGCTAGACAAAATCAAGCTTCATCAACTCGGGGCTTTGGAGAGTGTGCCAAGGGGATCAAGCGGCAGTTTGAACTCAACTCGATCCTGGCCAATCCCCAATGTCAAAGTACCTCTCCCAATGGCAGTGACAACATCGGCCATTGCTTGAAACGACCTTCCTAATAGCATCTCGCAACTTTGAAACGGTGGCATGTCCATGACGATGAAATCCACCGGAAAGATAAACATGTCTACTTTGACAAGCACATCTTCGCACACTCCGTATGGCTTCACAATGGACCCATCTGCCAATTCAATAGTTGTCGCTGATTTCTTTATTTTTTTCAACCCAAGCTTTTGAAATGTGGACAGTGGCATAAGATTAATGCTGGCCCCTGAATCACATTGTGTTTGTGGAAAATGCTGACCGTCAATAGAACATGGAATGTAGAAGCCTCCTGGGTCTTTCCTCTTCTGTAGTAAACTCCCATGGATGATGGAGCTCACCATCTCATTCACCCGACAAACATTTGTGTCTTTGATCTGCCTCTTCTTGGTGATGATTTCCTTGATAAACCTCCCGTATGCTGGAATCTGCTCTATCATTTCCACTAACTGAATATTTATATGGAGCTTCCTGAACATCTCCAAGAACTTCCTGTAGTGTCGATGCTTTTTCTTCGACCTCGGGTTGTCCGGTAAAGACACAACTGCCTCATCTAAACACTTATGAGGTGGTACATATGGGCTTTTCGGGGCCTCCTCCCCTAAGCTTGCTTCAATGTCACCTTCTAGCATAGGCTTTGGCACCTCATTTACAACTGATGTAACTTGTAACGGCTTCTCTCTCGCAGTGGATGTAACTGTTGGGTTTTATAGGGAGACAGAGAAGGCAGCGGAAACTAAAAAAATTTCTCCCCAACCCATACCGAGGAAACGCGTCAACGTCTATATAATAGGAAAGGATGGTTTGCGGAATCATACCTTGTCCCGAGGCTTGCTCGGCGACAATACCTTGCGCAATGCGCGGTCTTCAACTCCGGACTTTGACGGTGTCTGTGCAGCTCCTGGTCGCACCGGGACTGACAACTCCTACTCGAACCGGACTGTCGGATGACAGTTGTCCTCCTAAGCGGCAGTGTCCTCCCGCCTCTGTAGTAGTCCACATGGACCACCTGGAACTCCACTCTCCTTGTCCCACAAGGAAGTGGAAGGAGTCGCACCCTCCTGTTGACGTACTAGTCGCCAACACGCTCTCCTGCCTCCTGTTGCAACTGCAGTTGTCCTTCCCTTGCTGCACCTCCCTTTTGCGGGAAGCACTTGCTCGGGCTCTCTCACGGTTACCAAAACCAGAGAGAACGACAACTTGCAGAGCAACTGGTTGCACTGAGCTGTACTTTGAGAAGCCCCCAATACCCCTATATATATAGGAGAGTCATGGGACAGGGTTCTCCATCCCGGGCAATGCGGGACTAAAGCAGGAGTAGAAGGGTTCGATAATTTTCCACAAAAAGCAACCGGTTCGCAACTTGAAATGATCGGTTCACAACTGAACCGATCGGTTCGGCCATTGAGCCGATCGGTTGGACCTGAGCCGACCGTTTGGGGCACTCCAACCGATCGGTTGGTGCCCTGAACCGATCGGTTCATGGTCCTAATCCGGCTCAAAAAGACTTTCCTTGTTTCTTTCCCGATTGGTATCGAATACCAATATTATTCCCAATCGAATTGGGCAATTTGAAACCAAAGGAAAATCCTTGCCGACATGACTTCCCAACTGGTCGGTTGCACCAGTTGAGCCGATCGGTTCAACCCTTGAACCGATCGTTTCAACCTGAGCATGAGCCGATCGGCCTGGACACTCCAGCCGACCAGTTCAGCAACCTCAGCCGACCGGTTCATCACATGAGACGATCGGTTGGGAGCACAGGTTGGGCAAAATCAGTCAATTGCGATTTCAATCAATCCGATACTCCAATCAATGCGTCCAACACCTTGAACCATACGATATTGAGCCATCGACTGATTGAGTGTTTAATTGAACTACTAAACTCCTTTAGTAATCAATCTAAACATTGCTTTGTGGACAAAACTCCTCTTCCAGGTTAAATCCTATGTCTGTGACCCTGCAGGTCCATTTCACATTGGCAGTGAAAGTTCATAACACTTATGACTTCACAAGCAAAGAGCAGTGCCTAGTCACACATCAGTGCTACCCAAGTGAAAGTAGAAAGTTGGAGAACAACTTTCATCCTACAATCCGTGAATGGTGTTACAGCGAATGTATAATTCCTTTGTCACTGATATCCCGAATGAACTCGAGGCATGGATCTGTCATCCTGTCAACGTTCACTCACTTTCTTGATCTCAGAGCAGATTGGAAGAGATATGTATGACATCAGTATCACATACTGATTCACACATGCGTGCACGCCTTTCTCAATCCTACTCATCAAGTGGCCATGGATATCAAACTCCCTCAGGAGGGACAAATCCCTTATCTATCACTCACCCCTCAAAAGCCCCATGTGTCAAAGCCACCCAATCATCACCTTTATAACAACCCATGTTTCAGGACTACGTTTGATGATGTCAAAGTGTGCCCAATGACATGTGTTGAGTGCAGTGATTTCAGGTCTAAGAATCACACTCACCACCATCACTGTGAGTACTGACTGTGACTACCATCTCATGGTTCCATGTGTCAAACTCACGGTGGGTCTGTCCGGTACCTTGTTCTCTAACAAGTACCTATGTGTTTGGTTTGATATCTCTATATCATGACTAATGAGATTCTGTCATCAACCAACACCACAATCTAGTCTTGTGTGTCATTGCTGTCTATCTACCTTCCACAATGACATCCGACTAGGTACATAACAAGAATGTACAAACTCTTAGCATTCGTATGATCTCATCGTTCAGGTCATGAACCTGAAGACATACGTCATTGAGTACTGTCATTCTCTAGACATTCAATCTGTTCTATCACTATCTCATATGACTGAACCAGAAAGAATTGGAAGCTTGCCTTTGATGTTTATCAAATCAATCTTATTGTATCCCACCAATCATCCCATGATTGGCTCTCAGGGCACACATACCAACAGACTCCCACTTGCACTGCGAGCCAATCACCCATGAATCATATTCATAGTGATCTTCAAACATGTCCCACATGTTACTGTGCTCTTAGTGCAAACATAGTGAGTACTGACAACACCTTGCCAAAGTCTGTACAAATTGCATGTCTCTCATCTCTTCGTTGTATGTCACATGTATGAGATGGAGTTGCCGTAATATGCGATCTTGTATTCCATTTGCTAACCTTTAGCCACATTGCATGATCAAGGATTCCAGACTTGTCATCAATGAGTGGAATATAAGTTCATCTCATGAACTTTCAGATCCATATAGTATCCACTGTTGTTCACTAACACATAGATACTCGGCATTTCCCTTTTAAATGGCTTTATTGGAACACTTCCAATTATCAACAAACTTTTACTTTCATACATCCTATGTATATTTTGCGATTAATTTTCGGTCCTTTTGGAAGTTCGCATCAATGTAACTCTTTACATCGAACTCTTCCTTATCTCCATAGAACTAGTACTTCACAAGCACTTATCAAGTTCTCATGGTATTCCAGTAACCCTTACTGGAAGCAGACAGACATCCACTCGTCATGTCCCACATACGAGTTATCAGGATGAGCACATCATATTGCCATGTCCTTCATACAAGATGATGAATGCATTTTATTCTTGCCATGTCATACATGCAAGATAATGGGATGATTACATACATGATAGATCCATATCTATTCTTAGTGTTCCGATTCTTCATAAGAATTGGACACTTAGCCTTGGGATACTAACTCCATGTAATATGGACAAGTTTTCTCCCACTGAATCTGTGCATACTGAATACTTCAGTACATATTGCCAATGTATGCTCTCTCTTTCCAGGTCAAGAGATTTTCGAGAACTATCTCTATAGATCTCTATTCCTATCACATAGGAAACATCTCTATCTTCCTTAAAGATAATTTCCACATTCGGATTTCCAATCTAGAACATTTCCATTTCACATCAATATGTGGAATGTGAATACGCTCCCACTAAATCACAGATCCCTTCTTTATCTTTGACATATCAGTCAAACCCTTTGACTATATCATCAAAGTAAAGATCCAATTTTGAGTTGCTTGTACTCAATCAATCACATTGATTAGTCCATTGTAACTTATAGACTTCATTTGCATTAGTGGATTCATAAACCTTATAGGCTGTGTCACGTACACATCCTGTTTTTATTCCTCATAGGAATGCGGTTTTAGTATCCATATGCCAAATGTCTTAGTCATTAAGTTGCAATCAACAAGCATCATCCTTCTCAAAATGTTATCCATGTGTCTTAACACTTAAGACTCATTTGCACTTATGGATATGATCCAATGAGTGATACCATCAAGGTCATACCTTATGGTTCACATGGAAGTCATTTAGGATGTAATGGTTTTAAACCATAACTCAAGATTCGGTTCCTCATATTCATCTTGATAGTTGACTCATCACATGAACAACTCATCACATAGATAATTGAGGTGTATCTCTTATGGATATAAGAACTCACAACCCTTGTGATTCTTAATTTCTTTTATTAGTGTGGGGTATTCATTTATTAAGAAGAATTCAGTTATTTGATAATCATTCTCTAACTCCTTAGAGTATGATTCCTTCTTGATTCAGACATCACCATGCCTTAATCATGAGTTCATTATGATACATTATCATAAACACTCATAAGGATCTCAAACATTTGGTCCAAGTATTTCATTCATTGATCTCATCAAGAATTAATACTTTACCAAATTTGTACTTCATTTATGATAATCTTGAACACTTCAAGATATTCATATTGGTATTTCTCTAAACACCATTTGAAGTATTAGCATTTATTCCAAGAGGTATGTAAATACATCACATGTATTATACCTAATAGGATAATCACTCTCCCACTACATTAGTGAAGATTGATTAATCATGTCCAAGATATTCATGTCTCTTACTGGTTCTATAATCAAAAGAGTCTAGATTTATCCATCACATGAATTTCTCATGATTAATGCTAATTAAATTGTTTGAGTTATCTATGACTTTTAGGTATCATCTTATCTTATGCATATCAAATATCACAAGATAAATAAGGCATTGCCACAAAGATCACATCTTTATAAATTGAAACATCTCTTTATTAATTGCCATCATTGTCATACAATATGCAAAAATAAAGTGTTTCTATCTATTGGCAAGTATGAAATAACAGTTCATAACTGTATTACATGCCTTATTGGCTGAAAATAAACTAAAGTATTCCTATCTATAAAGGCAACACTTGCCCCAAGTAAGAATGCTTTACACTTTACATCTTGATATCATATATCTCAAAAAGTGTTACAAGTTTATTTACATGACACCTTCAAGTAGAGGCTTCAGTCGCCTCCTTCTTCTTTTGTTCTTCCAGGTAGAGAGGACAATTCCTTTTCCAATGTCCTGGCTTTTGACAATGGTGGCAATTTCCTTTCTTGGTCACGCCTCCCTTGGCCTTGAGAGCTGAAGATGGCTTGGACTCCTGGCTAGCTTCAGAACCTTTCTTAGATTTGCCCTTGCCCTTGCGCTTGGACTTGCCTTTCTTGCTCGTGATCACCATCACAGACTTAGGCTTGTCCTTCTTCATCTGTAACTCGGCTGTCCTCAACATGCCCAACAACTCTGACAGTGGCCTATCAAAGTTGTTCATGTTGTAGTTCATCACAAACTGACTGTAAGATTCTGGAAACGATTGCAGTATCACGTCAGTAGCCAACTCTTGGCTCAGTGGAAATCCCAGTCTCTGCAGTATCTCCACATACCCAATCATCTTGAGTGTGTGAGGACCAACTGGATCTCCTTCTATCATGACGCACTTGAACAGTGCCCTAGAAACATTGTATCTCTCTTGCCGTGCCTGATCTTCATACATGTTCCTGAGATGCAGAATCATCTCTATGACACCCATGTTCTCATGTTGCCTCTACAACTCATGGTTCATTGAACATAGCATCAAGCACTTTGCATCAATGGCATCATCAGAATGCTTCTTATAAGCATCCCTTTCTGTCCTTGGTGCATTAGGAGCGGGTTCCTCTGGAATTGGAGTATCCAGGACATAGAGCTTACGCTCTTGAGTGAGAACAATTCTCAATGTCCGATACCAGTCGTGGAAGTTTGTCCCATTTAGCTTGTCCTTGTCAAGGACCGATCGCAAAGAAAAGTTGTTGTTGTTTGTTGCCATTTGAACTACAAAAGGAAAATATGCAATTTTAGTCCAAAACTCATTTTTGACTTATTTGATTGATTTGAAAGTTTGACGATATAATTAGGCCTTTAATTAATTATCGCTCCCACTATTTTACTTCAAATCGATAGCCCTCACCATCAATTCGGAAGATTGCAGCGTACAACCTTCTAGTAGGCAAGATCCTGAAATCCTCTAAGCCATGGACCAGCTAGGGCTGTCACCCACAACATAGATCTCTCAGGTAGGCAACTTTTGCCAATTGCATCATATGCAACTCTTGATAAGATGTCATATACAACTCTTTGCAATGATCATCTCTATGCCTCAAGGCGCTAGATCCTATCTAGGTCACCTTGTTAAGTCCAACCCAAAGCAAACACGATGAATATGCACCCTGCTTGGGCAGACCCACACATTCATCCTTCATGCTTCCACGAGATAGACGGTGCACCACGCTTGGGCGTGCCCACACTTGGTCGATCAAGCTTTTCACGTGTGTCGCATTTGGAAGGCATCTAAAACTTAATATTTAATGAGGGATTTGGTTTTATATACATATACGTATCCAATCACCACAATACATAGTACGTATCATATACATGTTATATCCCACAGAAAACATGCACAAACGATAAAAAGTGATGATTATGGCCATCCTAATGTGATTCCTCGAGCCAAGAGGAATCACGGTCATCTAGGTCTACATCACATGCAACCTGTACAAGATGAACATCTGTGCCTTGCCATCCGAGTAGATCAACTCATCACATGAACGATCTGTACTCTCCAGCCGGTCGTCTGGGTGCCACCAGCCGATCGGTTGGCTCCTCCAATCGATCGGTTCGCCTGGTCGTCGTGCATCTCGTCATGGCCGCCACCCGCTCGTCTTGCTCCTCGAACCGGTCATCAACCGATCGGTTCACTCCTTGAACCGACCGTTTGGAAAGTCAACCGATCGGTTCACTCCTTGAACCGAACGTTTGAATAGTCATCTTGATGTCCGCCGGTCTTTGACATAACAGGAAATAAAATCCTATTCTATTTATTACATTTCTTTAAAAAAAGGAAACCCCGAGTTACATTCGGGGGGAGCAAAGGTAGGAAAGAATCTCGAATTATTTCGAGTTACATCGGGAATAAGAGCGGGAAGATCGGTGCGCAGACCGAGATGCAAGCAACCACAAACAACCAATCACAGATAGGGGTTTATGGGCCATAATCATGCTACACACATCCACCACAAAACTCGTTTAAGGGTGACGCGTATCGAGTGCATTAATAATACATATCATATATGTAATTAGGGATTTGTGGATTTAGGATTGGACATGCATAAAGCCGATATTATTCGCATCGTATGCAATAAATAAAGGTGACAAACCAAAATCGATCATATCGATATTCCTAAAATATAGAGCAGTTGACGTGGCTCTGATACCACTGTTGGGTTTTATAGGGAGACAGAGAAGGCAGCAGAAACTAAAAAAAATTCTCCCCAACCCATACCGAGGAAACGCGTCAACGTCTATATAATAGGAAAGGATGGTTTGCGGAATCATAGCTTGTCCCGAGGCTTGCTCGGCGACAATACCTCGTGCAATGCGCGGTCTTCAACTCTGGACTTCGACGGTGTCTGTGCAGCTCCTGGTCGCACCGGGACTGACAACTCCTACTCGAACCGGACTGTCGGATGACAGTTGTCCTCCTAAGAGGCAGTGTCCTCCCGCCTCTGTAGTAGTCCACACGGACCACCTGGAACTCCACTCTCCTTGTCCCACAAGGAAGTGGAAGGAGTCGCACCCTCCTGTTGACGTACTAGTCGCCAACACGCTCTCCTGCCTCCTGTTGCAACTGCAGTTGTCCTTCCCTTGCTGCACCTCCCTTTTGCGGGAAGCACTTGCTCGGGCTCTCTCACGGTTACCAAAACCAGAGAGAACGACAACTTGCAGAGCAACTGGTTGCACTGAGTTGTACTTTGAGAAGCCCCCAATACCCCTATATATATAGGAGAGTCATGGGACAGGGTTCTCCATCCCGGGCAATGCGGGACTAAAGCAGGAGTAGAAGGGTTCGAGAATTTTCCACAAAAAGCAACCGGTTCGCAACTTGAAATGATCGGTTCACAACTGAACCGATCGGTTCGGCCATTGAGCCGATCGGTTGGACCTGAGCCGACCGTTTGGGGCACTCCAACCGATCGGTTGGTGCCCTGAACCGATCGGTTCATGGTCCTAATCCGGCTCAAAAAGACTTTCCTTGTTTCTTTCCCGATTGGTATCGAATACCAATATTATTCCCAATCGAATTGGGCAATTTGAAACCAAAGGAAAATCCTTGCCGACATGACTTCCCAACTGGTCGGTTGCACCAGTTGAGCCGATCGGTTCAACCCTTGAACCGATCGTTTCAACCTGAGCATGATCTGATCGGCCTGAACACTCCAGCCGACCGGTTCAGCAACCTCAGCCGACCGGTTCATCACATGAGCTGATCGGTTGGGAGCACAGGTTGGGCAAAATCAGTCAATTGCGATTTCAATCAATCCGATACTCCAATCAATGCGTCCAACACCTTGAACCATACGATATTGAGCCATCGACTGATTGAGTGTTTAATTGAACTACTAAACTCCTTTAGTAATCAATCTAAACATTGCTTTGTGGACAAAACTCCTCTTCCAGGTTAAATCCTATGTGTGTGACCCTGCAGGTCCATTTCACATTGGCAGTGAAAGTCCATAACACTTATGACTTCACAAGCAAAGAGCGGTGCCTAGTCACACATCAGTGCTACCCAAGTGAAAGTAGAAAGTTGGAGAACAACTTTCATCCTACAATCCGTGAATGGTGTTACAGCGAATGTATAATTCCTTTGTCACTGATATCCCGAATGAACTCGAGGCATGGATCTGTCATCCTGTCAACGTTCACTCACTTTCTTGATCTCAGAGCAGATTGGAAGAGATATGTATGACGTCAATATCACATACTGATTCACACATGCGTGCACGCCTTTCTCAATCCTACTCATCAAGTGGCCATGGATATCAAACTCCCTCAGGAGGGACAAATCCCTTATCTATCACTCACCCCTCAAAAGCCCCATGTGTTAAAGCCACCCAATCATCACCTTTATAACAACCCATGTTTCAGGACTGCGTTTGATGATGTCAAAGTGTGCCCAATGACATGTGTTGAGTGCAGTGATTTCAGGTCTAAGAATCACACTCACCACCATCACTGTGAGTACTGACTGTGACTACCATCTCATGGTTCCATGTGTCAAACTCACGGTGGGTCTGTCCGGTACCTTGTTCTCTAACAAGTACCTATGTGTTTGGTTTGATATCTCTATATCATGACTAATGAGATTCTGTCATCAACCAACACCACAATCTAGTCTTGTGTGTCATTGCTGTCTATCTACCTTCCACAATGACATCTGACTAGGGACATAACAAGAATGTACAAACTCTTAGCATCCGTATGATCTCATCGTTCAGGTCATGAACCTGAAGACATACGTCATTGAGTACTGTCATTCTCTAGACATTCAATCTGTTCTATCACTATCTCATATGACTGAACTAGAAAGAATTGGAAGCTTGCCTTTGATGTTTATCAAATCAATATTATTGTATCCCACCAATCATCCCATGATTGGCTCTCAGGGCACACATACCAACAGTAACTTCACCTTGACACATGGCCTTCACCTGCTCTTCTTGCCTAGGTGCAGGAGTAACCGTGATGGGCTCTTGGCGGGTTTTTCTGACTGGAAAATATCCGCCTGGTAGTCCATAATGACTGCAAGGATACAGTATTTTTGGTGTATCCTCCGTATCAAAATACATCTTGTCTTTCTCCTGGACCTCCACCACCGGGGGCTCTGCCTTAGTAATCACAGATATGTACTTTACTTGATGATGTGCTGGAACAACCTCTGCATTCCCAGTCTGTCTTTGTTGATTGGCATGCTTCATGGCCTCCACTTCATTGGAAATCTGGGTCACAGTCGTCTCTAGTGCCCTCATCTGTGCTCCATGGCTTTGCAATGTTTGCCCAAATTTAGTCAAGATCTCACCTTGGAACTGCAACTGCTTACTAAACATGCTCATCATCTCCTGATTCTGTTGCACCACTTGACTAAGCAACACAGTTCTTTTATCTTCTGCCGTTGACTGCGGCTTTGCATCTGGATCTTGTAGGAAGTTGTTTGGGTCTTTCCATGATAATTTCTTATCCTTCCTCCAAGCATAATCATTGTTCCTATAGCCCTGTTGTTGCATAAATTTGACCTGGGCTTCCTCATCAGATTCTGCATCTTCTTTGGCAAGCAATTTCTTAGCTAGAAGGTCTAATTTATCATTCAACTCCTTAATGGCCCTGGATTCACCTGCGACTTTGACTTGTTCTGGTGCATCCATGTTGCCCCAAGATTGCTTCTTTGCCCTATTTTTCATAATCTCCCAACACCTCGTGTCTGTGTTGTTCCAAAAGAATCCTGAAACTGCGGAATCTAGGTTACTTATATCATGCTCGGAGAGAGCAAAATCAAATATTTTTACCTGCGTCTCCTTGTCAAGACCATGATGTGGGAACCTCCTAAGCATGATCTGAAACCTTTCCCAGGTCTCAGAGTAAGTCTCTCCTGCCTTCTGGGTGAAATTGTGGGTTTTTCTGATCATGTCATTTGTCTTATCTGGCGGAAAGAACCTTTCAAAGAATACTTCGACCATGTGGTTCCATGATTGCACATATTCATCGTCAGGATTATTCAGCCATTCTCGTGCGTTTCCCGCCAAAGAGCTCAGAAACAGCTTTAGGTAGAGTGCATCTTGCAGGAACCTGTCAATTTTGACCATATCACAGTTCTCCACGAATTGGCTTATATGGGTCACTGGGTCTTCGTTCTTTATCCCATGGAATGCATTTGACTTGACTAAGTTGATTAACGCAGGATCAATCTTGTAAGTCGGAATGTTGATCGCCTGCTTCTTGATTGGCCCCTTTGAAGTAGATGAGGAAGACACCTTGATCTTCTCCCATATCGTCTGTTCCTCTGCCATTTCTTCTTATTCGGATTCGGAATCTGTTTCTTCCAAGTGGTCTTGATTGTAATCCTCCTCGTCGTAAGGTCCCGGCTGTGGAACCTCTGGTGCCTGTTGCGTGTAGTCAGTGCTACGCGTCTGCACCATGCACAGTACCTGCAAAATGAAAATTTGAGTTCAGTATCGTGCTAGACGATTACAAAAATTGGAAAGATAGACTATGCATTTTAGAAATGATTTCAAAATAATAAAAATAAAAGGTGGCCTAGAATGGCTGCTTGCAGCACTCGTAGTGCCAACAATTACCGTGTCCCCGGCAATGGCGCCAAAAACTTGACACAATTTTACCGTGCGTATAACGCAAGTGTACGCGTCAATGTAGTATAGGCCTTTTTGAGGCCCGAGTCGAGCTCAGGGACACTGAACTGTCAGTGGACTACTACTAACTGTTCACAATCAGCTAGACCGGTTAAAAAGGTTTTAGGAGTTGATTAAAAAGAAAATAAAAATAATGGAAGACAAAGCAATCGATTAAAGGTTTAATTTAATCAATTTAGGTGAAGAACTTTAGGATTGCAGTTTCACCGCGGGTTTCCATTGTATGAATTTCTATATAGTAATCCAGGTTCATCTCTCAATCTGGGTAGTGGCCTGTAGTCAAAATTGTCCACTGTCGTGGTACAATTCACTACCTATGTCTAGGTCGGTTCTACCGTCGTAGTAACCTACACCCTAAACTAGGTGCATTAATATTGACCTCTAGGTTTCCACCATTAATCTTACATCACCTTGTTCAAGGGATTTGTTAATTAATGTGAATTTCATCTCTTTTCAACCGTTAATTCTTCTTTCAAAGTAATTAAGGGAATTAGATTATTATTATGGTGATCAAGCATAACAATATAATTGAGAAAACGAATTCATACCACAGAAATAAGAGATTAATAATGAATTACTATGATAAAAATGTCATACAATGCTTCCCCGGGCTACTCCTGGTCCTAAAGACAAAGGGGATTAGCCCCGCATGTTCATCTCAGAGCAAAACATGGTAGAGAAAAGGGGAAACATGGAGAAAAACGTGATTAAGTAGTGAAACCCCTGAACGGAGAAGATCTAAGTGTTCCTTGGCGTGGAATGCGCGATCTACAGCCTTTCGGCGGTGAAAAACGTCTTCTTCGGTCTCCAGAACGGCAGGGGCGTGCTTCTAGGCTCTGTTCTTCTCTCCACACATTCTCAGGACGTGTGCAGTGGCTAATGACGTCATAGATTGCTCCTGGCTGCCGTCATTAGGTATAATCACCGAGTTAGGTCGCCAAAATATCACAGTCGTCTGATTTAGATTGATCTGAAACAAACTTGTATCTGACGGTGTCGATACCATCGATGCGGGTCGATGGTATTGACCTTGCACGATATCGGCAAGTCTTCTTTCTCTTCATTGTTGCGCCTGATGCTGACTCGATACCATCGACAAGGGTCGATGGTATCGACCACCCTAAGGCATCGGTTTTATCCTTTTCCATCGTTGTAGCTCCTCTTGTCGATAGTATCGACTTCTTGGTCAATAGTATCAACTATCTTCTCGCCAGCAACCTGATGGTATATCAATACCATCGACACTCATGTCGATAGTATCAACATTGTGATGCTCCTTGTGACTGGCAACCTGTGGTCATGTCGATGGTATCAACAACAACAAATATTCATTTTTCCTAAAATTGCAACACAAAACCACATAAGCCGAAATAAAACATATTATTGTAATCATTTATGCTCAAAATACTAAAATAAGGGAGATTTGACACTGAGAAAGATCATAGACCACATTAAATGAATTATGCAATATTAACAACCAAAATGACCAATAAATGCATAAAACACAAGTAAAACAAGTCTATAAATGCGACTCAAAATCATCACATCAATGTTTCTGGTTGCACGGGCACATCCAGCATTGTTTCTTCCACTGGAGATGTAGGGGTAAGCATCTTGGACTTTTCAGGAATGTGACTTGCTATTTGCATCGCTTCATGTATTATTTCATGTGACTTAGAAAGAGAACTCGGCTGGGTGATCTCCTTACATATTAAGACAATCACTGGTGGAGGGAAGGGTGGGCTGAAGAACCCTTTGTCATTGTGGTCAGTTTGATCTATATAGATATTTGTTTTCCTGCCTCTGTTCTACTCGGAGGAGCATCCACTTCCTTGTTCTTGCACTTCCTGATTGCCAATTTCTTTCTTTATACGGGCTTAAGTTATTTAGCTTCTTGTATTGTATATATTATATCTTCGTTGTTGGCAGGTGATTGGGGGTCTATAGCTCTCCTGATTGCACTCGAGTGCATCTTATTCACCTCCTCTTTGGTGGACTGTAACTTGTGGGCATCATAATATACCATTTTAGGGAGAGGCAGTAGGAGTTTGGAGAAGCTTTGTTTATAGAATAGTTTGCTGCCCTTCTATGCCAGGATACCAGTATTTATCAGGGACTTGATATATATCTTTGTATGCCCCTTTGTGTGCTTATATTTTAGTACTTACTCAACACCCAGGAACTAATATATATTTCAAATTATGTGATCTCTCATGCAGAATTCTTTAATCCGCTTTGCCTCAGATCCTACAACAGTTGATAATCTGTCTATCAGTAGTCTTCCTATATTTAGTGGTCTTTTATTCAACATAGACCATATAAGGAAAAAATCTCCTTTAGAAACTCCCCTAGTTTCAGACCTCACGAAGACTATGTTTGTCGTAATTTTCTGCATGCTCTTGCTAAAGTCGGAGGTGATGAGCATTTCCTTAAAGAGTTATTCAGACTATGCTTGAAATCTCCTATGAGTTTTCCCACATCTTGTGGCTACTATAGCCTAATGCCTCCTTTTAAGCAAGCACAGTCGAGTAGTCCTGTGCTTCTTCTATCATCTTTATGAAGATAATATTTAAAATAGCCTTAGTGATCATGTGATCTTCACCCCCTATCCTCACCTCCAACTTGAATTCCCCGCCGCATTTCTTACGTTCAATGTAGCTGATAGGAAGCTTCTCTAGCGATGACATGAACTTAGATGTGAGTTCTGTGAGAGAAGGGGCTTCATTTGTGCATAGAGTATGCAAGTTGGCCTCTTCCAAAAACTTCATTGTTCTATCATATATCCCCATCTTCTTGAAGTCGCTGAAATCCAGGTATTGTATCATCCTGAAGCTCTTGGTCTTCATTATCAGGTCAAAGTGTGACTGATGAAATTGGTATCTTGGTGTGAATGTTGTTGACTGCTTGATTTCCTTTTCTTATGGCTCTTTCCTAGCCATACCAGAGTCAGCCTACTGCCCTGGGGTCTTCGATTCGTCCTCAACTTCCAGCTTCCTCTTCTTGACGTCCTTAGTATCATTGGCATGTAGTTTGCGTTTCCCCATTTTCTTGAGCTCACTCTCAGATGACTGGTACTCATATGTTTCTATCTCTGTAGTCCCTTGGGACTCCTCTGGCATATTGTAGTTCAAGATGTTTTCATACTTCTTCTTGATAAGCTCCAGGTGAGCTATGTCCTTTTCTTTCAAGTTTGTATCTTCACTAAGATTTTTCTCAATTTTACTGATAGTCTCTTGGACTCCAACAAGGGATGTCATCTGCTTTTCCAGGGCGTCAGAGGTGGATGAAGGCATTCTGTAATTTTAGTAAACAATTGGTCCTCGGGCGCTCCTTGAGTAGGTAATTTCAATATTGTTATATTTTGTAAATTTTCTTTGCATTGATTTATATCTGTGGCAATTGAGACAAGAAGGTTTTGTGGTCGCGATGATTTGACAAGAGGGTGTCACATTCGTGACTAATGTCATGACCAAAATAGGTTAGAAGCTCGAAATAGAACCAAGGTGTGTCGTGACTGCGACAAATGTCATGACCAAATCGATTGAAACATATGTCACGACTGCGACTAGCACGAGAGAGGGGATGGAGAAGTTATGGAAAAACTAAAGAAAAACTAAGAAGCATGTCACGAATGTGATGAGTGTTGCGACTGAGGTCAGTCAAGAACGTAGTATGGTGTTTCAGCCTGTAGAGATCACAAGAATGTCATGATCGAACCGTCTTCTGGCCAAGGCATCGAAAGGAAGAAACAAAAGGAAAACTTGGGAAAAAGTGATAGCGCAAAGTGGTAAACATCGCGGTCGAATCGGTCACGACTGCCACCGACGCGAGAGTAGCTGAGAGGACCAAATTAGGGCTTCCTGGGGTGAGAAAATAGGGAAAATGATGATCGGGGGAGAGAGAAGATTTGTGCACATCGGATGGGTAGGGCAAAGGGGTGAGAAAATAGATGAAACATACATTTGGTAAAGAAAGAGAGTTGGTACCTTTTAGTAGAGAGAGAAATAGAAAAGAGACAGTGGCGGGAGAGCAACTCAATAAACATGGAAGTGGTGATGGCTCATGCTCGTCGACATGGAGGGTGTCTGCGATCGTCTGGCTTGGCGTCGACCACTTCACGATGACCTAATTCTTTGTAGCTTTTGTTCTTTAGAGTAGGAGTGCAAGAGAGAACAAAGTATTTATTGTTGCGAAGGTGTCCCCTTTTTATATGGTGAGCATCATGACCGTGACATATAACTAACAAAGCTTTTTCCGCGATCGCGACATGTGTCATGACCGTGACATCAAAAGGGTGCTTTGATCAGAAGAGGGAATTAAAGTAATTATTTAGTTTTACAGCTAAGCATGTATATGTACACATCTAAAAGGGGAAATAAAACCATAGCAAACAAAATTGATTCTAGTATTTACGGGTTATTTTTAGAGGAGTTCAAAATTGCTTTAAATAGAGAAGTTATAAATTAGACTAAGTGGTATGTACACAGATTAGACTAAGTGGAGAAAATTAGAGAGTCTTGCAATATTAAAGAAGATAATAGATCCTTGGGTTTCCTCCAAAGAAGTGCTAATTTAAAGTCTTTTGCTTGACTCTCCCATTATGTTCTCATCATCCTTTGGCCTGTGTTGGTGACTACTCACATATTTCATCTGATGCTAGATTGGGTTCCTTGAAACTTATTTCTGACCTCCTTACAAAGGCCTCATCTTCATAGTATCTCTTTACCATGTGTCCATTCATCTTGAACGTGCCAATCTTATTGCTGGAGATTTTTATCATTCCGGATGGATAGGTCTTCACTACAAAAAAGGGGCCAGACCATCTAGTTCTGAGCTTTCTGGGAAATAACCTTATGCTGGAGTTGAATAGAAGAATTTTGTCCTCTTCATGCACATCTTTGTTTTTTAGGTGGGCATCATGCCACACCTTAGTCCTTTAATTATAGATTTGTGCATTCCTATAAGCATGCAACCTCAACTCTTCAATCTTGTGAACTAATCGAGACTGAAATTGGAAAAAGAGATATGAACAGAAAGAAATAACCATCGATAAAGGAACATGGAACCATTCTATTTCATAGAGGTACCAAACGCACTTCCGTCTCTCAGAATACTGTCTTACCGACTGCGCCAGAGACCCAAGACCAAGAGCAGATAGCAGTGGGTGAGATGATTCATCCTCTAAACCCAGAGTTGGCGTTGAATATTCTCTATCATCTTTCCCAAGAGTAGTAGTATCAGTAGCCTCCTGTGCGCATGGATATGATGCTATTTCCGGAGGTATGGAGAAGCATAGGACTAAGCTAATTCATTCCCCCCAACCCTTTTTGAGAAAGCTTTTGTCCTCCTCCCTCTATCTTTTCCCGCTTTTCCCCTCTTCCCCTTGGACGTGAAGTTCTTGGAGTTAGAGAAACCTTTTCTTGCCTACTTTGTCTAGATCCATATTCAGAAATTTGATAGCCCAAAGGGCTTTGTGCTCTAGTTCAATAGGTAGATGGTAGTATTTCCTGTAAATCAGTCTGTAGGGCATTTTGCCTATAGGTGTTTTGTATGTCGTGCGGTAAGCCCATAATGCATTATTGAGCTTCATGGACCAATCCTTCCTTATACGACTTACTGTCTTCTCCAGGATCTGCTTGATTTTCCTGTTAGATACTTCTACTTGCCCCAAGGTTTGTGGATGGTAGGGTGTTTCCACCTTGTGCTTGATTCCATACTTCTCAATAAAGCTTCAAACTATTTTTTCCCATAGTGGGATCCTCCATCACCTATGATGGTGTGTGGGACCCCAAATTGTGAAAAGATAGTTTTTCTCAAACAACTTAATCATAACCTTTGAGTCACAGGTTAGGGTAGCAACAACTTCTACCCACTTTGAGACATAGTGTACAATGACAAGAATATATTGGTTTCCTTTTTATGATGGGAATGGTCCCATATAATCAATCCCCCATACATCAAAAATTTCTACTTTGACCCAATCGTCCATAGGCATCTCATTCCTTTCACTGATATTTCATGTGAGCTATCACTCCTTACAAGTCTTAACAAATGACATAGCATCTTTGAAGAGTGTCATCCATTAGAAGCCTGACTGTAGAACTTTTGTAGCGGTCCTTTCTCCTCCGTGGTGACCTCCATAAGGTGAGGAATGACATTCCTAGAGGATTTGAGGTACTTCTTCTTCCTGCACACAACAATGATATAAATTGTCAGAGCATCTTTTGAATAAGAGATGGTCGTCCCAGTAATAGTTTTTTTGATCGAAGAGCATCTTCTTCTTATTATTATAGGTAATCTCGGGTGGCAACTGCCCACAGGCTAGATAGTTACAAATGTTAACAAACCAATGTAGGGTTGTTCAACTAACTGGGCCATTAACAGAGCTTCACTACCGTAGTTTTCATTTACGGTCAATTGATTTTCCTCAGTGAAAAACTATCCTTGATAGGTGGTATGTGACCACATTCTCGGTTCCTTTGTTATCAATAATTTCATGATCGAATTCTTGTAGTAGCAAGGGCCACCACAACATTCTTGACTTTGTGTCCTTTTTCTGCATAAGGTACTTTATAGCTCCATGATCAGTGTATACCTTCACCAATGATCCTATTAAGTATGATCTAAACTTATCAAAAGCAAAGACAATTGCTAGCATTTCTTTCTCTGTTTTGGTATAATTCACTTGGGATTCAACCAAAGTTTGTCTTGCGTAGCAGATCACATGATACTTTTTGTCCTTCTTTTGTCCTAGAACAACTATGATAGTGAAATCACTTACATCACACATGATTTTGAAGGGTGGCTCCCAATCTGGCACTTGTAGGATTAGGGTTGTTGTCAAGTCTTCTTTGAGGGTGTTTAAGGCTTCTAAACATTTTTGTTTAACTTAAATTTAGCATCTTTAACGAGGAGGTTCAATATGGGCTTAGCAATCTTCAAAAAATCTTTTATGAATCACCTGTAGTATCCTGCATGTCCTAAAAAAATCCTTACTCATGTGACAAACTTAGGTGGTGGAAGCTTAGATATGGCCTCAATCTTACTTAGATCAACCTATATCACTTTCTTGGAAATCTTATGCCCTAAGACGATGCCGTCGTGCACCATAAAATGACATTTTTCCCAATTTAGAACCAGGTGTTTCCTTGTAGCATTGCAAGACTAGGGAGAGATTTTTCAGACACTCATTGAAGTCTATTCCATATATAGAGAAGTCATCCATGACAAATCCCACTATATCTTCTAGGAAATTAGTAAGCATGGATATCATGCAACGTTGGAAGGTTGCGGGCGCATTACACAACCCGAGTGGCATTCTTCTAAAAGCATGTGTGCCATAGATATAGGTAAAGGTTGTCTTTTCCTAATTGCTAGGATGAATTGGTACTTGATAGAATCCTAAATACCCATCCAGAAAATAGAAGTAATCATGATGTGCTAATATTTCTAGGACTTGATCAATAAGGGTAGAGGAAAATGGTCTTTTCTTGTAGAAGCATTCATTTTTTGATAATCTATGCACATACGCCAATCTGCTATGATTCACATTGCTACCTCATCTCCATCCTCACCTCTTATGAGGGTCATTCCACCTTTCTTGGGTACTACATGAATAGGGCTTACCCAATTACTGTCACTTATAGGGTAAATGATTCCGACATTATACAGCTTAATTACTTCTTTGTTCACAACTTCCTTTAGTATTTGATTCAACTTCCTTTGTGGATGAGCTAGAGGTTTAGTTGTTTCCTCAAAGTTGATTTTGTGCATACACAAGGCAGGACAAAGGCCTCTGATATCCTCAATAGAATACCCTATAGCTTTTCTATGCAATCTGATTTCCTTTAGCAATTTTTCTATATGTTCATTTGCCAGGTTTGCATTAACTATCACATGATTCCTCTCCTCATCATTGAGGAATTTATATTTCAACCCTTTAGGCAGTAGCTTTAACTTTAGCTTCAATTTTAGATCTTCCTTCTCTTCTGGGGTTTGATCGAGGGACACATACTTTGCTATTTTGAAGGTTACTTCTTCCTCATCACTAAACTCCTCCTCATCGGGTTGCTTCAGGTAGTCTAAAATCTCAACCACTTCTGGGTCTTCCAGACTCAGGTCAGGGTTGTTCAAGGATCACATAAGAGGATCGACAACTACCTTATCCCCTTGCACTTCTTCACAATATTGATTGTAGTTATCCATGAAGTAAGCTGACTCAAAGAGAGAGGGTCCCCTCACGACATCTTGCACACAAAAATCTATATGATCATTACCAACATGCAAAGAAATTATCCTTTCTACCATGTCTACTAGAGCTCTTCCCGTGGTGAGGAAGGGTCTCCCAAATATCATTGGGCATTTTGGGTCCTTAACAATTTTGATCACCACTATATCACATGGTATAAAGAATCACCCAACCCCAATTGGGACATCCTCTACTATTCCCACTAGTCTCGTA
Source organism: Alisma plantago-aquatica (assembly GCA_963693085.1). NCBI lineage: Eukaryota > Viridiplantae > Streptophyta > Magnoliopsida > Alismatales > Alismataceae > Alisma > Alisma plantago-aquatica. Next base: position 452,552,525 of record OY856413.1, on the reverse strand, counting down.
AAGGTGTAGTCGACTAACTTGATTCTCATTCCAGTTTTCACCATACCCATTATCTAATCCTTTGAGCTAGGGTTATGAGCATAAGGCTAATGCTTACTCTGAAGTCAGCTAACCCCTTTCTATCCACATTGTCTCCAACACAAAAGGGGATATTAAATGCCCCTAGATCTTTCTTATTTGTGGGTAGCTCAACTGGAAGAAAAGCTCTCAACATTTTGACCAATTGTACTATATTGACATGGTCCCCTCTCCTTCTCTTTGTGATCAAGTCCTTGAAGAACTTAGCATATGTTGGTATCTCTTCAATTGCATCTAGAAACAAGATATCCAGGTGCAATTTCTTTACTGTCTCCATAAACTTCTTGTATATCTTCTTTAGATGAGCTTTGATTAGTTTGTAGGGAAATGGGACTCTCAAAGTAGAAGGATTTCTTTGCATAAATTCCTCTTCTATAGGATCTAGGTTTTTCCTCTTCTTTAGATGACCCTTGCATCCTTCTTCTCTTTACAACTCTCTTCCTCTTTTTCCTCATCAGTGGGCTCTTCTCTTTCAAATTCTTCTTGCACAATTACTTTTTTAGGTTGTGGCTCATTACGGTCTCTTTCCTCTATGATGTTCTTGGTTCTAGAATCTTTTAGTGTCCTCCCAGATCAAAGGTGGCCATCTTATCAGTTTCTGTGTCTGACAGAATTTTCCCTAAAGGATTCTTTACAAGCTCTGCCAGTTGAGCTAGTTGTTGATCAATTTGTCTTTGATGCATTTGCATGTATACCATCTGAGTTTGCATTATGGTAACACACCTGAGTTGGTGATGGAACTTTGGGTGAGCTGGTCATTCATAGAAGCCTGCCTTTTTGCAAAATCAAATAGTTGAGCGGTCATGTCAGGTTAGTTGTTATCCTTGGTATGACTCTGACTTTGATTTTCTCCCTAACTTTGTCGGCTTGTATTTTTTTGACTTCAATAGTTATTTTTTTTGTATGATATCTAGTAGTTCTAGTATATTGTGTTGGTCCACCTTTCTTCTCAAATCTCAGAGGTGGCTTAGATGAACCACTCAGTTGATGAGAGTTCCCAACAGTGTCTTTATTGCCACAATTGAATCCTAGATGGTCTGGCCGTTTAAAATTTGCATAAGAGACATTTTCTATCTCTTCTTCACTTTCACTTTGTTCACTTTCTTCCAGTCGTGTATAGATACAATTGTCGACTCTATGTCCTCCTTCACCACACGTAACACTTCATGACTTTCTCAATGTGTTTCTTACCTCTGCCTCCAGTGTCTTTGAGTTGTTTGATGTCTGTGGCAATCTTCTAAATTTGAGATGTAATGGTTTCCAGAGTCTTGGCTTCGATTGATGGTCCTTTAGAGCCAGCCTTCTTGGCTAAACCTCTACCACTTCTTTCATACTCCATGCCTGCTTGCAATGCATCCATGTTGTCAATGATCTTCATAGTTCTACTCGACTTCTTTCCAAGGAAATCACTCCTGACTGCTGCATTCAGTGAGGTTTTCTCTATGGGAGTTAACCCATTATAAAATGTTGTCACCAGGAATCCCTTACACTAGTTATGGTTCGGACAATCCCTTTGATATTCTGATACTGTTCCCAAACTTCATGAAGATTTTCTCTAGGTTTTTGCATGAAGGAAGTGATATTTTTCATATTTTGAATGGTTTTTCTTAGTGAGGTAGAATTTAGTGATGAAAGCATCAACAAGGAGAGTTCATCCATCTATAGACTGCTGGGGTAGATTAAGGTACCAGGATAGATCTTTATATTAGAGAGACAAAATGAATCCCTTGCAATATATGAATTCTTGAGGCACTCCCCTCATCTTGATGGTGTCGCAGATTTTTTGAAGGCGTCAAGATGATAGTAAGGATTCTTGTTCCTCAAATTCCCTTAGAAAGGCTTATTCTGGATCATAGAGATGACCATTGGTTTCAACTCAAAATTATTCACATCAAATCATGCTATAACGATCAAGCATCTTGATTCATTAGCCCTAGTTGTGGCTAGCTCTCTTAGAGTTTTCTCTTCTTCATCATCTTCACTTTCACTGTTTTGGTTGTCATGTTCACGTTCATGTTCATGGTGATTCCTTTGGTGTCTTCTACGGTGGTGATGGTGTACCACTCCTCTTCGCGTCGCTCTTCCTCATGGTGATTACAGTCTGAGTGACATTCATCCCTTTCTTCTTCGATTTCTAGTGGGTGTCGATTGCATTGGATCCTTGTATTCCAATCTTCCCAGTAAGACTGCCATCTACACAAGGTAGCATGTTTTCTTGAAAAGGATTTGAGGTGTTGGTTAAATCTTCTTCCCTTCTGGATACTTAAGTAAATCGCACAGTCAAGTTAGAGAATTGGACGTGTAAAAAAATATTTTGGGTAATCGTAAAGTAGCAGATTTAGAGTTTTTGTGCAGTCAAGCTTAAGGCTAAGCTTGAGGCATGGGTGTATAGTGAGTAGAATCATGTTCTTAATAGTACCATTTTGCCTTGTCCTCGGGGACATCACCAAAAAGTTGATCGGCCTAAATCTCACATCCAAAATGGAGTTGATCTAGAGTAGTCAGACTCTTAGATTTATAACCCAACACTCTCTTTTTTTGGTCGGTCTAAAATGTGTGTTGCTATATATTACCAAAAAACTTTGGGCACATGGTACCCCATTACATCACAAAAGATAGCAAAATAAATCCTAGCAATGAAACCAGTGCCCCACACATGGGGAAACACTGGATCCTCAAGATAAACTAGGAAAAGAAGGAGACCTAAAAAACTCCAAGCAACTAGTTCCAGACTTTCCTACCAGAAGAAAAACTATCTCGAATTGCCATACATACAAAAAGCACACCCACAAATGGTAAGACAGATCAACATAGCTCATACAACCGTTATTCGATCCAGAATCAACTGTTGAAGTTGCAGATCTGCTCTAGTCACTAGAAACCATGATCCATGTTAGGATAGCACCTGACAAAGGATCTCTATGCATCACACATCTTTAGGAAGCAACCTGAACCATAGATCCAGCAGAAATCGAGCATTCTTGCATAGAAGAGCGATCAAGAAGGGAAGATTAACATCAACCTTTGCCTCTTATCACATCATCACTAACAATCAAACCACCCACAAGGTGTGGTGACATGCCAAGTTTAGGGAATCCTTCAAGCTTCAATCCTCGAAAGCAACACCCTATGTTGTCCTGCAAGGGTCCTAGACTAAAGCCTCCAGTTCAGGGATTAGTGAGCATAATGTTTACCTTCATGCCACACCAGAAACACAGCTTACAAACACTAATGAATGCAAGCAACATTCTGTCGAACATATGAAGGATGTTCCATGGATTTTCCCCGTGGACGGAACCTGTAACCTAGCAACAGACAGGAGCGAAGCCCGACCGCACTGATATTCACTATGTCGAGGAGCACGAACCCCGTAGGAAGCGCGCCGCCGGCATACAGCAGCTATATCAGAGCTCCAACTGCCAGGGTAGAGACCGCGCCTGCACAACCTTGACAGATGCCACCTTCGCTAGCGGCTGGACACGTCGCCGATAACCACCCAGCGAACTTATCCACCCGCTGCCGCAGTCCCACCACAACATTGGGCTCTGGGCTCCCAATGAAGGGAATCGTAGACGACTTGCGGACGGGCCGTCTCTGCCCTGGAATACCCAGGTCTCACTCAGAGGATGGGAAGGGGACGTGTAGATGGAGCAGCACACGATTCCCATGCCTGATTGGGAAAGGCTCTTTCTACCCATCTCACTTGAATGGACTAGAGTCGCCGAAGACGAACACCAGACCTGTTGCTCAGATCTGGACCTCGTGGTTCATCGCATCCCTCCACCAAACCACCACATCTGAGTCGACGTCCAGCCTGCATCCTTCTCCATCGAAATGTTGTGAACTTCCCTGCTCAGCCTCGGAAGCTGTTGGGAGCTAGGGGGAGGAAGCCATCAAGGAGACGCTCCCTCCCCCCAGCGGGAGCTGCCGAGAAAGGGTAGAGAGAAGCGGGAGAAATCCCTAGAGAGAGAGAGAAGCGGAACCCATTTATAACCCAACACTCAGGCCCACACAACTATTATATGGGGTTTGTTGTAGAAGATCGGGGTCGAACCACATGGACAAGGTTGGTAAGTGCTAAGAACATAGAGTCTCAGACTCTGATACACCAAACAAAAAGATAGATCAAGACGGTGTTCCTTAAGTAACAGATTTACTTACAAAAAAAGCAACAAAAAGTGAAAGTAAGAAGATAAAATAAGAGAATAAAGTCAAATAAGAAATATGTAACCAAAATATGGAAGGGAACTTGGTCTGGGTTTCACCTACCAAGATCTCTCATTAACATGCAATACTCACACCCTTTTGTATACCCTTAGCAAGATTACAAGAAATTATCATATATGTCTATCCCCTCCTCTCTCGAGCTTAAGATAGATATAGATTATAAGGTTGTATCTCTCTCAAGATGGCAAACAAATAATCACCAAGCAAATCATATGACCATTAGCTTTAACATTCCAACATTTTCATGCATTCATGCAACTCCATAACACATAGATAGCATTAATACTACTCTTTTGAGGCACTACCGACCAAACATCATAAGATGGTAGCTAAGCATACAAGTGAAGCATTCAAGAACAAGAGTATGGAGACAACCATTTATAAGGATATATATATTCAAAAGGATGCAAGGATATACATGTTGGGAGAACCTTAGTGGCTACTCCCAACCCAATTAAGGTGTTTAGCCACACATGTTAACGAGCAACATAACAATGTTACAAAAGTGTAGATACATCAAGAATACCGAAGAGTGGGGAAGGTACAACGTGAAGAAGATGACAGATCTAAAGAAAGAAGAGGTGATACACCAATGATACTTCTTCAGATCTAAATATGGTACTGGCATGGAAGATGGCAACTCTTCTCTCGAAGAAGAGGATTGATGACTCTGAAGTTGGGAAACACTTCGTTGCTCTTGATGATCTGATGTCCCATGTTGGGAGGGGTCGAGGGCCTATTTATAGGTACAACCCACTAACTTAACCTTCTATCACGGTCACAACGTATGTCTCAACTGTGATGATTCTCGTGGTTGCGACCTTTTATAGAAAGTGTCTCGATCGCAGTGAGGAGGTACTGTCAAGATTGCATCTTTAGAAAAGGTTGAAATAGGTGTTATGGCCACGACACATCATTGGTCACGACGCATGTCATGGTTTCTTCTTATGTCCAGTCATGGCCTCATCCCAATCATGACATCTTCACCATCCAACATCATGGTCGTGATGGATCATCTTGGTCATGACCAATGTCACGGTCGCGACTAGGCCTTGTTGACCCTGGGCTCTGTCCCGGACGAGACATCTTTGGGCCATCTTCTCAGTTGTGACATGGTATGAGCCTGCATGGAGTGGGAAGGGGTATCAAATTCAGATTTCACCCAAAGATATTCAAATAAATAGAAAATCCATAAAAGCGATGCTAAAATAGGAATAAAACATATGCAAAAAGTTCACAAAATGAGATGTTATCAATAGCTTACACATTTAGTCATGCCTTTTTCAAGCTTTTCATCCAAAGTAGTCACCTCTCCTTGAGGCTCAGTGTAGGAAAATCTAACCATATTCCACATCTCATAGCTCATGCCTTGGATGTAGTATTCCATCCTCCTCTTCCAAAAAAGGAAGTTTGTTTTGCCAAAGATAAGTGGACGCGTGGAGAAGCCACCTCTATGTTGATAGATCCAAGTAGATTCTCGCCAATCTTCTCTACTCATTGGAGTACTTAGTTGGAGAAGCCCAAGCTCTGATACCAATTATTGGATCAAAGGATTGTATAGGGGTGGATAGGGCTAAAACCACTTAAAAAACACATTAGACCTTCAAGATATTTTCTAAAAGATATTCTAATATTGAAAAGCAAGGAAAAGAGAGATTGAACAAACACCAAAGGAAGGCTAAGATGTATAGTGGTTCCAACCTCCAAACTAGGATATGTACATCCACTACCTATAGGGGTCAATCTCTAGGATTGTAACCTTATCTCACTCTATATATTGCACTATATGAGTTACAAGAATATGACTTCCCATTTTAAGATCAAGGGCTAAAAAATCATTTATTTTTTGATAAAGGAACCAATAACCATTAGAAAGGACTTATGTATCAACCTATGGAGAATTTTTCTCCTTCACTAAGGTCTTACCCATTCTTGTAGAAGATCTTCAGCCTTTTATCAATCCTTCCTTCTTGAAGGTACTCCCCTTCATTCTTTAAGGAAGTTACCCTCAAACCATCAAGTTGCAAGATAAATACTACGAAGAAGAGTGTAGAGCTTCATAAGATGTCAATGGGGCAAATCTCTTACAAAGATCCTAGCTCACTTGGATTGGGTGTAGAGTAGTAAATAAGATTGAGGGAGATTAATGGCTATTTGGAGGCTAAAATAGTAAACTATAGAAACAAAGCATAGAAGGAAAACTTGGAATGAAGTGTAAGGGCCCCTTTTTATGTTGGTCTGCCCTAACAAGGTGCATTATCTATTTTGTTGTCTTATGGGTTAGGCTTGACTAGGTGACCTTAATAGGATTAGGTGCCTAGAAGCATACAAATGGACTATGGCAAGGAGTTGTGCATACCAACTATCCACAAATTGTATGAGATGCAATTGGGATATTTTTATCTACCTTAATAATTGGTTATGAGATCTAGAATTAGCTTGGGATGAACTTAATTGTTTTGAATCTTAGTTTACTAGAAGACTGTATGTTGCAACCTTCCGAATTGGTAGTGAGGGCTATCAATTTGAACAAAATACTGGGAGAAATAATTAATTAAAGGCTCAATTAATATCATCAATATTATCAAATCAATTCAAAATGTCTTGACAAAATGTATATTTTACCCTTGTAGATATAAATGGAACACAAAAAATCATTGTGATCATTCATTGAGAAGGATCATCTCAACAAGATAAACTTCCAAAACTAGTTCGGACTTTGAGAAGCATTCTCTATGTTCTTGAAACACCAATGCCAGTGGAATATACTTTGTATGTGCCTAAGGTTGAAATGGATGCTTAGTTGAAGCATGTCAATTGCATTAGACATAAAAAAACCTTATGATATGATGTATGAACTATGAGTTGCATAAACAACATGACATGTATAATGTATCTAAGACATTTTTTGAGTGCAAACTGACATAGGGAGGTCCAGTAGAGCCCCATGTACTCAATATGATTGGGCATGTGGAACATATAGAAAGATTTAGATTTACTTTAGGTCAAGAGTAGTCCACAAATATGATTTTGCACTCATTTCCTGAATGATATAGCCAATTTATAGAGTTTTATCACTTGAATAACCTGGAGAAGCCATTGCTTGAGTTGCTTGGCATGTTGATAAATGTCGAAGCACAAATGAAGAAGGACAAAGATGTGATGGTGATCAGTAGAATAGAGTCCAAGGACAAAGGCAAGGCCAAGAAGTGTTCTGAGGCTAAGATGAAGTCCAAGTCTTCTACACTCAAAATAAGGAGAGGAGTAAGGAAACCTAGGAAGATGAAGTAATGATAGAGATCTCTACTTCCGGTATATATGTAACTTAGATGAACGTCATTACTTCTTCATCTTGGGGACTTGATACTAGATGTTGATCTCACATTTTTTCAAATGTGAATGATCTGAAAAGAAGTAGACCTTTAATAAAAGGTGATGTTGAATTGTGTGTTGCTAATGGAGCAAGAGTTGCTGCCAATGCAGTTGGAACCTATTAGTTATCTCTGCCTAGTGGGCTTGTAATAGAGTTAAAGAACTTCTATTATATTCTTATCATTAATAGGAACATCATATATGTATCTTGTTTGGACAAGAACAAATTTAAATTTCTTATAAAGAATGGTCGATGTTCTATTAGTAAAGATGAAATCTTTTATGGCAGTTACCTAATGTCTTATGGTCTATACTTGATAGATTTGGAGACAAGCATGTACAACGTAAGTACCAAAAGACAAAAACTGAATATCTCAAACCAAACATACCTTTGATATTGTTGTCTTGGGCACATAAATTAGAAACACATCTCCAAACTCCCATAAATATGGTTACATGGACTCTTTTGATTTTGAATCAATATAGACATGTGAATCTTGTTTGTTGGGAAAGATGACAAAGATTCCCTTCACTGGTAACAATGAGAGGGCAAGTGATCTATTAGGACTCAAACATATTGATGTGTGTGGCCCTTTTAGAAAAAATGCTAGAGGTGGTTATCAATATTTCATTACCATTAATAGGTATAATTATGTTTACTTGATGAAACATAAGTCAGAACCCTTGAAAAGTTCCAAGGATCTCATGAATGAAGTACATAACCAACTTGGTAAAAGTATTAAGGCACTTCATTCTCATGGAGGTGGAGAATACTTAAGCTAAGAGTTTGAGGACTTTCTACGAGCCTCTGGTATCATATCACAATAGACCACCTAGAACACCACAACACAATGGTGCATCAGAAAGAAGGAATCACACATTAATAGATATGGTGCAATCAATGATGAGTTGTGATGATCTTTTGACTTCCTTTTGGGGACATGCTCTACAAACTGCAACATTTACACTTAACCTCTTACCATCTAAATTGGTTCAAAAGACCGCATATGAGATATGGTAAGGGAAACGTCCCGATGTGTCTTTTGTGAAGATATAGAGATGTGAAGCTTGTGTCAGGAAAATGTTTCCTAAAAGTTTGGAACCAAACCAGATAAATGCTATTTTGTTGGATATCCCAAAGAAACCAGGGGATACTACCTTTACACTCCATCTGACAACAAAGTGTTTGTTGCTAGTACTGGTGTATTCTGTGAAAAGGAATTTATTTCTAAAGGAATCAGTGGTAGAAAAGTAGAACTCGAAGAGGTTCGAGATCAACAAGAAAACATTGAACCAATAGAGGAACATGAGGAACTAGGAGACTCACAAACTGTTGAAATCTCAAGTTATGTAATATAAGAACCTCATAGATCTAGTAGGACATGCCTTGAGCCTAAAAGATTTGGTTATCTTGTGACTCAAGAAGGCGGTGAGTTGGTCATAGATGATGAGTCAAAAATATACCTAGAAGCTATTAAGGGACCGGAGTCTAAGAAATAGCTTGAGGCCATGAGATATGAGATGGAATCCATGTACACAAACAAGGTATGGACATTTATAAATCCACCTGAAGGGGTAAAACCCATAGGGTGCAAGTGGGTCTTCAAGAAGAAGATTGAGATGGGTGGTAATTTAAAAACATGTAAGGGTAGATTGTTTGAAAAAGGTTTCAAACAAGTTCAAGGTATTGGCTATAATGAAACTTTTTCACCAGTTGCCATGGTTAACTCCATAATGAGTATGCTTGCCACTGAAGCTTATCATGACTATGAGATTTGGCAGATGGGTGTTAAAACTACATTCCTTATGGGAATCTTCTTGAGGATGTGTACATGACACAGCCTGAGGGTTTTATAAATCCAAAGGAAGCCAATAAATTCTATAAGCTACAAAGGTGAATCTATGGATTCAAAAAAGTATCTTGGAGCTGGAATCTTCAATTTGACGAGACAATCAAAGAGTTTGGATTTAGTCAAAATGAAGATGAACATTGTGTGTAGAACAAGGTTAGTGGGAGCATGATTTGATTCCTTAATGACATACTATTGATGGGGAATGACATTCTGACTTTATAGATGATAAATAACTGGTTGGGAAGTACCATCTCCATGAAGGATATAGGTGAAGAATCCTATATCTTAGGAATCAATATCTATAGAGATAGATACGGAAGGCTTCTTGGCCTTAGACATAGTACATACATTGACAAAGTGTTGAAAAGGTTCAACATGCAGGACTCAAAGAGAGGGAATTTGCCCATGTCACATGGAATTAGTCTCTCTAAAGCCCAATGACCCAATTCTGATGAAGAACGGGACCACATGAGTAAGATTCCAAATGCATCTGCAATTAGATCTATCATGTTATGCACTCATCTTGATGTCTCATATGCCTTGAGCATGACAAGTAGATATCAGTCAAATCCCAATGAGAGTCATTGGATTTCCGTAAATAATATCCTTAAGTACTTGAGAAGAACTAACAATTAATTTCTTGTTAATGGCAGCAAGGAAAAGTTGGGTGTAAAGGGTTACACCGATGCACGCTTCCAAACTAACAAGGATGATTATTGATCACAACCAAGATTTGTGTTTGCCTCAACAATGGAGCTATGAGCTGGAAGAGTTCTAAGAAAGAGAGAGTTGTTGATTCTACAATAGAGGTTGAGTATATTGCTGCATCAAATGCAGTTAAGGAAGCAGTCTAGATCAAGACATTCATTAGTGAACTTGGAGTGGTTCCAATCATTAGCAATGTAAAAGAGTTGTATTATGACAACAATGGAGATAATGTACAAGCTAAGGAACCCAGATTGCATCAAATTTCCAAGCACATACTAAGGTGGTTCCATATCATACGAGAGATTGTACATCAAGGAGATGTGAAGATTTGCATAATACTGACCTTAAGGCAATGTTTTTGACCCACTAACAAAAGCACTTCCATAGCAGAAGCATGATGGACATGTTAGATCACTTGGGATAAGATTCATGAGTGATTGGCTCTAAGTGAAAGTGGGAGTCTATTGGTTCGTATGCCCAAAGAGAAAATCATATGGTGATTATAATGTGGTATGATGTAATTGATTTGATAATAATAAAAGGACATTTTGTTTATTTTATTTCATTCAATTATGAGATAATGATGTAATGTAATAAATGTTTATAGAATGAAGATACCCAATGACACATGTCTTCGAGTTTGAGACCTAGAAAATGAGACCATATGTATGATAAGAGTACATACATTCTTGTTATGTCCCTAGTTAGTTATTACTTTGGAAGCAAAACCAAAAATCATAATACATAAGACTAGAGTGTGTTTTACTTGATGACAGAATCTCACAAGTCATGATATGTGATGTGAAACCAAACACATAGGTGCTTGTTAGAGGACAATGTACCAAACAGACCCACCTTGAGAGTGATACATGGAGACCATATAATGATAGTCAGAATATCTCTTATAGTGATAGTGATGATTTTGGTTCTTGGACTTCAAGTCACTATACTCATCACATGACGTTCAATGTGTTTTGACACCATCCACCGTACCCTTGAATAATGGTTGCCATAAAGGTAGTGCTTGGGTGCATTCTAACACATCAAGATGACTATGAGTGATGTAAATGGGATTTGTCCCTCCTACAAGAATTTGATATCCTGACCACTTGATAAGAGAGACTGAGAAATGCATGGCCATGTGCATGTGATTCAATGTATGATGTTGAGCTCATGTGTATCTCAACAGTCTACTCTAGTTCAAGGAACACATATTGAATGCTGAGAGGATGATGATTCCAACCATCAAGTTCAATCTGGATATCAGTGACAAAGGAACTATACGATCATTATAACACTGATCACATATTGTAAGTTGATATTGTTCTTCAACTTTCCAATTACTTGGGTAGAAAATGATGTGTTGCTAGATGCTGCTCATTGCTAGTGATGTCATAAATTGGTTATGGATATTCACTGCCAACGTAACCTATAGGGCCACACACATAGGATGCACCTGGAATAAGAATTTATTCATGAATGATGTTTAACTTGATTAGTAAAGTGTTTAGATATTCAATTTAAACAACAATGGTTGAAAGTTGAATGAAACGATTGTGAACCAACCGGTTCAAGTATTGAATTGATCGATTCAAGTATCAGATCAACTTAAACTACATTAGCTGAACAATGCCAGAACTTGGGCATGAAGCGATCGGTTCAAGGTCTAAAATGACCGATTCAACTTGTGAACTGACTAATTCAATGGTCAATACGATTGGATCAAGGATACATGCTGACATCATGTTGTGCATTAATTAAATATTAAATAGCAATACAATTGAAAATAGGAAACATAGTAAAATGAATAATTCAAGTGTTGAACCGATCGACTCACATGAGAACTGATGAGTTCAACAATGAATCGACCAGTTCATGATTTGTAGGTTCTAGAAAATTCATCGAATTACATCTTTTCAACTCCTGCTTGATCTAGAACTCCTTACCCCTCCCTCCTATAAATACAGGGATATTCGAGGCTTTCGAGAGACACAACAATAAGATTTGACAATTGTTGTCCTCTCTAGTTGTGGTAACTAGAGAGACGAGAATGTCCTACCCATTAAAGGGAGGGACATCAAGGGAGAGCCAACATAGGAGAGTGAATCAACTCTAGTAGGTTGAAGGGACAACTCCTTCCCATTGGCTCTGGTAGCGCAACATGGAGTTTCTGGTGGTGCGTGTGGACTACTGTAGAGGTGAGGAGGCCTTTACCACCTGCTAGGAGGGAACCGTCAATCGCCATCCATGGTGATCAACTAGGAGTCTGCTGCCAATAGCCATCCCAGTGCAACTTGAAGAAAGAAGCACTACAATAAGGGATAATCGTTGGACTTGCTCCAGGAACATGTATGTACCATGCAACCTTCATTCTTAGTTCATAGTTGTTGACACGATCTACCATTTAAGGAGAATATGGCAAAAAATTATTCTTTCCACTGCCATATCTAATGTCATATTTCCCTACAAGTAGAAGCAACTATAAATAAATATCTGAAACTTTGATGAGCATCCAGACCAGTAAATGGTGCAAAATATGTATAAAAGTGATCTAAATTGCCATTGTTGTCAAAACTTTCCACACAAGAAGCACCAACATCTAAATAATGTGTGGTAGTTGAGATAAGAGCAAGTAGGTGGGTACTTTTTGACATGAGCTATTATAGGAATATGTTCTATAGTAGGTATCAATAACATGGATGAATATACAACAACTAGAAAACATCGTCAGATGACATGGGTTCTTCTCTTCATCTTTTCTCCTCCATCTCATATATTTCTTCTATTTATCTTTCTATATTCTCCCCCTCATGCCAACCACAAAAAATAATCATGAGAGTGGTTGGGGTGGAAAGTTATAAACATTGGTAGAGGAATGCATATATAAAAGATGGTATAAAAATCAGACACTACTAGTATAAAGGCATAGTAGGAAGAAAAAAGCACATGAGGTATAAAGACATCGTAGGAAAAGAAAATCACAGGAATATAGACATTGTGATATGCAATATAGAAGATCCCTAATGAAAAGACACTCATCCATGTGGGTTAGGGGAACAACATGGAGAGGAAGAAAAATTAATATGGTGCCCCTACTCTTGTTTCCTGCTTTATAAATTAGCATGATGCCTCTTTTTTTTCCAATATGTTGTTGATATAACCAATAATGTGATCCAATGTGTTGCATGACCCGAATAGACATATCTTGAGATAAAATAAATGGATCTTTGTGCAACCTGGAAATGCACATCAGTAAGCCCTTAGGCCGACAAATGCAGCGACCACAAGGGCTCACCTGTGCTATGGATTAGGTCAAAAATTAGAACGACTAGGAATACGATTAACAATAGATGAAGACACAAGATGTTGCCGTGAACATAATGATTGCTGGTATTGTTTGTTGATTGGGTGGGAAACTTGTGATTTTGGATGTGAAGTAAGGGTGACGAATGAGGTGTTGTTGCACAGGCAGCAGATGATATTCTTGGTTGCACATGTATAATTGCACATGAAGGACGATTAGATCATTTCCATGCCAATCATGATCTCACTCGTTGTTATTGGGCTGTCGAATCTGAGAAATTGAATAACATGAATGACATGTCTACAATGAAATTGCAACCACGACTAGGAATGTGATCTTCCCTGGATGCGTGTTCAGATAAGAGAAAGAATGTGTTGTCTTGTAAGGTAAGTTAGGGTAGGTATTAATTTTAAGAAAATAAAAGATAAAACAACTTGTTCGGCGCCTGGACATGAATCCGGAAAGTTCGCTCTCAATAAAAGGCGCCATCTTTTTCACGCAACATTGAGGATGTCGTATTTATATTAGCGACATGTTGATCACGTAAATATATTCAAACAGTGTCACACTTGGGATGCCCCTGGTGGTGTTCGGAGCGGCTATTTTCACAGGTGAGATTCGTCCCACTAAGGATGTCGTGGAGGAACAATTGCAGGTTTGTTGGGTTGTCACGGTCCAGTTTGAGGCCATTAGATGTGTTGCGATGGTGGTGATGTGGATGGGGACAGAGGAAATTAATGATTTTTCATCAAAGAAAGTGGGGACAAGGGATTCAAGATCCATGGAGGGCTTGAAAAGACTAGATTTATGAAAGAAGAACGGGGGAGGCTGTTGTGTTGACTGTATTTCAAAAACAAAGGTAATGTTTTAGTCTCATATTGGGGGAATCTAACACCCTCCTTATATATGGGTTCTTATCCATAGAATAATTGAGGAAAACAAATAGATAAGGACTTTGCACGCGCATGGTGGGACAGGCCAACTGGGTTTGAGCCGGACCGATCCGGAAACCCTTCAATCGGGTACGTCGGCGCAAGTCGCGTCCCATGCGCAGGTGGGTGCAAATCCGGCCTCCCGAGCCTCCTTGTGTGAGCGCGACCCCCTTTTGTGGCTCTTCCTGTCTGGTTGTAATCCAAACGACAACACATCCTTTCACCGACGTACAACCGCATGCATCTATTAGCGAGACTTTTTCTTTGTTGTTTAATTGCGTCCTCACCTTCTTTCTAAACGGAAGCGAAAATGTTCTGGTTTCTTTATCTCAGTCGCTTTCCTGCTCAGTGGAAAATAATCAATTTCGTTCACTCGCTGCAGTGTGATTGTGTGTGCACGCTTCACACCGGCACTCATTGTTGGATCCTGAGAGAGTAGCCGCCGTAGCCTTCTTGTGCACTGACGCTTGCTGTCAAGAACCGCATAGATACTCTTAAGGACAATGTATCTTGCACGCCTCAGCACCTTATGTCTGGTATAATCTTTCATTATTTTACTTCTACTTTGTAGTTTGTTCCCTTACTCGAACAACAAAGGAAACCATGGAAGCTAGGATTATGCCTTGCAAGCAGCCAATCCAAGAAGAAATTGCATTCACCCGCAGGTAGAGGCTCTCTCTTTTGCTCGCTAAGATTAGAATTAATGCTCTGATATCATGTAAAAAAATAAGATGGGAAGCTAATGAGATGTTTTTTTTATTGATAAACAACAAACTCCGCTCCTATATATAGGAGAGGAGGCAAGTATAAGGAAATGAACTTAACCTTAATGTGCAAAGACAATTAAACCCATGTACATAATAAACTAAATAACAATAACTCCAAGACTAACTTATCTTGTAATCTAAGTAATAAATAAATGATCAGTCATGTATTGCTTTAAAACTAGTGATGTTGTATGACTGAGAGGTCTCAAGTTCAAAATCCCCCGACGATGGGATGAATGAATAGTTATAGAAGTGATTGTTTTTAAAACGTTATGGGAAGAGTTAAGGTCTATCCCATGGTCAAAGAAACATAATAATAATACTAGCATTATCCAATCTTTTGGGAACAATTAGATAGACTACATGGCTTAAGACAATTATCTTCATGCTATGAACTTTTATGTAAAGAAAAACCCTTAGAGGGAGTCCATCTGGACCTAAACTTCTAGATCTAGGTAGAGTTGAGGCCAAGGAGGTCATCTCCCTGGCCCGATATCTATGATATCATGCGGTAGCAAATAGTTTCAATAACTCTTGAACTTTCTCTCCCTCTCTGACCCTCTTCGTCATCTGATAATGGTATCTATAATTCTATGTGAGCCTAATGAGTCTAACCAACCCTAAAATGTGATAATTCCCAATTTATAGAAATATTACAAAGCTAGGTATGAGAAATTATCGACGATCCCTAACCCATAGGCTTATATAAGGCATTCATAAGTCATGTGAAACCCAGAGAACACGCCTATACACCCCATTTCTATGGATATGCAGTGAGACCCCTCATTGGATCCCATCTTCCTCCCTAGTGACTCAAACCTTGTACCAGAGATATGATACTACTCTTGCCAATTCACTTGGCATGAATATCCACATGGAGTATGTGAAGGCAATCCAACATTCACTTAGGAGTGAGCAAGCCAGGGAGTTCATCTCTGGTCTTTGGTTGATAGAGTTTGAGGCCCCCATCATCATACCTCACAAAGAGTGGAAGTTCATCTTCACACCTCTAAGGATCTCCTCCAACCTTGAGTAAACCTGTGGACACTAGTAATCCATCTCCTCTGCTCTTTCCCCTCAATATGTATTCATGCATGGTGTACGTTTGGCTAGTCAACTTAGATCATCCTACATGATTCAATGAGTTCATTAGAGTCCATTAAACTTGGTTGTGACTTCAACTACCTTTTCCATGCCTTGGCATGAGATTCAACCATCTAGTTGACATTACCATGGCTAGAAGCAGTACTAGTTAAGCCAACAAAGGGATGAACAATCCCTAAATTGAGCTTACATGTTTTCTCTTATCACATGTGACATTTAGATTCAGGGTGCATGCGTGATAAGTTCTTTTACCCCCTGTCAAGATCCCATATTGTATGGACCATCATACTGACATGACACAAACCCCTCACTTAGACCGGTCCCACAACTATAGTGAATAAGGCTATAATTAATGACGTGTCAAAATATGGTTAATTATAGCCTATTCACTATAGTTGTCAAAATATGGTTATCCTATTAGTGAGAAATATATGGAATGAACATAGAAAATGATTGATATCTCAGACTATAGACATATTATGTATCATTTTTAGAAACAATTGTAGAATCTAGAAAATGATTTGATGACAAATTCTGATTGTAGCTTAAAAGTATATATTTGCTCATGTTTTGAAAAAAATGATTGTTTGAAAACCATTGATTTCATGAAATAATGTTGTAACATTTAACTGATAAAAACCAAAATTAATGATAGAGCTAAGTTAAGGTAATGCATAATGCCTAATTAGACCCTTAAGACTATAATTGTAAGACCCCTAAACTTTCTTAATGAGTAGAATAAACTTAATAATATGCTTAAAACCCTAATCAAACATTGTGATATGCTTTGAAATCATAATAAAAACTGAAGTTTCAAATTTGGTCCTATTTGGACACTGTTTGAGCAAGTTATGCAATTGTATGTATATTTTGGACTTTTCTGCATTTACCCAATTGAGAGGTTTTCTTTGAAATTTATCACTTGCATTATGTTCCTTGGATATTCTCTCATCATTCCTGAGCTTTTTAATCCATGGGGAGCCTATTTAAACCTCGATTTGAAGGTGTTTTCTCTAAGGGTATTTTAGGGTTTACCCCTTCATAGATGAGCTACCTTTAGTAGTTATCAACTAATGAATTATTTGATTGGCAGGGAAATTTGACAAAGGAAATCTACGAAGGTCTATACAGATGGTGGGGGAGCTTCTTGTGTGTGTTCTTGTATACTCTTAATAAATTAAGGCCATGGACACTTGGATAGATACTAGAACTTTAACTTTTTCTTTTTCTTTATCTTAAAGTTTCATATACTTATCTCCAAGCACCAAAATGAGACATTTTCTCTCCACCACTTCCCTCCTTCTTCCAACCTCGTTCTCCCTCTGTGCTTTTGCAAATTTTTCTATCCAAGGAAGAAGAAAGTGGGGATCTTCTTGAAAAAAGGATCTAGGGTTGCAATTGACTTCTTAGGGGTTTCTAAAGCTCTTTCCTAGTGATCTTGACCTAAAAGTGTAAGTATTACCTTATTTCCTCCGTTTATTTCTTTTTTATCTTTTCTCCTACCTTTCTCCAGGTCATAACTGTGTTGTTCCATGGTAGAAATTGCTCTAAAGATCTAAAATCCTACCTTTCTTGCTCCTTATGCTTAGGGTTTGCTCATTTGATGAAGAAAGGTGCTAGATGGATGAGTTCACAGCTTATGATTGGATTTTCTACCCTACATGCTCGTGTTTTCTTATGTTTGGGAGTTTATCTTCTCATTAGAGGTAAGGTTTATAACTTGATCCACGTTTATTGCTTACCATAAGCTTTCTAGCTCATGTTCTTGCTTGAGAATGATGATCCATGCACTAAAAAGTTATGCTTGACTTGGATTTCGATTTTTATAATGTTCCCTATTCTGATTTCAGTTCTAGATGAACCTGTGATCATGTGTATGTTATTCCTAAGGTATAATAAGACTTAGACCAGGTTGGTTTTACAACCTATGGTGCTAAGAACATATCAACCAATGGTCAATTTTAGGGTTTAAAGCTGATTTCTTCTATAAACCCATGACCCGATGATGGTACCATTGCAACAACCCTATGGTGTTGTCTTCATGACAATTGATGGTCGGGATCAAAGGTATCAGATTATGGTGACAACCTATGATCACCCCCTTAGGTCAGGTTTTGGATCAATTAGAAGTTTAATGACCAACCATTAAGTACCCTATTGATGTTATCAATCAATGATGACATTAGCTTAATATTTGATGTTGATTAATGAATATAGTGTTGATTTAACAACCTATGATGATTTAATGGTCACTAATGATGGTGGATCAGGTCTCTACAACCTATGTTGAGTTAATAATTGTAGTTGTAGCATCAATTAAGCCTTAGACCAATGGTTTCTTGGGTCCCTTGATGCAATGGTCGAACCTATACTGTAATTTATGGTTTTAACATATGAACTTGACCCAATGGTTAAGATCTAATGTTTATTCCTCCAATAAAGTGGAATGATGGCTAATGTAATATGTTGGTCCTAATAATGTGATTTAGATGGTTTCCTTTATATGATCAACTTAAGGAGCTTACTTGTTGACAATGGATGGCTTGTTTTAACTGAATAGTCGATTGTGGGTTTTACCCTACTCTGAATGGAACTTTTTATGTTGTTAATAAAGGGATATCTAGGGTTAGATGGTGACTCTTTCTAGAGCACAAATGAAGCACTTCATAGGTGGTTTTTCCAATGTGTTTACTTGTGTAAACAACCAATGGTCTTACCTTTTGAACATCCAATGGTTCTGGGTGACATAGTGGTATGGTGATATGGGTGGAAAGATGATGGAACAAATGGAGGGTTATCCTAAATAAGGTAGTCTTACCTATTCACTCATATGAATAGAAGGGATGATAATCATATTGTGTTGACATGTAACCCTAATGAGGTATATCTTATTATACCTAGCTTTAATATAACTAAATGATGGAAATTGGGTATGAATTGTCCTTGAATGACTAATACAATCATGGAGTACTCTGTTACTATTGTTGAAACCCTAGTATGCTATAACCCGATGGTTACACCTTGATTTATGTGTGGGTTCATACTTGATAATAGTATGAAATGTGATGGTGATGCTTCACCTTATGCATCCATGTCCAATGGGGATGTCGTGAGTTAGGGTTTGAGTATGAGTGCTGATTAGTAACATTAATATAATTTATCTTATGATCCTAACTCTAATGCAAATAGATAAAGATGAGTATTCATGTTTAACCTTCTTATATGATGGCATGATGGTGAAATAACCTCCTTAATATGATCATAACCTTAATATGTTAATTGGTGGTTTCATAGACACATGGTTGATACTTTCTTATGCTAAACATGTGCATCATGAAATTGATGAGGGTTAATCATATCTAGATTCCTTGCATGTTGATGTAATAAAGGAATGTTCTTAATATTAATATAACCCTACTATGATTTTTTATGAATATATCCTAGCTCATTAATGCAATATTGAGTTGATCTAGTGTATTATATGTAAGTGATGTTGTTGAGCCTTGTTATAAGACATTCAAAGATAATGATGATCTTACAGGGAACAATATGATCGTCTTAATGACCTTTGGGCATGGTTGAGAATTGAATGAGGTATAATCCTCTATGTTGATAAGCACTTGATGCCCTGTGATATTGTGAAAAGGATTTATATCTTGTGGTTGTATGATGACTAGTGTGGTCTCATGAATGGCAAGTGAATAGTACCATGTGATGATGAGATGAGAAATTATGTTTCACACATTTTATATCTTTTAAAAGTTGTGATATTTATATGATTGCTAGAAGTGAATTAGGGTTTGTATGTCCACTTGTTTGATGCAGCCTTAATTCACCAAATTGGCATAACTAATCAAGTGCAACTCTAATCATGTAGTGCCCTGTGTTGTAGAACCATCTTCAGTGTCAAAACTTGCTGGATGGTGAAATGAGTATTCCTAAGGGAAACTCGGAGCACATAATGTTAAGTATGTGGGGGTGGCAGGTTGAGGATATATCCTTGTAATCCACAATGCAAATTATGGAGGTTGGCTATGGTCATGCCTCATACATCTGATATGATTGAGAACAGCTACGATCGTGTCTCGGTGATTATAACATGATGTGATTAGAGGACAACTGCAGTTGTACATCAGTGATTGGGTTTGTATACCCTGGTTTCTAGTACCATGACCTGTACCAAGGGCGGACTAGTGGTTAGCAGCTTGACTATATGTCACTGTGGTGGTAACTTTGACTGATATGTCACTGCCTTTTTACTCATTTTGACCGAGGGGAAGAGATCTTAGTATATCGGCATTCCTAGATCTTGTACGGAACTGAATAACCCTTCGTAGGGGTCGGTTGGACTTTGAATGGTATGATTCAAATTCTCCATGGCATAATAAAAGATGTAAGACAACCGTGTAGCATATCTGTTTAGGGTTATACACAACACTTCATATTGGATGATAACTGTAACATCCCTGACCTGGGTTATGTACTAACCCTAGGTGTTTTTCTTAATTAAGTGATTATATGCTTGTGTTTATCCTGTGAAATGTAATTAAGGCTTTTGAGGAACCTATATTTCTATTTTAGTCCTTTTTGAATAATGATGCAACTTTGTTTTGTTAATTTTGGACTAAAGTGCAAATTAACCAAGTAGTGGGGTTAACTTGCAAATTGCACATGTTAAGATGCTACTCTGATGTTGAGACATCATAAGAATTTATGTGATGTGGTGGTATGGATTCCACAAGTTTGAGCACCAAGATATAGCTGGTAGAGCAATCCTTGTGCTTTAAAACCTAGTTTTGGTGTAATGTGTAAATTACCCAAAATCTAGGGACCAACATGTAAAATATACCCTCTAGAGGATCTCTCATGTTTCTTGTCATCAAGTAGAGAAAATAAAATGAGAAGGGCGCCTCATTTGAATGATCATGGTAGAAGTGGAAACTTCCCACACTAATAATATATTAAGTATTATCCAATAAAGATGGATATTAATATACAACTCTTTAAGGTGTTTTGTTTCTTTTCCTTTTAACCTTGGATAATGGGGGAGTTTTGTATGAGGTTAGGAGGAGGAAACGTGGCCAAGTATGGAGGAAGCCTTGGTGGATATATATTGGAAATATCTATCTCTTTCCATTTTCCTTGAAAATACCCATAAATATATAAGCAACCTTTTCTACACACCAAAGGATCGTTCCTTAGATTATTTCTCTCATCACTTTGCTTGGATCAACCAAGAAGGAGCTCTGGGCCAGAGGAAGGATGACCAAGATAGTTTGGTAAGCTTTGATCACCATCTACCTCGAATTCATGGTGGAAACCATAAAACAAGGTTGGTTTATTGGTGTTTTTCACACGATTCTTCTTTCTAGCCATCTTCTCCATCCAAAACTTGAAGAACGGACCTTAGACAACTACTGGATCTTCATCCACCATTAAAGATACGAAGCTTGGAGCTCTGGATCAGTCCTAGAGGCGTTTTTATAACTCTAACCCTTAAGTTTTGTTAATGCAACCTTCCTTCCAAAAATCGTTGCTTATACTTCTTCTTTAGACATATTTGTGTGTTCTTGCTATCTTTTCTGTGAATAACAGCCTCTGTTCTTGAGGTATAAGATGATGACGTTAATTCCTATGTTTATCCAAAAATTTTCTTTAGCAAACAGTCTCCAACCCTTGCTCAAACGGTTTCCCAAACCGTTTGGGAGCAAACGGTTTCAAACTGTTTGAATGCAAACGGTTTCATCCAAACCGCATAGAAGAAAATGGTCCAAGACCGTTTGGAGGCGTTGACCATTTGGAGGTCTATTGTGAATAATGTAGACTAATTACCTATCAAAAATCATCAATTAATTCCAAGTGAATCACCAATTGAAGACCCATTAATCATCTAAACCCTAATTGGGACATTTGCTGATTTCAATAATAGCATTATGTTGAAGTTTGGGTTGAGTGGCCCAAATGGTTTCAAAACCATTTGGGGATCACCCAAGACCGTTTGGAGGTCTAGGGATAAGCATAGTTGACTAATTGAGGATCCAATGATATCAAGTTGATGAGTAATCAATTGCTGATTTTGGTGACCAATTCCAATATCCAAACCCTAATTGAATGACTTGGTTTTTGATAAAATAATGGGAAAACGGTCTCAAGACCGTTTGGAGGGTATCCAAATGATCCCAAGACCGTTTTGGGTCAGGTCATGACCAAATTGAATAATGGTTCAATGGTTTCAAATCAATTAGACTCACATTGAAGTATGTTGAAGGGTCATCGATTTTCAAGCCCTAATCCAATTGATCCAAGCTCTAATTGATGATTAATTGAGGGTCAATTGAGTGTCAAATCAGTTGAGAGTTGACCTAATTAACTCAATTGATGAGTGGCTAATAAGTACATGATCGATCGAGGGGTTCAACATTGGAAACCGTAACTCAATTGAAGTGGTTGAGACACTTTTTGGTCCTTGCGGTTTTGAGGTGGTTTGGACCAAATGGTCTCAAGACCGTTTGGGACCAAACGATCCCAAACTATTTGGTCTCATGCAGTTTCAAGATCGGTTATGTCCATGCGGTTTCAAAGTCAAACTTGACCAAACGGTCTTCACCCCATCTTGGGCAAACGGTCTTGAGTGTGCACTTTACCAAACGGTTTCAAAAGTCAACAAGACCAAACGGTCTTCAACACCAAACAGTTTCAAGGTCTGTCCAAGACTGTTTGGGAGTTTAGTATGCAAGACCGTTTGAGGTCTAACAAGGTCAAGATCGTTCGATGCCTTAGAGGTCAAGATGGTTTGGTGGTTGATTAACCTAAACCTCATGGATACCTAATGTGATTAAAGGACCAAGTAATTAGTTGATAAAGAAATGATGTAATTAATTATGACTATAACAAAGATACCCTTGATGGGATAGAGTGAGTAGTACTCTTTGGATGAGTAAGACTTAATGATCACAATAGAAATGACATAACCCATGATGTCAATGTTGAATTGACTTAGCCTAATCAAGGGTGATGCAAACATCATCTGATAGAAAGAGGAGAGAGAAGACTTCTTATATAAATGATAATCAAATAATGAACTCCCAATATGGATGGATACCTAATTAGGGTATGATCCATGATATTGAAATCATGAAACCCTAGTTATGGAAGCTAATGAGTTATAACCCTATTGAGGGCATTAATGGAAGTAATCCTCATACATGATGATGGTATGATCTTAATTCATTATAATGTGAATAGTAAACCCTAATCTAGGGTAATATGATGTATTGTGAATAGTAAACCCTAATCTAGGGAACTGTAATGATATGAACAGTAAACCCTAATTTTTGGGTTATGCTTGTAAGCATGAAACTCTATGATTGAATTATGAAATGAGGAATCACTATGCCTTTTTAAGCTAAAGGGGTTGGATAACCCTAATTGAATTGAATAGGAAACTCTAACCCTAGAAACCAGCTGTGGGGATGTAAAACGGTTGTGGTAATCTTCTGTAGCACGACTGTGCAAGATAGCACGACCGTGGTGCTCTATACTTGACTTGGAAATAATTTGTATTGTGCTGATACAGATATAATATGCATGTTATCAATTGTGTTAGTCATGCAGGTCTTTATAAAGAAGTGAGCATAGCCAGGTAAGGGTTATGATGCCATATTCATTGAAAGCACTTTATAAGCTTTGAAAGTAATGATATGCTATGTTTCCTAGTAAGAGGTAACAAATGAAATTGATAGACTGTATGAGCCATGAGAAATATCTGCTTTGCCACAATCATGTTCATGTTGTTAAATGACTTGATGGCAATATATTACTTGGTAACACGTGTTTGATGATCTAAGGGTTTGAACACCCATAATCCTGAATCATAACGATAAGATGGTTAGGGATTTATATCCCAATGTTATATGTGAAATAAACTTGATACAAGTAGTACTCTTTCTTTATAACAATTATCTTATTGGTCTATGTTTGAAAACATGCTTAATGATAAAAGAATGTTATAATTTACTTAAATAATCAAGTACAATGATATCATGTAGAGCCCTGACCATAGATCCATCATTGTCAGAAATTAAATGATGGTGAAACAGGTTTTCCTAAGGGAACTCCTGGAGAGCATACTTTTGAGTATGTGGGGGTTATGTACGTGAATATCCTTACGTCCTAATGGAGGAATTGATGTGAGATAAACATTGAATCTCTCAATCCTTCATTATATGTTTATGTCGGGATGATGTATCACTAATCTCCCAATGATGTTGTTAATGTCGCATCGATGAGAGATAAACAAGAAATCCCTCGATGGCGAAGAAAGTACAACATACCACTGTAACTCTAATAGTGAAGTTGTCAGAATACCCTGGAAAGCTATTATAGCAGAGATACAAGGTGTCCTACATGTTGTACCTCACACTGACTAAGGAAGATGAGGTCATAGGAATCCGGCTCTTCTGATGACCTATGTATGGTACCGATTGCGATTTCGTAATGGTTGGTTGGAGTATGAGCGGTATATCTGATCTCCTCAGGGCATAAATATGTTTGAAAAACATAATCAGACGTGTAGCATAATTGCTTAGGTTGAACTATGAGAAACAATGATTGATGATACATTATTTATAATGTCCTAGTTGGATAAATAATATACATGTTCTTCATATTCCTTATTAATATATGTCTTATCATTCAATCAAGTTATAATCGAAATGATTGCTTAGAGAATACTGCTCTACTTAGTTTATTCAATAAATTGCCTGATGTTGAATAATTATAGTTCTTCTACTCATTATTATTTTAATATTTGCAATAACAATGCTTCTGGCGAAGAGTTATAACTCTCACTGGGACAATTATTCAATTGTCTCACCCCCGTGGGATTCGACTTTTTAGGTAGACACCGAGGACGAAGGAACCCTTCAGTGAGTGAGCAGCAACAACAACAGTAGCAACATCAGGGACAATAGTGATCCTCAGGTGGAGACACTGTCTATCAAGTCTTATAGATAAAAATGTCCTATGTGTTGTCTATGTACCCTCAGGTCCTAGGAGTCTTTATATATTTTAAATAGATCTGAGATTTTGGCGTAATGCCTCGAGATTTTTGTATCTTGCCTTGTACAGTTAACAGGGCAATTGATGTTGTGACTCTCGAGATGTGATATTACAGAGATGTAATGGTGAATCAGTTTGTAAATAACTTATCTTGTTTCTTTATAAAAGAGTTTCACAGTTTGTAGATCTCTTTACAAAAAGTTTTAAAATTTGTGATTTTCAATAATTCCGCTGCTAACGAAATGCTTCCGCATTAGTTTAAATTCGTTGATCTTGTTTCCATGAGACGGTCGTCATAATAACCCTTGTTTGCTTTCTTTTTGCTGAGATCATGTATAGTACAATAAGAGATTGTAGATATGCTTATGTTGTAGTTATGCTCATGTTGTAAACATGCTTATGTTGTCAAATATACTGACACTGATGGTTAAGATGCTACTTCTAGCTATGTTTAATATTGCTAGACATTCCTATTTAATTAGAAATGCTTAAACTACTAATCATGCCTATGTAGTTCATTGTGTTATGATGTTAGTTCTACTTATGATATAGATATGTCCCCTTTATTTGAGATGCTAATATTGATAGCCATGTTATGTTACTAGACATATTCATGATGTTAGGGATGCTTATGCTACTAGATTGCTTATGTTGTTAGCAAGGAATATGATGATAGTTATATTAATGATAATGATTATTATTAGATGCAATTTGATGATATTTGAGTAGATATCTATCCAAAGAAATGGATTTATTTGTTATATATATATGCATTGATGATCATACTTGTTGATAAGATTAATTGCTTAATCTGTTTAGCATACTTGATCTATTCAATCTGTTCAATTGATTATTAAATACTCCAACTTCTTAGTTACCTACTATTTAAAATGTTGTAATCAATAAGCATTGTTAGAGGTTATATCTCTTGCTGGGACATGTGTCTCACCCTTGTGGTTTGCCACATCTTTTTAGGTAATCAAAAGTGACGAAAACAAACATGTGGCAGTAAAGAGGAGCTATAGTAATGAATCTTTGAGAAATTTGATTAGATATCTAGTGTGTCCTAGAGTCGTCTCTGTACTCTCAGGTCCGGGCAGGAAAGTTTGTATGTGGTGTTTCAAACGAATCATACTTTTGTTAGCATATTAATGCTTATTTGTGTGGCATATATGAATATTGTTCTCTTGTGTATATATGTTGTGGTTAAGGTAATAGAACAATTTGTATCAAATTCTTGGCATAGTATGGATATAAAAAAGATGTTGGGCTCTTATGCAAATGTTTCTGAGTGGGTTTTGATGTTGAAATCGGTTTTACTTTATCCATATTTTTGGGTATGTGATTAATTAGTGATTGATTGTGTTTTATGTCTTGAGCAATCTCGTTTAGTGTAGCAGGTTCTCACAAGTTGGTATCAAATCTTTAGGTTCGCTGAGTCTATAGGGACACTAGGACTTAGGTTTAGGATGATGTCAAAATTAGGAATATGACATAAAAATTTGGTTCATATTGCCTAATCTCTATATTTGGATGCCCTGGCCAGGTATTCAATTATTGAAGAAAAGGTAAGTATGGAACTCTTAGATTGTTATCTTTCTGACTACTCTGATCAATTAGTCATTTTGAGACAATCTAAAGAGCATAACTAATAAGAAATCATGGTTCGAATATCTCAATGATACCTTAAAGAAGATGAGAATTGCATCATAATCTATCAGACTTGAATGTTTGGTAACTATAAGAGAAAGTTACAACACCATGAAATCTAAATCTGAATACAAATTAGAAAAATAGGAGTTCTTGAAGATGTTATTCAAGAAGATAATAAAGTAAAAGACAAATAATTCTATGCTTATAAAGTGATTCAAGGTATGAAATCCACATAAGATGGAGAAAACTCCAATGATAAGTTTAAAATGAGAAGATAAATGAGAACAATGACAAAGGAATAAGGTGGAACCTGAGTTAATCTCAGACCAACCTATGTGTGTAAGAAAGTGTTAATGTAAAATCAGCATGGTGTGTGAAAGAAATTAAGGGATATGATCCATGTTTAATGAAGAAAATGTGGAACATGAGTATTTACTTATTAATAAGTGGTTGAAAAATATAATAAAATAAGAGAACATACACTAGTGGGATAAATAGTCATCAAGGAAGGAGTAATGAGATATGTTAATCATGATGATTCCTATGCTAATATCAAGGAACCCAAAATGAAAAAGGTAAAATGATACATAGGAAGATGTAACCTACATAATGAAAATACAATTGGTTACCTTGATGCTAGTGACCCTTGAAAAATACTACTATGGTATGGGAATTGTGTTTCACTTTGTGTCTTTCCTTTATAGGGCACAACTTTCAAGTGGATCATTGCCACTTGGTACATGTGGATTCATTGTAAACATGAGGGTGGATAGCTTATTATAGCATAAGGTTGTTTGGACTATGGTTCCAAGATCATAAAGTTTGTGATGATTTTAGTTTTGAGCCTTCCAATAATTAGGAAGACTCCTCTTATATGTATTGATATTTGTTATGTTGGTAAAAGTGGATGAGATAATGATGTGAGTTCCTTATAGCACATGAGGTGGATACCAAGGTAATGAATCCTAATATCCAAGATGTATCAACAGTATAAAAAATATGTGAAGGTTGGAGATGTTTATTAAATGAACATATCAAGTATTCCTCCCCCTTAAAGAGAGGGAGCGAGAGTTAATGATGACCCTCTAAATGTTGTTTGGAAGGAAAAACAAAAGTGATTCTATAATGTTGTGTATGATTCAGTGATAGATGGGCAAGACCACTATCAAGGATAGATGGTTTGTTGGTCAATAAATATGGGATTCTGTGTTCCCTTAAGATAAAGCTATTATCAAATATCAATGCATAAGAGTTAGATTGGATGTCATAATTCACATGACCATGATGAGTTTAGAGTTATGTCCTTTAGACTAACCAATGTACAAATAGAATTTATGAATAGGAAAAATAGAGTGTTGTAGTCATGCCATACAAGTTATATCAAGATTTGAATGATGACATGTTAAAGTATTTCAAATATGGTCAAAAATATAATCAATATTTCTTCAAAAACCTTAGGGTTTCCAAAGCAGCAATAGCTATACGACAAGTTGAACAAGAGTGAGATAGGGTTGATTAAGTGTCTTTATGGGATCATGATATGTATTCTAAGTAGGTTGGGTAAATCCTAGTAAGGTGAAGATAGTGTTGTTGTTTCACCCCTAACAAGGTTGACTAGGAATGATGTTTCCTTGTATGGAATGACAGGTGCCAGCGTCAACATTTCTTTTGATGCTGAAAAAGAACTGACAAGTGTTCTAGTGTCGGTGTATCTAGAAGAAAAAAAAGGATGGATACATCGCCTTTTTTTATGCTTCAAGGAATGCTATGGGACACATGCCATGATCGGTAAAAATCTAGAAAGTATGACTTTTGAACAATGTGTTGATACAATAGATATAATTTTAGGATGATTGATATAATTTAAAGTTGAATATTACTACTAGAGTTGTCCAGATGACACAACAAGTTTCTACATTCCATATTGAGAACGTCTACTTAGATGGGGGTTTTTGTGCTGACTCAAGATGAGATATGTATGAATGATGTGACATCACCATGATATGTAAGTAACAATGTGAAGGTAATAGGATGAGGTACAAAGGAAGTACCCATTTTTGTTTACCTTGGATTTCGGGGGTGAAATACCTATTAGGGGTTTTTAGTTGTAAGGCCTCTAAACTTGCTTAATGATTTGAATAAGCTTAATAACCATAATTGAATGCTTATAACCCTAATATAACCTTGTGATATGCTTTGAATTCATAAGAAAAGCTTAAGTTTCAAATTTGCTCCAATTTGGACATTGTTTGAGCAAGTTATGCAATTTTATGCACATTTTGGACTTTTCTACAGTTTACCCAATTGAGAGGTTTTCTTTTCAATTTATCACTCGAATTATGTTCCTTGGATATTATCTCATCCCTATTGATATTTTTGAGCCATGGGGAACCTATTTAAACCTTGTTTTGAAGGTGTTTTCTCTAAGGGTATTTTAGGGTTTACCCCTTCATGGATGAGCTACCTTTAGTAGCTATCAACTAATGAATTATTTGATTGGCTGGGAAATTTGAAAAAGGAAAGATAAGAGGGTCTATACATATGGTGGGGGAGCTGCTTGTGTTTGTTCTTGTATATTCTTAATAACTTAATGCCATGGACACTTGGATAGATACTAGAACTTCAACTTTTTCTTTTTCTTTATCTTAAAGTTTCATATACGTATCCCCAAGCACCAAAATAAGCCATTTTCTCTCTACCACTTCCCTCCTTCTCCCAACCTCATTCTCCTTCTGTGCTTCTGCAAATTTTGCTGTCTAAGGAAGAAGAAAGTGGGGATCTTCTTGGAAAAAGAAGCAAGGGTCGCAATTGACTTCATTTAGGGGTTCCTAAAGCTCCTTCCTAGTGATCATGACCTAAAAGTGTAATTATTACCTTATTTCCTCCATTTATTTCTTTTTTATACTTCCTCCTACCTTTCTCTAGGTCAGAACTTTTCTGTTCCAAGGTAGAAATTGCTCTAAAGCTCTAAAACCCTACCTTTCTTGCTCCTTATGCTTAGGGTTTGCTCATTTGATGAAGAAAGGTGCAAGATGGATGAGTTCACAGCTTATGATTGGATTTTCTACCCTACCTGCTCATGTTTTCTTATGTGTGGGAGTTTATATTCTCAGTATAGGTAAGTTTTATAACTTGATCCACGTTTATTGCTTACCATAAGCTTTGTAGCTCATGTTCTTTCTTGAAAATGATGATCCATGCACTAAAAAGTTATGCTTGACTTGGATTTCAATTTTTATAATGTTCCCTGTTCTAATTTCAGTTCTAGATGAACCTGTGATCATGTGTATATTATTCCTAAGGTATAATATGACTTGGATTAGGTTGGTTTGACAACCTATGGTGCTAAGAACCTATCAACCAATGGTCAATTTTAGGGTTTAAAGTTGATTTCTTCTATAAAACCATGACCCGATGATGGTACCATTGCAGCAACCCTATGGTGTTGTCTTCATGACAACTGATGGTCGGGATCAAAGGTGTCAGATTATGGTGACAACCTATGGTCACCCCCTTAGGTCAGGTTTTGGATCAATTAGAAGTTTAATGATCAGCCATTAAGTATCCTACTGATGTTATCAATCAATGATGACATTAGCTTAATATTTGATGTTGGTTAATGAATATTGTGTTGATCTAATAACCAGTGGTGATTTAGTGGTCACTAATGATGGTGTATCAGGTCTCTACAACCTATGTTAAGTTAAGAATTGTAGTTGTAGCATCAATTAAGCCTTAGACCAATGGTTTCTTGGGTCACTTGATGCAATGGTCAGACCTATATTGTAATTGATGGTTTTAACATATGAACTTGACCCAATGGAAAAGATCTAATGTTTATTCCTCCAATAAAGTGGAATGATGGCTAATGTAATATATTGGTCCTAATAATGTGATTTAGATGGTTTCCTTTATTTGATAAACTTAAGGAGCTTACTTGTTGACAATGGATGGCTTGTTTTAACTGAACAGTCGATTAAGGGTTTTACTCTACTCTCAATGGAACTTTTTGTGTTGTTAATCAAGGAATGTATAGGGTTAGATGGTGATGCTTTCTAGAGAACAAATCAAGGACTTAATAGGTGGTTTATCCAAGGTTTTTACTTATGTAAACAACCAATGGTCTTACCTTTTAAACATCCAATGGTTCTGGGTGACATAGTGGTATGGTGATATGGGTGGAAAGATGACGGAACAAATGGAGGGATAACCTGAATAAGGTAGTCTTACCTATCCACTCATATGAATATAAGGGATGATAATCATATTGTGTTGATCAATACCCCTAATGAGGTATAGCTTGTTATACCTAGCTTTAATATAACTAAATGATGGTAATTGGGTATGAATAGTCCTTGAATGACTAATACAATCATGGAGTACTCTGTTACTATTGTTGAAACCCTAGTATGCTATAACCTGATGGTTACACCTTGATTTATGTGTGGGTTCATACTTGAGAACAGTATGGAATGTGATGGTGATGCTTCACCTTATGCATCCATGATCCAATGGGGATGTCGTGAGTTAGGGTTTGGGTATGAGTGATGATTAGTAACATTAATATAATTTATCTTGTGATCCTAACTCTAGTGCAAATAGATAAAGATGAGTATTCATGTTTAACCTTCTTATATGATGGCATGATGGTGAAATAACCTCCTTAATATGATCATAACTGATCCAACCCTATTCTAGGGTTGTATCTTGTGCCATTTTGTACCTTTATTACATTCAAATGCATTAGAATTACATGTTATTCTCCCCAATATGATTATCATTGCAAATACGCTTATGGATGTTCGTTGCACTATTTTTAGGTATTGGGACCACAATGGATGGACGAGTGTGATGGAGGGGCCCAAAGAAGGCCCCAAATCTCCCCCAACCTACCTTAGTGGCCAAAGAGTCATCACCAAGAAAGGACATCCGAATTTGACAAAGTTTGAAGTTCATCAGCCTGCTCAAGCCTTCACCATAGCCTTGGCCACTGCCCACAGTCGTAATGTT
Organism: Alisma plantago-aquatica; assembly: GCA_963693085.1. NCBI lineage: Eukaryota > Viridiplantae > Streptophyta > Magnoliopsida > Alismatales > Alismataceae > Alisma > Alisma plantago-aquatica. The sequence continues at coordinate 452,520,457 of OY856413.1, read as the reverse complement.
TATTGCCAAGGAGCAGCAATTCCAACAGGAGAAATGCCCAGAATCACCACGGGCATGGCCCCTCGCCACGGTCGTATTGATCCACTCCATTCATTTCCAGTGTCCCTTCACCATGGCTGTACCACCTGACCACGGCCATGTTATACCGTCTTCACCACGGCCGTTGCCCTTCACCACGGTCGTGGTGGCCCTCTTTCCAGCAGACTTTTCCACTGTTTTTCCTATTATGCCCCTACTCAACCCTAGCTCCTATATAATCACTAGTTGCTTCTAGGGCTCGGAAGAGAGCACTCCCCAGCTGCACCCTAGGTGCTCCCTTGCATCCCTTGCTCCCATCCACCCATTTCCTTGCATTCCACCCATTTTCCACCCACTTTCCACTCATTTCCACCATAGAAACCTAGTTTCTCTAGGTTTCTATCCATCCATTCCACCATTTTCATGCACCCATACACCAATGGAGGAGGGAGGACGTCTGCAGCTGCTTGGAGGTGAAGAAGGAGGCCACTTCATCAAGCTTCATGGAGTTTCTTCCTCTTCTACCCCCTTCTTTTCCTGTTTTCATGACTATGTCTAGCTAAGCCCCCTTGTGGTGGGCTGTTTGGGATTAAAATGTTACTTTGATACCATGTTGGGGGATAAATTCTTGTAATGAACTCAATTCATATTTATGATGATTACTTCTTGCTTTCATTTTTTTTCCTATCTTATTGCATGTGGTTTGTGCTTCTTGTATGAATTGCTTGTTTTGAGGTTTTTGATGACACTTCATTTCTAGGGGGATTGGGGTGTATGTGGCAATCTCAGGAATGGCTCCTAGGTCCAATTAGTGGATCCTTAGCTAGCCCCTTTGTTCCTACATACACACCCCTCCTCCTACAAATGCGTGTGAGATTTAAGTGGCTAGTGTAAGCGAGAGTGATGCAATTTCCTAGGGCCTTCTAAAGGATAGAGTGGCTAATGGCATGAGGTTAAACCCCTTCATCTCCACTCCCATCTCTACCCTCAACCCTCAATTGTCCACTATCACTTACCCTAAAAACCTAGATTTGGCCAATCTCACTAGAACTACACCTAACCCTAGTCTTCTACTAGTAGTATGGGGTATGTTCTAATGGCATTGCCCTTGTTGTTTGGTTTGGTAATCTAGATACGAATTGAGCACCATGCATGTTTAATGAACTCCCCCAACTAAAGTCAAAGTGACATTCCCCGAACAGCCCACCCACCTTAATCACCTTGCTTAAAACCCTAATCGCTTAGTTTGCTTGTTAATGCTAGCTTAGTTCAATTGCTTTAATCGAATTTAGTCAATTGCTTAGTTTTACTCTTCAGTGTTAACTTAGGCTTTTTCTCTTGCTAGTGGTTAGTTTAGTTCGTTTTTGCTTTTTGGCTTGCTAGAGTAGTGTAACCCTTCTTGTTCCTTCTTAGTTAGTTTGATAACTTAGTTTGCTAGTTTACTTACTCTTCCATAATTTAGTTTCCATCTCGCATTTCTTACTCGCTCTCTTAGTTTTATCAACCAACAATCAATCTTAAACCCTAAAAACCCTACTCTCCGCATTAGGAACGTAGCTCACGCTGTCTAACTCTAGCGCCCCCTTTATCCTCGCGGATCGACCCCGTACTTGCCGCCTCACCTATACTACGACACGACCCCGTGCGCTTGCGGGCGTAGTTTATTAGTAGACGTAGGTAGTTAGTGTGGGACAATATAAATTTTGAAAGCACAATCCCATATCCCATGCGCTCCGACCTTGTGGGGTGTAAAAGCACCACTAGCGGAGACTCACCAAGCTTTCTGGCGCCGTTGCCGGTGATAGAGGCGCTCGGCCTAGTTAGATAGTGTAGCTTAGCCTTTCCTTTTTCCCTCACCATTCCTATTATTTATTCTTTGTGTTACTCTTGCATATTGGTTTGCTAACTTGGTTCCTTGTTGTTTGTTTGTGACTTGCGTAGGTGACAGCTGTGCATGCGTAGCACGCCTTCGACTTGCACCGACTTGGTTGTTTACGACCCCGAGATTGGGAGAAGAAGGCGTCAAGCTCACTGCAACTTACACCGAGAGGCCGAGATGGCACAGAACGAACCTCCACCGGAGGTTCCACCGCCACATCGCCCACTTCATGAGTATTTCACGCCGGGGAACTACAACTCCCCCATAGCCACGCTGGTGGACCAGATGCCCGGTCAGCAGTTCTCCATTCCGCCGGCACTCTTGGGACTTCTTCCCACATACTACGGAATGGAGAAAAAAAATCCTTATCACCATATAGACACTTTCTTAGAAACGTGTTCGACCTTCCGCACACCTGCTGCCACCGACGACTCGATCCGCAGAACGCTCTTTCCTTTCTCCCTCAAGGAGAAAGCCAAGGAGTGGTACGTCTCGAGGCCAGAGCTCGTCACATGGAATGAAGTAAAGAATGAGTTTCTGAAGAAGTTCTTTCCGATAGCCAAGTTATCCTACATGAGAAGGTACATCACATCCTTCACCCAAAAAGAGAACGTACCCTTCCATGAGGCATGGGAGAGGTTCCAAAAGTTGCTTCGTGACTTCCCTCACCATGAGGTCCCACTTTGGCAGCTGGTTCAAGCCTTCTACATCGGGCTTGAGGAGCAGAGCCAAAACAATGTAGATTCTTCTTGCGGGGGCACGTTCATGGCCAAGCCGCCCGAGGACTCATGGCCACTGTTTGAACATCTCGCCAAGAATTCTCGCCACCGAGCTTCCACTAAAGGGGGGCATTGTGGCCAGAACTACACTCCTCCGCCTTCCTCCGTGGCTCCTGCACGTAATGCCACCAACCCCGATATGATGAAAATGATGGCATATATGATGCAAATGATGAAGAATCAAGTGGGTGGCTCTTCTAGCCAACCCGCAATGGCTGTGGACATTGTAGACGAGGAAGTTAACACTTTACATTCCTTTGGTGGCCGCAACAACCAGGGCCCGATGTCCCAATCCTACACTCCCGAGTGGAGGAACCACCCAAATTTCTCTTGGAAACAACCAAATGAGGATGGACAAGGACAGGGGCAGCATAAGCCACGCTACAGCTCTAAGTTTGAGGACGAGGTTCTTGGAAGGCTAAGAAGCCTAGATGAAGTCAAAAAGGACATCAACGCACATGGCCAGTCTATAAGCCGACTTGAGTAGAAGTTGGATCAGATTTCTCTCTCTTTGGCTAGAAGAGAAGAAGGAAGACTCCCCTCTCAACCTATGCCAAATCCAAACAATGATGGGACTTTTCAATATGCTCCTCCGCCTCCTCAAGCGCCGCTCAATTATCAATATGCTCCACCTCCACCTCATACTTACCAACAACCACCTCTATAATATCACCCCCACCTCAACAACAACCGCAACCCCAATTCATCCTTCAAAATCCCAATTCCCCTCACCAAAGGCCTCCACCGCCCCAACAGCCACAACCACCTCCACAAGCTCCCCCTTCCACCCATGAGCATCTGAAGGCTGTGACTACTTTGAGGAGTGGCAGGACCTTGGAGAGGCCCCATGGTACAATTGTTGGCAGAGATGACAATGAGGCAGAGCATGTTGATACTGAGATGCAGATTGATGATACTGTGATAAGAGGCAGTGTTGATACTGTGACGCCGAGCAGTGATACTGTGATATCGAGCCGTGATACCATGATTCCAGTGATACCAGTGGATGATACTGTTGATTTGGACCGATTGGGTTCCCAACTCCCTCCATATCCTGATGCACTCGAGGAGCCTTCAGCTGCAAAGAAAAAGAAGAAGCATGCGGAAGATATTCTAGAGATCTTCAAGCAAGTGAAAATCAATGTACCTCTTATAGATGCAGTCAAGCAGATCTCGTCCTATGCAAAGTTCCTTAAGGAATTGTGCACCTTCAAAAGAAAAACAACATGGAGAACGCCTAAGAAGATCAAGCTCACTGAGCAAGTGAGCTCCATTCTCCAACACACCATCCCCCAGAAAAGAAAAGACCCCGATGCTCCCATCATCTCATGCTACATCGGGGCACATCGCATAGACCAGGCTCTTCTTGACTTGGGGTCTAGCATAAACTTGATGCCGTATGATCTGTTTGCTGAGCTCCAAATGGGGGAGTTTAGGCCGACCCATTGCACATTACAGTTGGCCGACCGATCTGTGAAGACGCCTAGAGGGCGTGTGGATGATGTGCTGGTCCGTCTTGATGAGGATACTTCTGCCTTCTTCCCAGCCGACTTTATCAGTCTTGATATGGAAAAGGAAGCTAGAAAGGTGCCAATCATCTTGGGGAGAACTTTCTTAGCCACAACTGATGTCGTGATCCATGTGAGGACTGGGACCATGTATGTTACTTTCATGCACATGAAGATCTGGTTGAACATTTTCAAGTCTTCTACTACAGCTGAAGTGATAGGGGCTACCGAAGAAGACTGTTATTTGGTGGAATGCCTAGATGAGATTGTTGAAGAGTTCCTACCTGCGTGGATTGAGACTGCCACCCAAGGTAGAGGTCTTGAACCAATTGTTGAGTTCCCTGATGATGATGATGAAGATGAGGAAGAGTGTGAGCTAGCCTTAGTGGTTGCGAGCCAGGACCTCCCTTCTATCTCTGCACCTTTGAAGAACTCCCTTGAAGCACCCCCCGTTCTTGAGTTGAAGAAACTCCCCGAAGGATTGAAGTACGCTTTCCTTGGCTCAAATGACACCCTCCCATTGATCATTTCCTCTATTCTCTCTCCTGAGCAAGAAGATGCCTTGATGGAAGTCTTGAGGAAGAACATCCAAGCCATTGGATGGTCTATTGCTGACCTGAGAGGGATTGACCCCTCTATCTGTGTGCATCGAATATACTTGGAAGAAGAAGCGAGGCCGACCCATCAAATGCAAAGAAGGCTAAATCCAAAGTTGAAGGATGTTGTAACTCAAGAGGTTGTTAAGTTGCTTGATGCAGGGATCATCTACCCCATTTTTTACAGTACATGGGTGAGCCCCATCCAAGTCGTGCCCAAGAAGGGTGGGATTACGGTTGCAGAAAATGTCGATGGTGAGCTTATGCCGGTGAGAGAGCAATCCAAGTGGAGAATGTACGTGGATTACCGGAAGCTCAACGAAAAGACAAAGAAGGATCACTACCCACTTCCGTTTCTTGATCAGATTTTAGAGAGATTGGCTGGGCAGAGCTTTTACTATTTTCTTGATGGGTACTCGGGATATTTTCAGATTGCTGTGCATCCGGCAGACCAGGAAAAGACGACATTCACTTGTCCAAGTGGTACATTTGCCTACCGAAGAATGTCATTTGGATTGTGCAATGCCCCTTCCACTTTCCAGAGATGTGTAACCTCGATCTTTGCTGACATGCTTGATTCGTCACTTGAGGTCTTCATGGATGATTTTTCAGTTTTCAGGAAGACCTTTGATGAATGCTTGCTACAACTAGCTGCGGTTCTGGAAAGATGTGTGAAAGTTCACTTAGTTCTATCTTGGGAAAAAAGTCATTTCATGGTACCTGAGGGTATAGTTCTGGGACACTGAGTTTCGAAAGATGGAATTGAAGTTGACAAGGCCAAGGTGGGCCTTATTTCTACACTCGACTTTCCTTCGACCGTAAGACATGTTCGATCTTTCTTGGGACATGCAGGCTTCTACTGGCATTTTATCAAGGACTTTAGTAAAATCTCAAGACCACTCTGTCGATTACTTGAGAAAGATGTTGAATTTTAGTTTGATGAAAAATGTGTTGAAGCCTTCAATCATATAAAAGAGAGGCTTATTTCTGCTCCTATCATGCAGCCCCCGTATTTCTCTTTGTCGTTTGAGATCATGACGGATGCATCTGATATGGCGGTGGGGGCTGTGCTGGGTCAACGCATTGGTCGAATTCCTCATGCTATTTATTATACAAGAAAAACATTAGACGATGCTCAAAGAAACTATACAACTACTGAGAAGGAGTTTCTTGCGGTGATCTTTGCTCTTGACAAGTTCCGGCCGTATCTCTTGCAAAACAAAGTGACAATCTACACAGACCATTCTGCGTTGAAGTATCTCATGTCCAACAAAGACTCAAAGCCAAGGTTGATCCGATGGATTTTGTTGCTCCAAGAATTTGACATAGAAATTGTGGATAAGAAAGGAATAGAAAATGGTGCTGTAGATCATCTCTCCCGCCTTGAGGGACCTTTTGATGTGACAAGTCCAATCAAAGAGACAATGCCACATGAACAACTCCTCTTAGTCTCATATGTCCAAAAGCCATGGTACAAGCACATAGCGAATTTCCTAGCTAGTGGGAGGATACTGAGCATGTGGACAAGAGAGGAAAGCAAGAGATTGTTTGCTATGGTAAAGAACTACATTTGGGATGACCCTCACCTATTTAAGTATTGCCCTAACCAACTCATTAGGAGGTGCATTCCGGAGATGGAGTAGCAAGAAGTCTTATCTATGTGTCATTTCGGAGTGTGTGGAGGCCATTTTGGAGGGAAACGCACGACCGCCAAAGTTCTTCAATGTGGATTCTACTGGCCGACATTATTCAAAGACGCTCATGACTTTTGCAAGAGTTGCATCAGGTGCCAAAAAGTGGGCACTATCTCAAAGAGGGACATGATGCCTTTGTCACCTATCCTGGTGGTAGAAGTGTTTGATGTTTGGGGGATTGACTTTATGGGTCCTTTCCCTCCCTCTTTCGGGTATGTCTACATCTTGGGCACCGTAGACTATGTATCAAAATGGATTGAGGCTGTGGCAACAAGAACAAATGATCATAAGGTGGTGTGTGATTTCATGAAATCCAACATCTTTAGCCGTTTTGGTGTTCCAAGGGCTATGATTAGTGATGGCAGGAGTCATTTCATTCACCGCACCTTCGAAGGGCTGCTAAAGAGACATGGAGTTAACCATCATGTAGCTACTCCTTATCACCCTCAAATGAGTGGTCAAGTTGAGCTGGAAAATCGGGAGATAAAGCTCATTCTGGAGAAGACGGTGCGACCGGACCGTAAGGATTGGTCACTTCGACTCAATGAAGCTTTATGGGCATATAGGACTGCATATAAAGCCCCGATTGGCACTACACCGTTCAAGCTTGTCTATGGTAAGAGTTGCCATTTGCCGGTTGAGATGCAACACAAGGCACTGTGGGCCTTGAAGAGGATGGACTTTGATGAAGAGAGTGCCAGAATGGGAAGAACGTTTCAATTACATGATCTAGAAGAGATGCGGCATGAAGCCTATGAAATGTCAAAGAACTACAAGGAAAGAACCAAGCTTCTACATGACAGGATCATAAAGAAGAAAGAGTTTGAGCCCGGCAAATGGGTATGGCTGTACAATTCAAGGATGAAGTTCTTCCCCAGAAAGCTTCATTCTATATGGGAAGGTCCTTACCTTGTCAAGAAGGTGTACCCATCCGGGGCAGTGATCATTTGTGCAAAACAAGGAGCTAAGGAATTCATTGTTAATGGGCAAAGGCTGAAACCTGTCGCTGAAGTCGGCCCGGACAAGGCCAACCAAGACTTTGATGTTGTTATGCTGGTAGAAGAAGAATTTGATGAAGAGGAATGCTTAGATGAGGATGAGAAAGGGATCTACTACAAAGATCTCTTGAAAGTTCCAAAGAAATGATGGAGCACAACAATCAATAAGCCTGGCTGAAGGCGTAAAATTTAGCGCTAGTGGGATGCAACCCACGTGGTTTGAGATTCTCGAACCCTTCTTTTGATACTTTAGTTTTGTTTTACACAAATACACACACGCACACTTGTGCTTGATAGTTTTGTTTTTAGTTTTGATGAAATGGCAGATGATACGCACTAAGTAGAGAAATATCGAAGAAAAAATGAAATGCTGCTGAGTTGAGGCTGTCCAAGAGCCCAACACGGCCGTGGCACAAGGCCACGACTGTAATGTTTATTGGTTGAAAGTTACAAGAGCCAACATGAATTTTAGAGATTTGGCCCACGACCGTGGCCTTTGGCCACGACCGTGGCAAACACAGAGAAATACGACCGTGTCCTCCAGCCACGGCCATGTTGAGGTCAGATGAGGCTCCTTCAGCGACAACACGCCCGTGGGCTGACGCCACGCCCGTTCTTTGATGGAAGTACCACGACCGTGGCCATTGGCCACGACCGTGGCCGGACCGGGTTTAGCAAGTTTCTATATAAATTCTCTAAACCACCCTTCCTCTTTTCTTATTCTTCCCCGCGCAGAGCACGGCCGTGACGCTGCCAACACCACTGTGGGCACTCATCCTCCACCTCCAGCCCTCAAAAACACCCCCAATCACCTTCCTAACCTTCCTACCTCTCCATTCCACCCCCAATCCACTCCCATACCACTCCCTACTCATTTTCAAAATTCCAACCTAAATCATGAAGAAGGCAGGGAAGATGGTGAAGAGTGGGGTGAAGGCGACCCTCAACGTCATCACTGGAGGGCGGCGTTCCAAAAATGCCTCCACCAACGTCACCGCACCATCCCACACACCATCTCCACTCACCTCCGCATCCCACTCATCCGACGGCATCCACCTCACCGACGAGACCTATGCGGGAGGAGAGGAAGAAGAAGAGGAGGAGTCCGAGGAGGCTACCCCTGATCAAATGGTTGATGAAGTGATACCAGAAGCTTCCCCGCGAGCCCGACGAACAAAAGTGGGGCCATCCACATCACGCCTATCCACATCCCATACGTCAGAGGGCCAAGATGAGCAGTCGCAGTCCGTGCGGAAATTGCAGCCCGGAGAGGAGCAACTGGCACAGTGGTACAATCTGGATACCACTTCGGGTTCGAAAACTTACACGCCGGCTGTGGGCTCTGATCTCCAAAACATAAGATAAACATAGAGGAAGCGATTCGATTAATCAGCGGAATATGAAAATCATGAGAAATTAAAACTTTTCGAAAACGAGATCTTAAAAACCTGAAACTCCTTTTATAAAAGTAAGATGAATTGTTTACATCTCTGATAAATCACTTCTCGAGTGATTATATACGTCATGATACAAAATCTCAAGATTTCAAAATTCTCAGATCAACAAACTCCTAGGACCTGAGTGTACAGAGACAACATAAGACTATTCTGACTACAAGACTAGCCAGCACAGTGTTTCCACCTGAAGTCACTACTGCTCCTGAATTTGCTACTGTTGCTGCTGTCCACCTGCAGATCGGTGCCTTCGACCTCGACGTCCACCTAAAGATAGAAATCTACGGGGTGAGACAATTTTAAATAATTGTCCCAGCGAGAGTTATAACTCTCCGCCAGAAACTTTGTTAGAAGCAATCAAAGGAATGTCATGAGCAAGTAATTTAGGTTACTCACAGCAGGCTTGATAACAAAAACTCATCTTTAATTAAGGAATATGAAGAACATGTATACTAATACTTGAACATGATATTAAAAGCAAGCAATGTAATATCAATCGATGTTCCTCGTAGTTCAACCTAAGAAGTTATGCTACGCGGTTGATTATGTTTTACAAACATCATTATGCCCTGCAGAGATGAGGTATACCGCTCATGCTCCAACCGATCACTAGTAAGTCGCATCGGTATCATACTAGGTCATCAAAAGAGCCAGATTCTCATGACCTTCAACTACCTCAGTCAGAATGAGGATAAACATGCAGGACATCTAGTGTCCCTGCTAATATAGCTTACCAGGGTATTCTGGTACTTCTCTATTAGAGTCACAGTGGCATTCTGCACTCTCTTCGCCATTGAAAGATTTCATGTTTATCTCGCATTGATGCGGTATAAAAGATTCCCTTGGAAGAATAGTGTTACATCATCCCGGTATAAACATATAGTGAAGGGTTGATGGATTAAGATACATCAACATCAACTCCTACACTAGGATGTAAGGATATACACATCCATATTCCCCCACACACTCTAAAGTATGTGATCCAGGAGTTCCCTTAGGAAAACCTGTTTCACCATCATTATAATTTCTGACAATGATGGATCTATGATCAGGGCTCTACATGGTATGATTAAACTTGATTATTAGGTACATTTCAGTATTCTTTTAGCATCATACATGTTTTAAAACATTAATCATTAGCGTAGCAGCTATGAAAGTAGAATACTAAATGTATCAAGTCTAACTCACATCAATTATCATTTCTCAATCGTCCAATCACAAGTCATTTGACAAGCATGACCTTGATGATATTCATGGCTCTTACAACCTATCATTCTTATAAGATGCCACTTACTAGGCATCAACATATGTCATTATTCATAAAGCTAATAACATGCTTCCAATGAATATGAAATCATAATCCTTACCTGGATATGATCACCATCATGTATAGAAACATGCATGGTTAATTCAACTGATAATAGTAAGCAGTTCATATCAAGAGTTGTACCCTTATATTCTTACAAGGGTTAGATTCCCTGATTTTCATCAATTAGGGTTTACTATTCACAATATATGTCATCACCCTAGAATTAGGGTTTACTATTCACCTCATGGTGAATTAATCTCATTACATCACCATGCATGAGAAACATCATCATTAAATCCCTCAGTTAAGATCAAGATTCACCAATTACCATAATTAGGGTTTCCATGATCTCTCATAAGTGGATCATACCCTAATCATGCACATTTATGTATATTGAAGGTATTTTACTTGAGTTTCCATCATAAATGGTACTTTCTCTCTCCTCTCACTAGTAGATGATGACTACACCACTTAGATTAGGTTAGGTTAAGTCCCCTTTGATCTACATAAACCAAAACACCACTATCATGTTATTAGAGTTTACATAAAACAAGGTATCCTTTAATTGAACCCATTTAGGTTCAAACGGGTTGAACCCATTTGAGGTGAAACGAGTTGAACCCATTTGAGGTGAAACGAGTTGAACCCATTTGAGCTGAAACGAGTTGAACCCATTTGAGCTGAAATGAGTTGAACCCATTTGGATTGAAACGAGTTGAACCCATTTGAGGTGAAACGAGTTGAACCCATTTGAGGTGAAACGAGTTGAACCCATTTTAGGTGAAACGAGTTGAACCCATTTGAGGTGAAACGAGTTGAACCCATTTGAGGTGAAACGACTTGAACCCATTTGAGGTGAAACAACTTGAACCCATTTGAGGTGAAATGAGTTGAACCCATTTGAGGTGAAACGAGTTGAACCCATTTGGATTGAAACGAGTGTGAACCCGTTTGGATTGAAATGAGTGTGAACCTGTTTGAGGTGAAACGAGTTGAACCCATTTGAGGTGAAACGAGTTGAACCCATTTGAGGTGAAACGAGTTGAACCCATTTGGATTGAAATGAGTGTGAACCCGTTTGGATTGAAATGAGTGTGAACCCATTTGAGGTGAAACGAGTTTGAACTTACTTGGGTCCAAACCGCATGAACATAAAAGGTGACACATAGGTTATGTTTGAATAGGGTTTCCTATGTTGAAGCCTTTAATTGGCCAAATCCATGTTAACCACTTACGGATTGAGTCAATTAGGATGAGCCTCAATCAATTGGACTCCAAATTGACCCTTAATTGAAAGCCAATTAGGGTTAAGTCTAACTCAATTAGGGTTTCCAATCAGCTAATCATCAATTCTCAACAATGTGAAACAAATTGTAACTGAACCCATCAATTGAACTCCAATTGGGCCCAAACTTGGCCCAAACGGTCTTGGGATCGTTTGGATGACCTCCAAACGGTCTTGAGACCGTTTTCCCAAAGTTTGACCAAAATCTAAGTTGATTTGATTAGGATTGAACCCTAATTAGGTCTAATATCAGCACTTTTATCAATTCTTCAACCTATTGAAATTGGACCTACAATTGATCAATTTTCCTTAACCCTAGACCTCCAAACGGTCTTGGGGTGTCACTAAACGAGTGTGAGACCATTTGGGTGAACCCCAAACGGGTTTGAACCCGTTTGGATCCTCCAACCCAAAACTCAACAAGATCTATAATTAAAATCAGCAATTTCAACCCGATTAGGGTTAGGGTGTTGAAGTGCCTTCAACTCTCAATTGGTTAGGAATTAGATTATAATTCTTTGTAGGAAAGAAATTCAATACATTATGAACAGACCCTCAAACGGTCATACCTTGGTCAACCCTATGAAACGGTATTGGGGTCATTTTGATCCAAACGATCTTGCAGGATCATTTGAGATCAAACGGGTTGAACCCGTTTGACCTTAAACGAGTTGCACCCGTTTGGACCAAAAGGGTCCAAGGTCGTTTCATAAAGTGACCTAGGAATCCACGCCCATCATCCTCAACCTCTGTTCAGGTCGGTTCCTCCACCGTTTTGCTTGCAAAAGAGCAAGGAAGAAGGGAGGTAGAAGAAGAACTAATCATAAAAACAAGAACAAAGATATGCATAACAAAGCTAAGAGTTAGAGTTATAAAACCCGCCTCAAACGTGGTTCCTAGAGCTTCCAAGGTTCCAAGCTTCGAAACTTTAATGGTGGCTTGAGCTCCACAGGTCATCCAAGGTTGTTTCTTCAAGAAAGGTTGGGAAGGATCGACTAGGAAGAGAAAGCTAAGTAAATTAACCATGAAACCAACATTATACTAGGATTTCCCCCATGAATTCAAGCTAGAAGATGGTGCTTTCTTACCTTAGAACAGGTTGGTCATTTCCCTGAGCTCCAGAGCTTTGCCTTGGTCGGTTGAGAAAGATAAGAAGTGAGGAAGTGAAGGGAAACGTTTGCTTGGTTTGGAAAGAAAGGTGCTTATATAGTTTAGGCTGATTTTCACCATAAGAACCTCTAAAGAATGTAATTCTCATCCAGGTCCCTCCTTATTTCTAAGGCACGTTCAAGCTATCAAAACTTAATCAAAGCCCATCAAAACTCAAGATCTAAGGGTAAAGAAAACCAATATGCACACTAAGGTATATATATATATATATATATATATATATATATATATATGAAGGGTCTTCTTACTCATACTAGGTGTTTTCACTACAAAGATCATCCTTCTTATCTAATTATTTAATAGAAGAGCCCCTCTCATCCTTTCTTCTTTAAATGATGTCAAGAGTCATAAAAGATATTCTAGAAAGTGTATAGTACAAGTTGCACCCCACATTTTGGGTAAATTGCACTTTACACCAAAATTAGGGTTTAAGCACAAGGATTGCTCCACAAGCTGCACCTTGGTGCCCAAACTTGGGAAATCCATCATACCTCATCATATTCCTTCATATGATGTCTATTTATTAGAGGAACATCTTAACCTGTGTAATTTGCAAGTTAACCCCTCTAATTGGGTAATTTGCACATAGGTCCCTGTATTACCAAATGATACTACAATCATTGTTTAAAAAGGACAGAAAAGAAAATGTATGTTCCTTAGGAACTTAATTACATGCCAAAAGATAATCACAAGGATTTAATTACATATCTTAGGCAAAACACCTAGGGTTAATTCATAACCCATGTCAGGGATGTTACAAATTATCCACCCCTTACAAGGATTTCGTCCTCGAAATCGATAAAACATATTAAGAGAAAAGAGTAGGATATTTCCTTCTCATCTCTTCCTCTAGTTCCCAAGTGGCTTCTTCAACACCATGGTGATTCCAGAGAACTTTTACAAGACTTATCTCTTTCGTCTTTAGATTTTTAATTCTGTTATTAAGGATTGACACGGGTCCTTCCTCATAAGTTATATCTTCATTCAATTCTACTTCCATAGGTTGCAGAACTGACTCGGTATCGGGATGACATTTCCTTAGCATAGAAATGTGAAACACAGGGTGTAGTTTTTGTAATTCTGGTGGTAACTCTAGTCTATAGGCTACCTTTCCACCCCGTTCAATGATTGGATAAGGCCCTATAAATCTAGGAGCTAACTTCCCTTTTCTTCCAAAGCGAAGGACTCCTTTCCAAGGCGAGACCTTGAGATACACTCTGTCTCCAACCTGGAACTCCAACGGTCTACGACGCTTGTCAGCATAAGATTTTTGCCTATCTTGTGCAATCTTAATCTGTTGTTGTATTACTTTAATCTTTTCCGTAGTCTGCTGCACAAGATCAGGACCTAACAACTAATGTTCACCAGTCTCATACCAGCATAAGGGTGATCTACAACGTCTAGCATACAAGGCTTCATAAGGTGCCATACCAATACTATGTTGATAGCTATTGTTATAGGCAAACTCTATCAAGCTTAGGTGCAGATCCCAACTTCCTGTGAACTGGAGAACACATGCTCTCAACAGATCTTCTAAGGTATGTATAGTCCTTTCTGACTGTCCATCCGTTTGTGGATGAAAGGCTGTACTAAACCTTAACTGGGTGCCTAGTGCCCTATGAAGCTGCTCCCAAAAACGACTTGTGAACTGAGGACCTCTGTCAGAAACTATGGTGATAGGAACTCCGTGCAACCGCACTATCTCTTGAACATATAACTGGGATAACCTTTCAGCAGAATAGGTTGTTTTCACAGGTAAGAAATGCGCTGTCTTAGTCAACCTATCAACAATTACCCAAATGGAATCATGTCCTTTGTTTGTTCTAGGTAGACCAACAACAAAGTCCATGGTTACATGATCCCACTTCCACTGTGGTATGGGTAAAGGTTGCATTGTTCCTACAGGCTTCTGGTGTTCAGCTTTAATTTGTTGACACACTGGACACCTCAGAACAAACTCAACTACGTCCTTCTTCATCCCAGGCCACCAATACATATCTTTCAAGTTTCGATACATCTTGGTGCTTCCTGGATGCATAGCATACATTGAAGAATGAGCTTCTTCCAGGACTAACTTCCTCAGGTTATCTACATCTGGTACTATCATCCTCCCATGATAGCATGCCACCTGATCATCTGATTCATGAAAACCTTCCCGCTTCTCATCACCATACTCAGATCTGATCTGCTGAACTGCAACATCAACTTGTTGTGCCTCCTTAATCTGCTCTCTTAGGGTGGGTTTGATATGTATCTCAGCCAACAACCCGACAATCCATGACACCTTCATCTGTACATTGTCTTGCCTTAAGGAGATAAGCATATATCTCCTAGGGCATACTAAAGAGTTTAATTGTGCCCTATCAGAGGATGATGTTGCTGATTTCCTACTCAAGGCATCTGCAACCACATTGGCCTTTCCTGGATGGTAATCTATTGTACAATCATAATCCTTGATTAACTCCATCCAGCGACGTTGCCTCATGTTAAGGTCATGCTGAGAGAAGATATACTTAAGGTTCTTATGGTTTGTGAAAATCTGGAAGGTTTCTCCGTAAAGATAATGTCTCCAGATTTTCAAGGCATGAACCACAGCAGCTAACTCTAAATCATGTGTCGGATAATTCTCCTCGTGTTTCTTAAGTTGTCGAGAAGCAAAAGAAATCACTTGTTTATCCTGCATCAACACACATCCAAGTCCATTCTTGGAGGCATCACAAAAGATTACATATCCTTTTCCTAGCTCAGGTAGCACAAGTACAGGTGCACTTGTCAACCTCTCCTTCAATAGCTGAAAGGACTGTTGACACTTATCACTCTAGACAAAAGAAACATCTTTCCGGGTCAACTTTGTCAAGGGTAAGGCTATAGAACTGAAGTTATTAATGAACCTTCGGTAGTAGCCAGCTAACCCTAGGAAACTTCGAATCTCCGTCGGTGTCCTCGGTTGTTCCCACTGTAGAATAGATTCTACCTTTTTAGGGTCAACATGAATACCCGAGGCAGATATCACATGTCCAAGAAAAGATACCTCCGGCATCCAGAACTCACACTTGCTAAACTTAGCGTATAGCTTATGTTGTCTTAGCAAAGTTAGAGCCTGACGAAGATGTTGTTCATGTTGCTGAGCATCTATACTATAGATCAGGATGTCATCTATGAAGACAACAACACACTGATCGAGGGAAGGTCGGAAGATTCTATTCATAAGTTCCATAAATGCAGCCAGTGCATTAGTTAGTCCAAACGACATAACTGTGAACTCATAGTGACCATACCTTGTTCTGAAGGCAGACTTGGATATGTCACTATCCTTAATATGTAGTTGATGATATCCAGACCTCAAGTCTATCTTTGAGAAGACGGTTGCACCACGCAACTGGTCAAAGAGATCATCAATCCTCGGCAAAGGGTACTTGTTCTTTATTGTTACTTTATTTAATTGTCTATAATCGATGCATAATCGCATTGATCCATCTTTCTTTTTAACAAACAAAACTGGAGCACCCCAAGGTGAAGTACTTGGTCGGATAAAACCTTTCTCAAGCAACTCTTGAAGCTGTTTCTTGAGTTCTGCCAACTCAGCAGGTGCCATCCTATACGGTGTTTGTGCTATAGGTTGGGTATCTGGGATCAAATTGATTTCAAAATCAATTTCCCGAGGCGGTGGCATACTTGGAAGTTCTTCAGGAAATACATCTTCAAATTCCCTGACTACAGGAACTTCAGCAAGGTTAGGACTCTTCATGGTGGTATCTATCACATGGGCCAAGAATTCATAACATCCTTGCCTCATCAGCTTATCAGCAACCATAGAAGACACAAGACAGGTGGGTAGAATCTTTCTCTCTCCTTGAAAGATCCATGTGTTGCTCTCATCAGCAAACACCACCTGCTTGGATTCACAACCCAAGACAACTCTATACCTTTCCAAGGTATCCATCCCCACGATTATATCAAATCCTTGCATATCAAGTGGTATAAGATCCACTTGAATGTGATGATCAGAAAAGAAGAGGATGTAGGGAGTGCATACCTCTTGCAAAACAGCAGATCCTCTCAGCGGAGTTTCAAGCAACAAGCCATCTGCCCTATGTCTAACTGTTATATTGCAATTACGAATCACTCTTCGAGTGACAAAGGAGTGCGTAGCACCCGGGTCAATCAAAATAGATACCACACAGGATTTAGACATATCAGAATATAAAAGTTCCATATGACCTGCCACAACCCGTGGATTGACTACTGCTTCTGGTGGGTTCATAGCATAGAACCTCGCTGTCGCCTGAGGTTGAGTTGGTGCTAACGATCTAGCCTGAGACACTTGCCCGCGTCCTCTAGTTGCTCCTTGAGACTACCTTCTCTGTGATCCCTGTTGATCCTACCTCAGAGGCTGTGTCACACTGACAGGCCTAGATCTACAGTCCTTCATCAGATGTCCCACCTTCCCACAGTTATAACAACTTCTCTCCAGTTGTTGTGATCTTGGCGGTCCTGTGACTGATATTGATGTTGAACTGTGAGTCTCTCGTGACGGTAAACCTCGTCCTCTACCTCTACTTGGGGACCACTGAGTCTGAGAACTCGATCTGGGTGGTGGAGGTGTAAGTGCCGAGAATCTAGGCTTCTTAAAGTCTCTAGATGAAGATCCCTGGAACTGTAGATATCTCTTTTGGGTTTGTCTTTTCTCGACTACGGATCTCTCTATCCTTCAGACTGACTCAACAAAGGTAGAGAATCTCTCTCGGTTTTCTAGTGCATACACGGGAGTAGTCATGTCGGCATTCAAACCCTTCTCAAACCTCCTAATCCTTTCTTCATCTGTGGTAGCCATATGCGGACAGAATCACAACAACTCCATGAACTTAGCCTCATACTTGCTAATGTTCATCATACCCTGTCTCAGTCTCTCAAACTGAGAGATCTTCTCGTCCAGGAAGGTCTTTGGAAAAATATCTGCGGACAAATTCCCGACGAAAGTCTTCCCACGAAATCTCTATTCCAGGCCTCTTCTGCTCTTCCATGGTCCACCAGTGACCAGCACTACCTTTGAGAAGATAGACAGCATGTCTAACCTTCTCACCTTCGGGGATGTTAAGGATTTTGAAAGCTTTCTCTAATTCAGTTAACCACAGATCAGCATCAGCAGGGTCAGCTGTTCCAAAATATTTAGTTGCTCCGACCCGACGAAGTCGCTCGAACGTTTTACCGATACCTTGACCCTCAGACTGGACAGGTGCCCTAGGTGCAGGCATGGGCATCCTATCGGTGATATGTGTCATGGCAGTCATAAACTGCCCAAACATGGTCTGAACCGCTGGGTTTCCCATATTAGCTGGGTCAAACTGAGGTGGCTCCAAAGGTGGCTCTAGCACAGGTTGCTCTATTTCTAGGTTCCTTGCACCTTCTCGAGGCGCAACAACACTAATTTCGACCTCGTACTCCTCCTGTGGTCCAGACATCCTTAATTCTCTTCTTCTCCTGAGGAGCAGAAGACTCTATTAAATAAGAAAGAAGTACTAAGGATAGACTTGACACTCTAAGTCCTATGTCTTTGTAGACTCAGCGAACCTAGAGCTCTGATACCACTAATTGTGGGCTCTGATCTCCAAAACACAAGATAAACATAGCGGAAGCGATTCGATTAATCAGCGGAATACGAAAATCATGAGAAATTAAAACTTTTCAAAAACGAGATCTTAAAAACCTGAAACTCCTTTTATAAAAGTAAGATGAACTGTTTACATCTCTGATAAATCACTTCTCGAGTGATTATATACGTCATGATACAAAATCTCAAGATTTCAAAATTCTCAGATCAACAAACTCCTAGGACATGAGTGTACAGAGACGACATAAGACTATTCTGACTACAAGACTAGACAGCACAGTGTTTCCACCTGAAGTCACTGCTGCTCCTGAATTTGCTGCTGTTGCTGCTGTCCACCTGCAGATCGGTGCCTTCGACCTTGACGTCCACCTAAAGATAGAAATCTACGGGGTGAGACAATTTTAAATAATTGTCCCAACGAGAGTTATAACTCTCCGCCAGAAACTTTGTTAGAAGCAATCAAAGGAATGTCATGAGCAAGTAATTTAGGTTACTCACAGCAGGCTTGATAACAAAAACTCATCTTTAATTAAGGAATATGAAGAACATGTATACTAATACTTGAACAGGATATTAAAAGCAAGCAATGTAATATCAATCAATGTTCCTCGTAGTTCAACCTAAGAAGTTATGCTACACGGTTGATTATGTTTTACAAACATCATTATGCCCTAGTAAGTCGCATCGGTATCATACTAGGTCATCGAAAGAGCCGGATTCTCATGACCTTCAACTACCTCAGTCAGAATGAGGATAAACATGCAGGACATCTAGTGTCCCTGCTAATATAGCTTACCAGGGTATTCTGGTACTTTGCTATTAGAGTCACAGTGGCATTCTGCACTCTCTTCTCCATCAAAAGATTTCATGTTTATCTTGCATCGATGCGGTATAAAAGATTCCCTTGGAAGAATAGTGTTACATCATCCCGGTATAAACATATAGTGAAGGGTTGATGGATTAAGATACATCAACATCAACTCCTACACTAGGATGTAAGGATATACACATCCATATTCCCCCACATACTCTAAAGTATGTGATCCAGGAGTTCCCTTAGGAAAACCTGTTTCACCATCATTATAATTTCTGACAATGATGGATCTATGATCAGGGCTCTACATGGTATGATTAAACTTGATTATTAGGTACATTTCAGTATTCTTTTAGCATCATACATGTTTTAAAACATTAATCATTAGCATAGCAGCTATGAAAGTAGAATACTAAATGTATCAAGTCTAACTCACATCAATTATCATTTCTCAATCGTCCAATCACAAGTCATTTGACAAGCATGACCTTGATGATATTCATGGCTCTTACAGCCTATCATTCTTATAAGATGCCACTTACTAGGCATCAACATATGTCATTATTCATAAAGCTAATAACATGCTTCCAATGAATATGAAATCATAATCCTTACCTGGATATGATCACCATCATGTATAGAAACCTGCATGGTTAATTCAACGGATAATAGTAAGCAGTTCATATCAAGAGTTGTACCCTTATATTCTTACAAGGGTTAGATTCCCTAATTTTCATCAATTAGGGTTTACGATTCACAATATATGTCATCACCCTAGAATTAGGGTTTACTATTCAACTCATGGTGAATTAATCTCATTACATCACCATGCATGAGAAACATCATCATTAAAGCCCTCAGCTAAGATCAAGATTCACCAATTACCATAATTAGGGTTTCCATGATCTCTCATAAGTGGATCATACCCTAATCATGCACATTTATGTAAATTGAAGGTATTTTACTTGAGTTTCCATCATAAATGGTACTTTCTCTCTCCTCTCACTAGTAGATGATGACTACACCACTTAGATTAGGTTAGGTTAAGTCCCCTTTGATCTACATAAACCAAAACACCACTATCATGTTATTAGAGTTTACATAAAACAAGGTATCCTTTAATTGAACCCATTTAGGTTGAAACGAGTTGAACCCATTTGAGGTGAAACGAGTTGAACCCATTTGAGGTGAAACGAGTTGAACCCATTTGAGGTGAAACGAGTTGAACCCATTTGGATTGAAATGAGTGTGAACCCGTTTGGATTGAAATGAGTGTGAACCCGTTTGAGGTGAAACGAGTTGAACCCATTTGAGGTGAAACGAGTTGAACCCATTTGAGGTGAAATGAGTTGAACCCATTTGAGGTGAAACGAGTTGAACCCATTTGAGGTGAAACGAGTTGAACCCGTTTGAGGTGAAACGAGTTGAACCCATTTGAGGTGAAATGAGTTGAACCCATTTGAGGTGAAATGAGTTGAACCCATTTGGATTGAAACGAGTGTGAACCCGTTTGGATTGAAACGAGTGTGAACCCGTTTGAGGTGAAACGAGTTGAACCCATTTGAGGTGAAACGAGTTGAACCCATTTGAGGTGAAACGAGTTGAACCCATTTGAGGTGAAACGAGTTGAACCCATTTGGATTGAAACGAGTGTGAACCCGTTTGGATTGAAACGAGTGTGAACCCGTTTGAGGTGAAACGAGTTTGAACTTACTTGGGTCCAAACCGCATGAACATAAAAGGTGACACATAGGTTATGTTTGAATAGGGTTTCCTATGTTGAAGCCTTTAATTGGCCAAAGCCATGTTAACCACTTACGGATTGAGTCAATTAGGATGAGCCTCAATCAATTGGACTCCAAATTGACCCTTAATTGAAAGCCAATTAGGGTTAAGTCTAACTCAATTAGGGTTTCCAATCGGCTAATCATCAATTCTCAACAATGTGAAACAAATTGTAATTGAACCCATCAATTGAACTCCAATTGGGCCCAAACTTGGCCCAAACGGTCTTGGGATCGTTTGGATGACCTCCAAACGGTCTTGAGACCGTTTGCCCAAAGTTTGACCAAAATCTAAGTTGATTTGATTAGGATTGAACCCTAATTAGGTCTAATATCAACACTTTTATCAATTCTTCAACCTATTGAAATTGGACCTACAATTGATCAATTTTCCTTAAACCTAGACCTCCAAACGGTCTTGGGGTGTCACTAAACGAGTGTGAGACCGTTTGGGTGAACCCCAAACGGGTTTGAACCCGTTTGGATCCTCCAACCCAAAACTCAACAAGATCTATAATTAAAATCAGCAATTTCAACCCGATTAGGGTTAGGGTGTTGAAGTGCCTTCAACTCTCAATTGGTTAGGAATTAGATTATAATTCTTTGTAGGAAAGAAATTCAATACATTATGAACAGACCCTCAAACGGTCATACCTTGGTCAACCCTATGAAACGGTATTGGGGTCGTTTTGATCCAAATGATCTTGCAGGATCATTTGAGATCAAACGGGTTGAACCCGTTTGACCTTAAACGAGTTGCACCCGTTTGGACCAAAAGGGTCCAAGGTCGTTTCATAAAGTGACCTAGGAATCCACGCCCATCATCCTCAACCTCTGTTCAGGTCGGTTCCTCCACCGTTTTGCTTGCAAAAGAGAAAGGAAGAAGGGAGGTAGAAGAAGAACTAATCATAAAAACAAGAACAAAGATATGCATAACAAAGCTAAGAGTTAGAGTTATAAAACCCGCCTCAAACATGGTTCCTAGAGCTTCCAAGGTTCCAAGCTTCGAAACTTTAATGGTGGCTTGAGCTCCACAGGTCATCCAAGGTTGTTTCTTCAAGAAAGGTTGGGAAGGATCGGCTAGGAAGAGAAAGCTAAGTAAATTAACCATGAAACCAACCTTATACTAGGATTCCCCCCATGAATTCAAGCTATAAGATGGTGCTTTATTACCTTAGAACAGTTTGGTCGTTTCCCTGAGCTCCAGAGATTTGCCTTGGCCGGTTGAGAAAGATAAGAAGTGAGGAAGTGAAGGGAAACGTTTGCTTGGTTTGGAAAGAAAGGTGCTTATATAGTTTAGGCTGATTTTCACCATAAGAACCTCTAAAGCATGTAATTCTCATCCAGGTCCCTCCTTATTTCTAAGGCACGTTCAATCTATCAAAACTTAATCAAAGCCAATCAAAACTCAAGATCTAAGGGTAAAGAAAACCAATATGCACACTAAGGTATGTATATATATATATATATATATATATATATATATATATATATATATATATATATATATATATATATATATATATATATATATATATATATATATATATATGAAGGGTCTTCTTACTCATACTAGGTGTTTTCACTACAAAGATCATCCTTCTTATCTAATTATTTAATAGAAGATCCCCTCTCATCCTTTCTTCTCTAAATGATGTCAAGAGTCATAAAAGATATTCTAGAAAGTGTATAGTACAAGTTGCACCCCACATTTTGGGTAAATTGCACTTTACACCAAAATTAGGGTTTAAGCACAAGGATTGCTCCACAAGCTGCACCTTGGTGCCCAAACTTGGGAAATCCATCGTACCTCATCATATTCCTTCATATGATGTCTCTTTATTAGAGGAACATCTTAACCTGTGTAATTTGCAAGTTAACCCCTCTAATTGGGTAATTTGCACATAGGTCCCTGTATTACCAAACAATACTACAATCATTGTTTAAAAAGGACAGAAAAGAAAATGTATGTTCCTTAGGAACTTAATTACATGCCAAAAGATAATCACAAGGATTTAATTACATATCTTAGGCAAAACACCTAGGGTTAATTCATAACCCAGGTCAGGGATGTTATACCGGCGGACGATGAAAATAGTGAAGATGAGGATATGGAACTGTCCATGGAGGATGATGATGTTCTGGCAAAGATGGAGGAGGAACGACTAAAAATCATGGGCAAGGTACCCGAGGGAACTTCATATGGTAGGGGGCTGAGGCAAAGGCATATCTCTCACAAATACCCGGAGTGCTTGATGAGGCGAATAGTCGCCATGAGGTATGGCAGTGAGAAGATACTTGATACCTTGGGCATCAAGGAGGCTGTAGAAGAGAGCTTGAAGACCGTGGGGCTGTGGCATGTTCTCTTCACGCCCCAAATATCATATGACCAGATGACCAGGGAGTTCTTTGCTACGCTGGAAAAGACAAGAGTGAGAGGAAAAGATGCTTTGAAGTTTGCCATCTTAGGCCATTTCTACACTCTCACATCGAAGGACTTGAACAACATTTTTG
This sequence comes from Alisma plantago-aquatica, assembly GCA_963693085.1. Taxonomy (NCBI): domain Eukaryota; kingdom Viridiplantae; phylum Streptophyta; class Magnoliopsida; order Alismatales; family Alismataceae; genus Alisma; species Alisma plantago-aquatica. The sequence goes on along the minus strand of OY856413.1, from coordinate 452,497,044 downwards.
TGGCAAGTCCGGAGGAAGCCAAGGAACTTGATGATGGCTTGTTGGAAAAAGATTCGAAGTATGATTATGTGCTTTTCTGGAAAAAAATGACAGGCAGAGATGGGTATTATGCAGGGAGGGTGAAGACTTCAGCTCTAAGCAACCCTCTCATCCGCTACATGCAAAAAGTCCTTGCTAATACCATCGTGGGAAGATATGACAATCAGGGCACGATCTCACAAAAAGAAATGTTTGTCCTGAAAGCCATGACAGAAAAGCAGCATGTCAACCTAGGAGTGCTACTTATTGACTATATGAAGTCCATACCCTATAAGAGCAAGACTCCATTTGTCATGGGAGGGTTGGTCACTTCAATTGCACTCGGGTTGGGCCATGATCTCTCTGGGCTCAAAGATGGGTGTCCTATAGATTATGTTGATATGGATTATCTCATCCGCTCACTCACCATCAAGAAGGATGGCAATAGGCTGATTTATCTCACTACCAGTCTGCCAGATCTCGAGCTGGAGCTCCCATACCACGCGGTGCCTCTTCTATCCGTGTTGGGAATCTACTACAAGCTGAGAGACAAAATAGCAAAATGGGAGAGAGATCACCCCAGAGAGACCTACGTCAGGGGAGCCGCTGCCGCACATGAAGAAATGGCAGAGTCAAATGTGCAGGGGCAGGAACAGCCAGTTGAAGAACAAGAGAAACCCCGGTGAAGGCGAAGGAGGGATGAGGGAACATCCCAGCTGCAGCAGCCCTCGAGCAACGCCTATGACATGTCACACATCCAGGCACAACTTGAGGATCTTTATCAGATACAACAGCAGGTGCAGCTCACCCAGCAGTGCATGTGGCAAGACCAAAAACAATTACACTACCAGGTCAACCACATGTACCACTACAACCACGCCCAGGCAGTAAGGAACCCCGAATGAGGTGAATATTTTTGGGGTGGTGTAGCGGAATATCCAGCAGCCTACCCTCCGCCCCAGGACGCATACTGGGGACAATACTACCAGAACCAGCATCCTCCGACAGGCACCGTCCCACCTCCAGATCACCCCTAGGGGTCGGACCAGTCCTCGCAGCAGCACTGACACTTCCCCTATCTACCCTAAGCTATAGTTTCATGTTGAGGACAGCATGATTCTAAAGTTTGGGGTGGGTAGGGCGGTACGCACCTCCCTTCTCTCTATCTAGTGATTTTTGTTCTACATCTCACCATTTAGTTTAGTTTTCATTTTATTGCTTTTTCTATCATATCCATGCATGTCATGTAGTTTTCATTTTCGTCATTTTTGCGTAATTTTTCAAAATTTCAGCCATGCATTGCACCTCATGTAGGCTTTTGCTAATTTTTGCATATTTTAGCTAGGATTTACTTGCTTTTTACCTAAAATTGTGTTTGAATGTGATTTAGTGCAATTTGACACCTTTTTGGCCAATTTTGCCCAGATTTGATGTTTCTTGTCCAAAAAAGCGTGTTTTGACTCAATCTTTACCATATTGAATGAAATTGCTTATCTTTGACAAATACAAGATGATATGCTATGATGAAGTGCTATGTGGTATCAATGAGTGACTTCGTACATGCTCATCACCTCCCTTGGGAATGTGTTGGTTTGATTGAATTATGATCCGAGCAAGCATAAAACGTTTAATGTTTGTGGAGTTACTTGATTGATATATGGATTTCATTTGGATCATTCATGTGATGTGATATCTATGGTGAAGTGTTGGACTAGTTTTCATGCAGGAGACCTTATGTGGAAGATCGTGCCAAGTGACCCCTCTTTGACCCGACCACTCTTTCATCATCTTCATACCTCTCCGCCTCATGAAAAGATGCCAAAGTGCACATATTAGCCGTGGCCACCTCCAAAAGTTTGGGGTGGCCACATCTTTATCTCCTCGCTTCACTCTATCCACCATATGCCCTATCTACACCAAGGGAAAAAAAGAAAAGAAAAGAAAAAGAAAAACAAAATAAAATAAAATGATGCTCCTATTTAAGAGCATTCAAATAAAGAAAAGATGAGTGTGTAAAAACACTCCAAAAATCTTACCGCATCCCTTTCTTCCACTTTTATACCCATTGAGCTAGGAAACTTCAAACCTAGCTCACTGTATCCCTTTTTCGCAGCCATGTGGGTCATTTGGCATAACTTGAAGCATAAGGTTGAAGGCATGAAGGTGAAACGACACTCCTTGTCATCGGCGATTAACATCATCATGAAACGGTCTACCCGGAACCTTATGGATGAGATATTGATAACTTGTACAATCCATGCATTATATGCAAAGTTCATGTGCTCTGTGCTCCCTTCATGGTTGGTTTGTGAAAGTAGAAGAGGAGGGAAGTGATTTGCATGTACCTAGTCACCATTGATCCCATTTAGCATTTGTCACCCATCATATTGCATTTGTCATACCTTTTGATTGTGGAAAATAGAAAAGAGATTGAGTTGGAGCATACTTGAGGACAAGTATGTTTCAAGTTTGGGGTGGTGATCCAACCCTATTCTAGGGCTGTATCTTGTGCCATTTTGTACCTTTATTACATTCAAATGCATTAGAATTACATGTTATTCTCCCCAATATGATTATCATTACAAATATGCTTATGGATGTTCGTTGCATTATTTTCAGGTATTGGGACCACAATGGATGGACGAGTGTGATGGAGGGGCCCAAAGAAGGCCCCAAAGCTCCCCCAACCTACCTTAGTGGCCAAAGAGTCATCACCAAGCAAGGACATCCGAATTTGACAAAGTTTGAAGTTCATCAGCCTGCTCAAGCCCTCACCACGGCCGTGGCCACTGCCCACGGTCGTAATGTTTATTGCCAAGGAGCAGCAATTCCAACAGGAGAAATGCCCAGAATCACCACGGGCATGGCCCCTCACCACGGTCATATTGATCCACTCCATTCATTTCCAGTGTCCCTTCACCATGGCCGTACCACCTGACCACGGCCATGTTATACCGTCTTCACCACGGCCGTGGCCCTTCACCATGGTCGTGGTGTCCCTCTTTCCAGCAGACTTTTCCACTGTTTTTCCTATTATTCCCCTACTCACCCCTAGCTCCTATATAAGCACTAGTTTCTTCTAGGGCTCGGAAGATAGCACTCCCCAGCCTCACCCTAGCTGCTCCCTTGCATCCCTTGCTCCAATCCACCCATTTCCTTGCATTCCACCCATTTTCCACCCACTTTCCACTCATTTCCACCATAGAAACCTAGTTTCTCTAGGTTTCTATCCATCCATTCCACCATTTTCATGCACCCCTACACCACTGGAGGAGGGAGGACGTCTGCAGCTGCTTGGAGGTGAAGAAGGAGGCCACTTCATCAAGCTTCATGGAGTTTCTTCCTCTTCTACCCCCTTCTTTTCCTGTTTTCATGACTATGTCTAGCTAAGCCCCCTTGTGGTGGGTTGTTTGGGATTAAAATGTTACTTTGATACCATGTTGGGGGATAAATTCTTGTAATGAACTCAATTCATATTTATGATGATTACTTCTTTCTTCCATCTCTTTTCCTATCTTATTGCATGTGGTTTGTGCTTCTTGTATGAATTGCTTGTTTTGAGGTTTTTGATGACACTTCATTTCTAGGGGGGATTGGGGTGTATGTGGCAATCTTAGGAATGGATCCTAGGTCCAATTAGTGGATCCCTAGCTAGCCCCCTTTGTTCCTACATACACACCCCTCCTCCTACAAATGAGTGTGAGATTTAAGTGGCTAGTGTAAGCGAGAGTGATGCAATTGCCTAGGGCCTTCTAAAGGCTAGATTGGCTAGTGGCATGAGGTTAAACCCCTTCATCTCCACTCCCATCTCTACCCTCAACCCTCAATTGTCCACTATCACTTACCCTAGAAACCTAGATTTGTCCAATCTCACTAGAACTACACCTAACCCTAGTCTTCTACTAGTAGTATGGGGTATGTTCTAATGGCATTGCCCTTGTTGTTTGGTTTGGTAATCTAGATACGAATCGAGCACCATGCATGTTTAATGAACTCCCCCAACTAAAATCAAAGTGACATTCCCCGAACAGCCCACCCGCCTTAATCACCTTGCTTAAAACCCTAATCGCTTAGTTTGCTTGTTAATGCTAGCTTAGTTCAATTGCTTTAATCGAATTTAGTCAATTGCTTAGTTTTACTCTTCAGTGTTAACTTAGGCTTTTTCTCTTGCTAGTGGTTAGTTTAGTTCATTTTTGCTTCTTGGCTTGCTAGAGTAGTGTAACCCTTCTTATTCCTGCTTAGTTAGTTTGATAACTTAGTTTGCTAGTTTACTTGCTCTTCCATAATTTAGTTTCCATATCACATTTCTTACTCGCTCTCTTAGTTTAATCAACCAACAATCAATCTTAAACCCTAAAAACCCTACTCTCCGCATTAGGAACGTAGCTCACGCTGTCTAACTCTAGCACCCCCTTTATCCTCGCGGATCGACCCCGTACTTGCCGCCTCACCTATACTATGACATGACCCCGTGCGCTTGTGGGCGTAGTGTCTTAGTAGACGTAGGTAGTTAGTGTGGAACAATATAAATTTTGAAAGCACAATCCCATATCTCGTGTGCTCCAACCTCGTGGGGTGTAAAAGCACACTAGCGGAGACGCACCAATAACCTTAATATGTTAATTGGTGGTTATCATAGACACATGGTTGATACTTTCTTATGCTAACCATGTGCATTATGAAATAGATGAGGGTGAATCATATCTAGATTCCTTGCATGTTGATGTAATAAAGGAATGTTCTTAATGTTAATATAACCATGCTATGATTATTTATGAATATATCCTATCTCATTAATGCAATATTATGTTGATCCAGTGTATTATATGTTAGTGATGTTGTTGAGCTTTTTTATAAGGCATGCAAAGATAATGATGATCTTGTAGGGAAAAGTATAATGGTCTTAATGACCTTTGGGCATGGTTGAGCCATGAATGAGGTGTAATCCTCTTGTGTTGATAAGGGTTGATGCCCTGTGATATTGTGAAAATGATTTATATCTTATGATAGTATGATGACTAGTGTGGTCTCATGAATGGTAAGTGAATAGTACCATGTGATGATCAGATGAGAAATTATGTTTCACACATTTTATATATTTTAAAAGTTGTGATATTTATATGCTTTCTAGAAGTGAATTAGGGTTTATATGTCCACTTGTTTGATGCATCCTTAATTCACCTAATTGGCACAACTAATCAAGTACAACTCTAATCATGTAGTGCCCTGTGTTGTAGAACCATCTTTAGTGTCAGAACTTGTTGCATGGTGAAACGAGTATTCCTAAGGGAAACTCAGAGCACATACTGTTGAGTATGTGGGGGTGGCAGGTTGAGGATGTATCCTTGTCATCAACAATGCAGACTGTAGAGGTTGGCTATGGTCATGCCTCGTACATCTGATGTGATTGAGAACGGTTGTGGTCGTATCTCTCGATGATTATAGCATGATGTGATTAGAGGACAACTACGGTTGTACCTCAGTGATTGGGTTTGTATACCCTAGTTTCTAATACTGTGACCTGTACCAAGGGCGGACTAGCGGTTAGCAGCTTGACTATATGTCATTATGGTGGTAGCTTTGACTGATATGTCACTGCCTTTTTACTCGTACTGACTCAGGGGAAGAGATCTTAGGATACTGGCACTCCTAGATCTTGTACGGAACTGAATAGCCCTTTGCAGGGGTCAGTTGGACTTTGAATGGTATGATTCGAATTCCCAGAGCTTAATAAAAGATGTAAGACAGTTGTGTAGCATATCTATTTAGGGATATACACAACGCTTCGTATTGGATGATAACCCTTGTTTGCTTTCTTTTCACTGAGACCATGTATAGTATAATAAGAGATTATATATATGCTTATGTTGTAGTTATGCTCATGTTGTAAACATGCTTATGTTGTCAAATATAATGGAATTGATGGTTAAGATGATACTGCTAGCTATGTTTAATATTGCTAGCCATGCCTATGTAATTAGAAATGCTTAAACTGCTAATCATGCCTATGTAGTTCATTGTGTTATGATGTTAGTTCTACTTATGATGTAGATATGTCCCCTTTATTTGAGATGCCAATATTGATAGCCATGTTATGAAACTAGAAATATTCATGATGTCAGGGATGCTTATGCTACTAGATTGCTTGTTCTGTTAGCAAGGAATATGATGATAGTCAGATTAATGATAATGATTTTTATTAGATGCAATTTGATGATATTTGAGTAGATATCTATCCAAAGAAATGGATTTATTTATTATCTATATATGCATTGGTGATCATACTTGTTGATAAGATTAATTGCTTAATTTGTTTAGCATACTTGAACTATACAATCTGTTCAATTGATTATTAAATACTCCAACTGCTTAGTTATCTACTATTTAAAATGTTGTAATCAATAAGTGTTGTTAGAGGTTATATCTCTTGATGGGAAATGGGTCTCACCCTTGTGGTTTGCCACATATTTTTAGGTAATCGGAACTGATGAAAACAAACATGTGACAGTAAATAGGAGCTATAGTAATGAATCTTTGAGAAATTTGATTAGATGTCTAGTGTGTCCTAGAGTCGTCCCTGTACTCTCAGGTCTGGGTAGGAAAAGTTTGTATATGGTGTTTCAAACGAATCAGATTTTTGTTAGCATATTAATGCTTGCTTGTGCGGCATATATGAATATTGTTCTCCTGTGTATATATGTTGTGGCTAAGGCAATAGAACAAATTGTATCAAATTTTTGGCATATTATGGATATAAGAAAGATGTTGGGCTCTTATGCAAATTTTTCTGAGCAGGTGCTAACGTTGAAATCGATTTTAATTTACCCATATTTTTTGGTATGTGATTAATTAGTGATTGATTGTGTTTTATGTCTTGAGTAAACTCCTTTAGTGTAATGGGTTCTCACAAGTTGGTATCAGAGCTTTAGGTTCACTAAGTCTACAGGGACACTAGGACTTAGGACTAGAATGATGTCAAAATTAGGAATATGACATAAAAATATGGTGCATACTGCCTAATCTCATTATTTGGATGCCCTGACCAAGTATTCAATTATTAAAGAAAAGGTAAGTATGGAACTCTTAGATTGTTATCTTTTTTATTACTCTGATCAAGTAGTCATTTTGAGACAATCTAAAGAGCATAAAAAATACGAAATAATGATGTGAATATCTCAATCCTACCTTAAAGAAGATGAGAATTGCATCATAATCTATAATTCTTGAATGTTTGGTAACTATAAGAGAAAGTTAATGTAAATCTGAATACAAATTAGAAAAAGCGGAGTTCTTGAAGATGTTATTCAAGAAGATAATAAAGTAAGAGACAAATAAGTCTATGCTTATAAAGTGATTCAAGGTATGAAATCCACATAAAATGGAGATAACTCCAATGATAAGTTTAAAATGAGAAGATAAATGAGAACAACGACAAAGGAATAAGGTGGAACCTGAGTTAATCTCAGACCAACCTATGTGTGTAAGAAAGTTTTAATGTAAAATTAGCATGGCGTGTGAAAGAAATTAAGGGAGATGATCCATGTCTAAAGAAGAAAATGTGCAATATGAGTATTTACATGTTGATAAGTGGTTGAAAAATATAATAAAATAAAAGAGCATACACTAGTGGGATAAATAGTCATCAAGGAAGGAGTAATGAGATATGTTAATCATGATGATTCCTATTCTAATGGCAAGTAACCCAAAATGAAAAAAGTAAAATGATAAATAAGAAGCTGTAACCTGCATAATGAAAATAGAATTGGTTACCTTTTTGCTAGTGAACCTTGAAAAATACTACTATGGTATGGAAAGTGTGTTTCACTTTGTGTCTTTCCTTTCTAGGGCACAACTTTCAAGTGGATCATTGCCACTTGGTACGTGTGGATTCATTATAAGCATGAGGGTGGATAGCTTATTATAGCATAAGTTGTTTGGACTATGGTTCCAAGATCATAAAGTTTATGATGATTTTGCTTTTTAGCCTTCCAATAATTAGGAAGACTCCTATTATATGTCTTGATATTTGTTATGTTGGTAAAAGTGGATGAAATAATGATGTGAGTTCCTTGTAGCACATGAGGTGGATACCAAGGTAATGAATCTTAGTATCCAAGATGTATCAACCATATGAGAATTATGTGAAGGTTGGAGATGTTTATTAAATGAACATATAAAGTATCCCCCCTAAAGAGAGGGAGAGAGAGTTGATGATGACCCTCTAAATGTTGTTTGGAAGGAAAAGCAAAAGTGATTCTATAATGTTGTGTATTATTTAGTGATAGCTGGGTAAGACCACTATCAAGGATAGATGGTTTGTTGGTCAATAGATATGTGATATCGTGTTCCTTTAAGATAAACCTATGATCAAATATCAATACATAAGAGTTAGATTGGATGACATGCTTCACATGACCATGATGAGTTTAGAGTTATGTCCTTTAGACTAACCAATGTACAAACAGAATTTATGAATAGGAGGAACAGAGTGTTCTAGTCATGTCATACAAGTTATATCAAGCTTAGAATGATGACATGTTAAAGTATTTCAAATATGGTAAAAAATATGATCAATATTTCTTCAAAAACCTTAGGGTTGCCAAAGCTGCAATAGCTATGAGATAAGTTGAACAAAAGTGAGATGGGGTTGATTAAGTGTCTTTATGGGATCATGATATGTCTTCTAAGTGGGTTGTGTAAATCCTAGTAAGGTTAAGATAGTGTTGTTGTTTCACCCCTAACAAAGTTGACTAGGAATGATGTTTCCTTGTATGGAATGACAGGTTCCAGCGTCAACATTTCTTTTGAGGATGGAAAATAACTGACAAGTGTTCCAGTATCAGTGTATCTAGAAGAAAAAAAAGAATGAATACATCACCTTTTCTTTATGCTTCAAGGAATGCTATGGGACACATGCCATGATTGGTAAAATGCTAGAAAGTATGAATTTTGAGTAATGTGTTGATATAATTGATATAATTTTAGTATGATAGATACAATTTAAAGTTGAACAATACTACTAGAGTTGTCTAGATGACACAACAAGTTTTTACATTCCATATTGAGAATGTCTTCTTAGATGGGGGTTTTTGTGCTGACCCAAGATGAGATATGTATGAATGATGTGACATCACCATGATATGTAAGTAAACATGTGAAGGTAATAGGATGAGGTGCAAAGGAAGTACCCATCTTTGTTTACCTTGGATTTTGTGGGCGAAATCCTTGTTAGGGGTTTTTAGTTGTCAGGCCCCTAAACTTGCTTAATGAGTTGAATAAGCTTAATTACCATAATTGAATGCTTATAACCCTAATCTAACCTTGTGATATGCTTTTAAATCATAAGAAAAGCTTAAGTTTCAAATTTGGTCCAATTTGGACACTGTTTGAGCAAGTTATGTAATTTTATGCACATTTAGGTCTTTTCTACAATTTACCCAATTGAGAGGTTTTCTTTGCAATTTATCACTTGCATTATGTTCCTTGGATATTCTCTAATCATTATTTAGCTTTTTGATCCATGGGGTGCCTATTTAAACTTTGGTTTGAAGGTGGTTTCTCGAAGGATATTTTAGGGTTTACCCGTTCATGGATCAACTACCTTTAGTAGCTATCAATTAATGAATTATTTGATTGGCTGGGAAATTCGACAAAGGAAATATAAGCAGGTCTATACAAATGGTGGGGGATCTGCTTGTGTGTGTTCTTGTATATCATTAATAAATTAAGGCCATGTACACTTGGATAGATACTAGAACTGCTTCAACTTTTTCTTTATCTTAAAGTTTCATATATTTATCCCCAAGTACCAAAATGAGCCGTTTTCTATCCACCACTTCCCTCCTTCTCCCAACCTCATTCTCCCTCTCTGCTTCTGCGAATGTTTCTATCCAAGGAATGAAAAATGGGGATCTTCTTGGAAAAAGAATCTAGGGTTGCAATTGACTTCATTTACGGGTCCCTAAAGCTCTTTCCAAGTGATTTTGACCTAAAAGTGTAACTATTACCTTATTTACTCCATTTATTTCTTTTTTATCATTCCTCCTATCTTTATCCAGGTCAGAACCTTGCCGTTCAATGGTAGAAATTGCTCTAAAACTTTAAAACCCTACCTTTCTTGCTCCTTATGCTTAGGGTTTGCTCATTTGATGAAGAAAGGTGCTAGATGGATGAGTTCACAGTTAATGATTGGATTTTATACCCAAACTTCTCGTGTTTTCTTATGTGTGGGAGTTTATCTTCTCATTAGAGGCAAGTTTTATAACTTTATCCACTTTTATTACTTACCATAAGCTTTCTAGCTCATGTTCTTTCTTGAAAATGATGATCCACGCACTAAAAAGTTATGCTTGACTTGGATTTCGATTTTTATAATGTTCCCTATTCTGATTTCAGTTCTAGATGAACCTGTGATCATTTGTATGTTATTCCTAAGGTATAATATTACTTGGATCAGGTTGGTTTTACAACCTATGGTGCTAAGCACCTATCAACCAATGGTCAATTTTAGGGTTTAAAGCTGATTTCTTCTATAAACCCATGACCCGATGATGGTACCATTGCAACAACCCTATGGTGTTTTCTTCATGACAAATTATGGTTGGGATCAAAGGTGTCATATGATGGTGACAACTTATGCTCACCCCCTTAGGTCAGGTTTTGGATCAATTAGAATTTTAATGATCAACCATTAAGTACCCTACTGATGTTATCAATCAGTGATGACATTAGCTTAATATTTGATGTTGGTTAATGAATATAGTGTTGATATAACAACCTATGGTGATTTAATGGTCATTATTGATGGTGGATCAGGTCTCTACAACCTATGTTGAGTTAAGAATTGTAGTTGTAGCATCCATTAAGCCTTAGACCAATGGTGTCTTGGGTCACTTGATGCAATGGTCGGACCTATACTGTAATTGATGGTTTTAACATATGAACTTGACCCAATGGTCAAGATCTGATGTTTATTCCTACAATAAAGTGGAATGATGGCTAATGTAATATGTTGGTCCTAATAATGTGATTCAGATGTTTTCCTTTATATGATCAACTTAAGGATCTTACTTGTCGACAATGGATGGCTTGTTTTAAATGAACAGTCGATTGTGGGTTTTACCCTACTCTCAATGGAACTTTTTGTGTTGTTAATCAAGGGATGTCTAGGGTTAGATGGTGACTCTTTCTAGAGCACAAATCAAGGACTTAATATGTGTTTTATCCAAGGTTTTTACTTATGTAAACAACCAATGGTCTTACCTTTTAAACATCCAATGGTTCTGGGTGGCATAGTGGTATGGTGGTATGGGTGGGTTACCCTTAATAAGGTAGTATTACCTATTCACTCATATAAATAGAAGGGATGATAATCATATTGTGTTGATATGTAACCCTAATGAGTTATAGCTTGTTATACCTAGCTTTAATATAACTAAATGATGGTAATTGGGTATGAATAGTCCTTGAATGACTAATACAATCATGGAGTACTCTGTTACTGTTGTTGAAACCCTAGTATGCTATAACCCGATGGTTACACCTTGATTTATGTGTGGGTTCATACTTGAGAATAGTATGGAATGTGATGGTGATGCTTCACCTTATGCATCCATGATCCAATGGGGATGTTGTGAGTTAGGGTTTGGGTATGAGTGTTGATTAGTAACAATAACATAATTTATCTTGTGATCTTAACTCTAATGCAAATAGATAAAGATGAGTATTCATGTTTAACCTTCTTATATGATTGCATGATGGTGAAATAACCTCCTTAATATGATCATAACCTTAATATGTTAATTGGTGGTTATCATAGACACATGGTTGATACTTTCTTATGCTAAATAACTGCATTATGAAATTGATGAGGGTTAATCATATCTAGATTCCTTGCATGTTGATGTAATGAAGGAATGTTCTTAATGTAATATAACCATGCTATGATTATTTATGAATATATCCTAGCTCATTAATGCAATATTGTGTTGATCTAGTGTATTATATGTAAGTGATGTTGTTGAGCCTTGTTATAAGGCATGCAAAGATAATGATGATCTTATAGGGAATAGTATGATGGTATTAATGACCTTTGGGCATGGTTGAGCCATGAATAAGGTGTAATCCTCTTATGTTGATAAGGGTTGATGCCCTGTGATATTGTGAAAAGGATTTATATCTGGTGATAGTATGATGACTAGTGTGGTCTCATGAATGGCAAGTGAATAGTACCGTTGAATGATGAGATGAGAAATTATGTTTCACACATTTTATATCTTTTAAAAGTTGTGATATTTATATGATTTCTAGAAGTGAATTAGGGTTTGTATGTCCACTTGTTTGATGCGGCCTTAATTCACCCAATTTGCATAACTAATCAAGTGAAACTCTAATCATGTAGTGACATGTGCCGTAGAACCATCTTTAGTGTCAGAATTTGCTGGATGGTGATACGAGTATTCCTAAGGGAAACTCATAGCACATATTGTTGAGTATGTGGGGGTGGCAGGTTGAGGATATATCCTTGTCATCCACAATGTAGATTGTGGAGGTTGGCTATGGTCATGCCTCATAAATCTGATGTGATTGAGAATGGTTGTGGTCGTGTCTCAGTGATTATGACATGATGTGATTAGAGGACAATTGTGGTTGTACCTCAGTGATTGGGTTTGTATACCCTAGTTTCTAGTGTCATGACCTATAGTAAGGGTGGACTAGTGGTTAGCAGCTTGACTATATGTCATTGTGGTGGCAGCTTTGACTGATATGTCATTGCCTTTTTACTCATACGGACCGAGGGGAAGAGATCTTAGGATACTGACACTCCTAGATCTTGTACAGAACCGAATAGCCCTTCACAGGGGTTAGAATGGTACGATTCAAATTCCCCAGTGCATAATAAAAGATGTAAGACAATCATGTAGCATATATGTTTAGGGTTATACACAATGCTTCATATTGGATGATAACCCTTGTTTGATTTCTTTTCACAGAGATCATGTATAGTAAAATAAGAGATTATAGATATGCTTATGTTGTAGTTATTCTCATGTTGTAAACATGCTTATGTTGTCAAATATATTGACACTGATGGTTAAGATGCTACTACTAGATATGTTTAATATTGCTAGCCGTGCCTATGTAATCATAAATGCTTAAACTACTAATCATGCCTATGTAGTTCATTGTGTTATGATGTTAGTTCTACTTATAATGTAGATATTTCCCCTTTATTTGAGATGCCAATATTGATATCCATGTTATTTTACTAGACATATTCATGATGTTAGGGATGCTTATGCTACTAGATTGCTTGTGTTGTTAGCAAAGAATATGATGATAGTTAGATTAATGATAATGATTTTTATTAGATGCAATTTGATGATATTTGAGTAGATATCTATCCAAAGTTATTTGTTATCTATATATGCATTGATGATCATACTTGTTGATAAGAATAATTACTTAATATGTTTATCATACTTGAACTGTTCAATTGATTATTAAATACTCCAACTACTTAGTTATCTATTATTTAAAATGTTGTAATCAATAAGCGTTGTTGGAGGTTATATCTCTTGCTGGGACATGGGTCTCACCCTTGTTGTTCGCCACATCTTTTTAGGTAATCAGAAGTGACAAAAACAAATATGTGGCAGCAAAGAGGAGCTATAGTAACGAATCTTTGAGAAATTTGATTAGATGTATAGTGTGTCCTAGAGTCATCCATGTACTCTCAAGTCCAGGCAGGAAAAGTTTGTATATGGTGTTTCAAACGAATCATACTTTTGTTAGCATATTAATGTTTGTTTGTGTGGCATATATGAATATTGTTCTCCTGTCTACATATGTTGTGGCTAAGGAAATAGAACAATTTGTATCAAATTCTTGGCATAGTATGGATATAAGAAAGATGTTAGATTCTTGTGAAAATGTTTCTGAGAAGGTGCTGACGTTGAAATCGGTTTTAATTTACCCATATTTTTGGGTATGTGATTAATTAGTTATTGATTTTGTTTTATGTCTTGAGTAATCTTGTTAGTGTAACGTGTTCTCACAATAATATGATAGAATTATGGTTTGTTGGTTTTAAACCCTAGTTTGGGTAAATAAGGTGATGAAACCATTTAATATGCTCACATTAGGGTATAGTCTAATGTTGTTTAATAATTATAAGATTCCAAATGGTGATGATATATATTTAGTATTTGTAAATTGTATGAACCATATACATAGATATTAGGGTTTTGAGACCTAACCCTAATGTCAGAATGAAACCAAGAAACCTAAAACCTAAACTCAACCCTAAATAGTATCATATGGGTGCATGGGGACACTTTAGGGTTGTATGTAACTTCATATGATTTTGATAGGTTGGATCTAGATGTGCTTGATTATTGAATCATATACTTGAATTACAATTGCATGTGTTCTATAAGTGAGAGGTACATGGTTATTTATGAATACCCACGTATATCGATTGCAAAAGTTTTCTAGATGGTTTTATAAAGTATTGATATGATAAACTTGTTGGATGCTTATTTAATGTCAATTCATTATAATGCCAATGTGTGTATTCTTATGATGGAAAATATGATATTTTGAACCCAGTGTTAGACCTACCATGCGGTAGATCACAAATTCCAATGTCGTATATAGAAGTAATTATACCCAAGGTAGTATGAAAAGCATGGGTTAGACCATCTAAAAGAAACTACAAGTTCATATGTACAAATATTTCATTTTTGAATATATATGTGCATGCACACTTTTATATGCACCCATGTACACAATATAGCAATATACTAATCTTTGTATTTGTTGTCAGAATTTTGGGTCCATGGCTTACATGGAGGTGTGATGACATGAAGATCCAAATGAATACATTGAAGATATAAAAGTTAATATCATAAGGAGGGCTACATAGATAGGAATCTATTTATATGTGGTATATCCCTTCTTGTAGTTCCTATTCATATTAGAAACATATGTAAACACCTTCACAATCTTTTATGACATTCAAAGTTTATCAAATTTAATTATTTGTTGTTTATTTAGTATGGATTCTGGAAAGACAATAGTATGACATTTGTATATACAATCTACCTTCAATGGAAGGCATCTAGGGGAGACGGTCATATCTCTCTCTATCTATATATATGTGTATATGTATGTCTATATATATATTTGTGTGTGTCACCGGACCATACTATCTACATGACCTTTTTCATGTTATGTTGGAGAACAAGAGATTGTTGCTACTAAAAATTGATCAAATTTATGGCTAGATCAATGAGAGTCGCATAGTTTCTACGATTTAGATGTTGCATGCATGCATGCACATGCATTTGATCAAGCTTCCTTAGGACAGATCCAAGCTTCCTAGCATAGTTCATTGATTCCTAAATGTAAGATATCCTCTCTTAATCTCTTTCATTCTATTCTTCTCATCATCTTCTACCTTGATTTAAGTGCATCGTGGAACCTTTACCATGTAGTTAAGAATCTTCTTAATGTATTTTTTACCTAACTCATCATGCACACCATAAACTTGTTCTATAATCCCCTAATATGCTTACATGATGGTCTTTTGTGGACTATTTTGGATAGGTATGATGAAAATACGAATTGATATATTCTTTAGAATATTAACATTCATGATGTTAATCATGTGCTTACTCAGTCGTGTAAGGGCTAAAATTCAAAATGGATGTGAAAATGTCCTTTAAATGCCATCCTTACGGTCTTTTTGGTGCCATTTGATGGGAAATCGGCCTACATGCTATTCCATTCCATTTAGGGTTTGTTTTAAAGTAATTTTAATGTATTTCCTTAGACATTATGCTTTTGGATTGTTTATTGTGTGAAATCCTAAATGTATAGGTTTCTCATATATGTCATATGTTGACCTTTCTATACCCTAATCTTGTAATCAATATAATTTTTCATCATGTGGAGTTTTAAACTAAATTTGGATGTTCTCTTGTATTATTGCATTGTGAAGATATCTAAATTTTTTAAGGAATATATGATATTCCTTTGATAATTTGTCCTTGTTTTGGTCATAATCATGAGTTGGGACTTATGGTTCCATGTGTCAACTACTTAAACTTAGCATGGTGAAATATGGTTACATGCACACTAAACTGGGTAGTTGGATATATATGGTATATGTTTTATATCTTTAGAAATTGGAAAGACTCGATTAATCTTGTATTTTCAATTCAATTATGTGTATGTAACTTGACTGATGCATTCAAGAATCAAGTAACTTACTTAATTAATAAAGTGTTCCTCATGTAGTGGCCAATGATTGTATAACTATCTCGGTGTCAGAACATATTGGATAATGAAATGGGTAATCTCTATAGAAATTTTTAATTGCGAGAAGGAACTTAATATTCATCTTGAACTAAGTTGCAATCTGGGTTTAATAATTCAGAAATGGAGTTAATGACATCTCTCCTTTTGACGATATAATGGTATAATTGTATATTTCTATCACCATTTTCTACCCAGTCTAACTGGATTCTTTGTCAATAATACTTCTTCCCCGCATTCCCAAGCATGTCTAGTCTACAATAGGTAATTGTTACCATTAATAAGATCATTATCAAGAGGTGTTCTCCTGAGTGCGGAAGAAATGTCATCTAGCTCTCACTTTTTTACCAATAAGATTCTTTAGACTTACAAAATTCTTCGACTAGGTCTTTAGTTTAACAATAACTTGCTTCAGTTTGTTACTGAAACAAAGTAAAGGATTACCTAGATATGGTTGAGAATCTCAGGCCTCCTTTATAATATCATGGAATCCTGGACACTCCATCCAATAGTAGAGAAATCAAAATGGTTTCTTTTTGTGGATCAGCTCTTTCATGTTGACATTAATGGAAGTGTGATCAAATAGTTACAAGTGAATATCTTAATCTTTGATCTAGGAAATTTTTTCAACCATTCATCATTAACTAAAGCTCAATCTAACTTTAAAGCAATTTTTTTGGATGCTCTTATTATGCCAAGTGAAAACTTCATTTCCCATAGTGGGAAGCTCAATGAATTCAGGTTTGTAATGGAAGTACATAATGAGATTAGAATGAATGAAGGAACATCATGGTCTTTGGCTTTATCTTTGTGTTTCTTGATATTATTGAAACCTCTGATAACAAATTGAGGTTCATACATAGAAGTAGCTATATTCTCGAATACCTTCCAGAGATCAACTCTTCATTGAATGGAATGCCTAGCACTGACAATAGTAAGATTAATCAGTTAATCACCTTTGTTTAAGCATTTAACAGTGACTTGTTGTTCATCATGACATAAGAAGCGACATCCTAAGATTTAGGATTCCAGTCCACATAGATACATCCCTTAACATCTTTAGAATGATTGGATAACCATTTCCAACCACTAGGAAAGAGCTTTTGAGAAGTATGAATCAAGTGAAGTTTAGCTTTTGTTTCATCTAGAACAATAATGAAAGATTTAGTATCAACAATCGCCTTTCAAACTTCCCTTTTCTTATGTGGTTTCCCAGAACGACATATGTTGGTCATGAAAAATATCATTAATGACCTCTGTTGGGTGATCAGGTCTTTCACGACCAATCCCCTTTAGAAGTCTTTGGTGTCTTGTTGGTATATCTGGACAAAGTGTTTCCAACCTTCTTGGAGCTAGGTTCTGATTCAACAATGCCCTTGCCTTTTATTGAAGCTATCGGGCTAGATTCATTATGTAGATTACCCTCTGTGATGGGTACAACTTTAGGGTTCCATATATCAACTAGGTTCTTCTCCGATGAAACCTCTACAATAATAGATTAATTTTGATCTAAATCATCGGTGTTCATGGGAACATCTGTGCTCTCCTCCTAATGATCCTCATTAAGATATCTGCATTTGTCATGGACGGGGACCCCAACCTCTTGCACAAACTTCTCACCATTTGTGTACTTTCTGGTAACCTACCGCCAGACTTGATTTTGAAGTTGCTTCTTCTAAGGAACTTCATCCAACTCAACATGTTTCAAGGGACATTCTTGTTCACCATGACCAAAAACTTTACAACCAAGGCATCGATTGGCAATATGTTCATAGTTTATAGCCATCATAGATAGTTCTCTATTTGGCATCTTGACCCAAATCTCACTGGGGGGGCTCTTCATCAGCATCAATCCCCACTAGTGCATGAGCTTCACCAAGGGATTCCTAGCCAATGTATTTGTAATCAATATGCAAGATTTTACCCACCCCATCAGTGACATTACCCACTTCTCTCAGTGCCCAATTCCTACCCATGCTAGGAATATTGTTCCATACATGTATTGTACTAAAGAAATCCTTCTACACATTGTTGGTATGTATGCCCAGAGATCCAATCATATGATGATTGGAGTGTCGAATTAGATACTTGATGTGATAATAATAAGTTAATTCGGTTTATTATGTTTGTCTTAGACATGAGATGATGACACATACATAGTATATGTCTAAATACGGATGTTACTTGATGACATATGTCTTCAGGTTGAGGACCTGGACAATGAGATCATATGTATGATAAGAGTACAAGCATTCTTATTATGTCCCTAGTCAGATATTACTGTGGAAGTAAAATAGACAACAATATTACATAAGACTAGAATGTGCGTTGACTGATGATAGAGTCTCATTAACCATGACATATGATATCAAGTCACTCACATAGATACATGTTAGAGAACAATGTATCAAATAGGCCCACCATGAGAGTGACACATGGAGACCATAGAATGGTAGTCAAAATCATATGTCATAGTGATAGTGGTGATTGTGATACTTAGACCTGAAGTCACTACACTCATTACATGTCATTGGGTATTATTTGACATCATCAAACATAATCTTAAAATATAAGTTGTCATAAAGGTGATGATTGGGTAGCTTTGACATGCGAGGACTGAGTGTGAGTGATGTAGATGGGTTTTTCTCTCCTATAGGAGTTTGATATCCAAGGCCTCTTGATAAGTGAGACTGAGAAATGTACGATCATACTGATGTGGTTCTATATGTGATATGTGAACTCATATGCATCTCAGACAGTCTGCTCTAGTTCAAGAAACATGGATTGAATGTTGAGAGGATGACGATACCATGCCTCGAGTTCAATCTGGATATCATAGACAAAGGAACTATACAATCACTATAACACTAATCACATATTGTAGGTTGGAGCTATTCTCCAACTTTTAGAATTACTCAGGTAGCAATGATGTGTGACTAGGCACCGCTCTTTGCTTGTGATGTCACAAGTTGTTATGGACATTCACTGCCAATGTAATTATGGACCTATAGAGTCACACGAATAAAATTCACTTGGATTAAAGGAGTATATTCATGAATGATGTTTAGATTGAATGCTAAAGGTGTTTATGTATACAATTAAATAATAGATCAACTGATTGGACTCAAAATCATCAAGTTTAAGTGTTGGATTGACTATTTGGAGTGTCAGGTTGATTAGAAATTGAATTGGTTGAGGTTTGCCAAAACTGGGGCATGAGATGATCATCTCACATGAGCGATATGACCGTCTCGCATGATGGTCGCGAGATGACTGTTCCACGTGACCGAGATGATTGGTTCATGGTCATGATACAACCAGCTCGCGTGAGCAAGACGACCGATTTGTGGTCATGAGACGACCGACTAGCATGAGCAAGATGCCTAGTTCATGGGGAAATTTGATTGCATCAAGGATTATTGTTGACGTCATGTTGTGCATTGATTAGATTTGAATTGCCAATTTGATTCAGAATAGGAAATTGTATGAAATGATCGGATCGCGTACAAGAAAACCATTTCTTTGTGTGAGATGACTATCTCACAGTTTGTAGGTTCTAGAACATTCATGATTATGGACCCTTCTACTCCCACACTGATTGGGAACCCTGACCCTGGCCTCTACTATAAATAGAGGGGTACTGGGGGCTCCCCAAGACACACAATTGAGAATCAGTTGCTCTGGCAATTGTTGTCCTCTCTAGTTGTGGTAATTAATAGAGAGCCCAAGCAAGTCCTACCCGTTAAAGGGAGGGATAGTGAGGGAGAGAACAATTGAGGATCAGTTATGGGAGAGCATGTCGGCGGCTAGTATGCTGATAGAAGGGGACAACTCCTTCCTCGTAGTGCAACGTGAAATTCTTGGTGATCTGCATGGACTACTCTAAAAGAGGGAGGTCGTTGTCTGTCACTTGGAAGACAATGTCAACCTGCAGTCAGTGATGAGACCACAAGAGCCACTGCAGACGTTGTTCCAGTCTGCTGTCTATGGTGAAGACCAGGAGCTGCACAAACACCATCCAAGAGCAACTAGATGACAGTTGTGCATATACAATGATGAGGAATATGTTTCTGGACTTGCTCCAAGACCACATATATCCTCAAAACCATCCTTTCCATTATATAGTTGTTGATGTGATCCGCTGGTTTGTGGGAATATGGTAATAAAAATTTTGTTTTTGCTTCCTATATTTGCACCCTATTTCCCATCACAGATCATCTCTAGTCTTATAGTCTTTGACCACCACCAATATGTAATCGAACCAACATGGACTACCATTAATGATGTTCTATTTATCTTTGGCAGAGTTGAATCTCAATAAGAAAAACTTTTCAAGTTTAGAAAAAGGATTGAAACCTCCCTTTGGTTTCCAAACTCTTTATATCTAAGCTAAGATATGAAAGTAGTATGGCCTCTTGACCATCACACACAGTATGGTCATATGTTCCCAATATTTCTTCATTTCCACATAGGTAGGTTCATTAATGGTGATGAGCCTCTTGCATCCAACTTTTCTGGCGGCACAAAGTCATGTTGCTTGAAGGTTTTCTCTCCTCCTAAGACTTGATTCCATGCTTTTTTATCATAGGTTCCTGCTGAATCTCAAGTGTCGTCATCTGTGATCAGGGGTGAGAGATGGAAGGATGGTCCTCCCCTCCACATATCTGGGAAGTTTCCCTCCTAGGTCATCACACAAGGCTACATAGAGCAAACCCTCGGCGCACATCATCTTCATGACATGATAAGCCTAGGTTGTTAGTTATGAAAAGCTTGTAATTTTTTGAGATTATTACTAAATTTCATCTCAATAGCATTTTAAATTGAGGCAGACTAGGGGATGATCATTCCATGCTAAGCTGAGAATTATCCTATTTATGTGCACTAAACTTCTTGGTAGACTGATGGAATTTTTTAGCTAATTTTTTTTTCAAGTTTACAATCAAGTTATCTTCTAGAGGACTAGAGCAGCTGATGTATCAAGTTTATGCACTTCAAAAATCTGATATATTAGTTCTCCCTATGTTAGATCTTCATATTTCTATACATTCATCAGTTGCTCTATATCCAAAAGGATCATGTATATGTGTGATTTCAGATAAATGCAATGCTTCTAAATTTTCATCATGGGGCCCAATGACTTCTTCATGTCAAATAGTATGTTCATTTCCATCCAAACCTTTATTTGAACTATTATATTCAAGACTTTTTAGTTTCTTTTTTTCTAAATTGCATACAATCTGTAAGTCTACATTGTCACATTAGGACCTTTGTTTTGTTTCAGAATTTTCATTTGACTTCCACTTTTTATCCTTTGTAACAAAGGAGTCAGTGTATTTCTCCAACTGGGTGGAACTACAATTTTGATCATCTATAGGGTGTTTCAAGTCTTTTCTTGGATTAATGATTGGATGATTAATGATGATTCTCTCTTTTCCATAATATATGTCTTGAACAAGTCATTACTTGTTGGAAAAGCTTGATAAGAATGAAATAAACCTATACAGTTAGGGAATGGACACCTCTCTTCCTAAAATTGGGAATATTTCACTCTCTTCAGTAGATAAGTTCTGCAAACTAATCACTTGTTGAAATAACGGCAGTGAATTCTTGAGTTTAGAGCTTTGGGTGAGCTTTAAAATAAAAAGTTCAAAGTTTTGAGCTAGTATTATTTTCCCCAGAGATGCCAGAACGGGGTCATTAGGTTTCCTGGCATCACTAATCTAAAGATGAACTGCCTCATAGATCTTTGAAGGCTAGTATTTGTACAACACCAATCCATTGAACTTCCAAAAGACCATCTAGTAAGGACAAATATTCACTATTATTTTCTCTAAGTAGAACTTTCTTATTATTTGACTAGTTTATTAGGTTTTACATTCATGCTTCACTGTCAGTATAGGTCAAAATGGGACTAGTTATGGGTCAAGCAATGGCTTGGTGGGAAACTTACATCC
This sequence comes from Alisma plantago-aquatica, assembly GCA_963693085.1. Classification (NCBI taxonomy): domain Eukaryota; kingdom Viridiplantae; phylum Streptophyta; class Magnoliopsida; order Alismatales; family Alismataceae; genus Alisma; species Alisma plantago-aquatica. The sequence goes on along the minus strand of OY856413.1, from coordinate 452,474,752 downwards.
AAAAAATTCTACAACACTAAAAGTTCACTGGTTCCAATGATATGGTCTAGGGATATAGTTTATGTAATATTACATTCCACAATTCACCTTTTTGGGCACTGCATCCCCTAACTACAAGAATATAGTGTGACCATGCCTCAAAAATGACCATGTCATCTCTAGTCCATGAATCTCCAAATCTTGATGGAATTGATCCTCATAATGTCGACCTTTAAAATTTCTTTTGCATGTATGATTCATATTTCTTAGTGTACAATGATGACCTCAAATATGCATTCAGTATGTTGCATCATGTAGGTTCTTGTTAGAATATGGTAATAGAAGACTCCTCAAATTTAATAAATGCACCATCCTATAAGCCATCAACACATGTTAAACGGTTCCCACCATGATCAATTTGATTCAACATTTCAATAACCAGTCTTCTAGGATATTGTGTTGCTCGTGGTCTCTAATCAATCTACATCATGCATTTAAAACTCTCTTTTATTGAATTTCTTACTCCATAGGTTATTCTTTCCCCACACCCCACCTTAATAGCATTATATATGGGTTGGTGGTAGAGTTGATAATAGTGTCACAACATTTAAAGTTAGAGCCTTCTTATTGGAAATAGAGCTAGTTCTAATTCAGATCTGTGGTTATCACAACTTATTACACCTCAACATTTGAAAGGTTTGTGGGTGTTTTCAATAGAATATCAAGAGCATTTTGTTTCTTCCTGTCTAATGATAAAGCTACTCAAGGTATTAATACCTCTCAATGGATGTTGTTTCTGTGTCTCTTATTTCTCCTTGCATTTTATTTTATTGTTACAACAGGTTGCACAAGTCCATTGCCAACCAGGGATATAGTTGATTTTTCTAACCGGTTGCTTACTGAACCAGGCTATACAAGCATGTAAAATACTCTAGTTTGTCATGCTTGATATTTGATGAGACTAAGAGAAGTAGTTGTGTTCATTGAGAAGGAGAAAGTAATGATAAATCATTGGACTCATGAAGGGAATTAGTGTAGAAGTCTGGAGATTTTACCTTTTTGTGTCTGAAGTTTGTCAAAGTGAAGGGCATGCAAAACAAAAGCAAGAGTATCATACACAAACCCTTTTTCAAGGAGATTGGTGGCAGTGAAAAAAGAGATAGGAAGCCATTGATTCACCTTCAATCACAATCCAGTTGAAGGGAGGAATCCAATAGTATCCCTTATATAGTAGATGATTTTGATTATGTTAAAGGGTCAATATGTATAGCTTTTTCCAAAATATTATGTAATGGGGGCAAGTTATACATCCTTCCCATTTATGTTTGTTGTTAAAACATAAATGAAAGTATGGTTCTTGTCATAATGAGTACAACTTGGTCTAGTTTTTCTAGTGTATCTACAAATTGCATAGTATATGCATAACTTCACTACATATATGCATGTCTATTAAAGGGCACTACATATCTAGACAGATGTATGATCTAACTATATATATAAATACAAGCATATATATGTATATATGTGTGTATTAAATATTGCTTTTCACTGCACATTAACTACACATAAAATGTAGTATTACACCTACATTTAAATATGTAAAGACAATATTTAGAAACATTCTTGACTAAATATGTATTTGTAGTGAATGGATTATTTAACTACATATTTGAAAATTGTATATAAAGGCATTCCCTACATGAATATATATTAAAGTCTGTATATGTAAATAAAAATGTAGCCAAAGTCCTTTATCTACAAAATATGGGGTTTTTGCTGCATTCTTTTCTAGTTAAAGACAATTTTTGTAGTATACATGATGACATCATATATTCTGAAGGTTTGGTTTTTATCTTAGATGTGTTCAAAAATTGAAGAAGAATATTCCACTTCCAAGAAATGGAAGCTTGTTAAGTTAGTTGCAACGGGCCTACAATGTCACATGTTTAATTTGTTGTTGAACTTATCATGTTTTTTGTTTTTAGTGAACCTCAAATGAAGGCAATAAAAAATTGCTTCAAAAGATTTAAGAAGGCTTCTGGCCAGTCCATTTCACTTATTAAAACATGGATTTTATTTTATTGAAGCATAATTGACATGAAAGAAGAAAGATTGAATCTATGAGTGAATTCCAAGCCATGGAAGACCTAGAACGCTACCTTGGGGTGTTAGTTCAACATACAAAAGTCACCAAGAACACTTACTATGATGTGTTAAGAAAATTGGATTCCAAGATCAATTCTTGGTATGTTGGAAGTCTCTACTTTGTTGGTTGAACATGTCTAGAAAAGCCTACCTGGTCTTCTATACATAGACCTTTCAACTGGGTTAAAATCCGCAATCACCCATGGGTCGACTAGTTTAAGTCGGGTTTGGGTGATGAAATTTGCCACCC